>SRLM01000088.1:547931-925172 GCA_015708895.1 Populus ilicifolia | reverse complement strand
TATATATATATGAGAAAATCATATGATAAAAACAATGTAAACTACAAACAATTAGTTGAGGGGGTGAAAGTGACCTCTATTGATGAAAATATAAGTTTAATTCATTGAAAGCAGCTCGTTTGAAATTGTGATAATAATTGGGATATAAAATGTTTTTTTAGTTAAAAATATATTAAAATAATATTTTTTTTATTTAATTTTTTTTTAAGATCAGCATATTAAATTTTTAAAAATATATATATAAAATAATTTTTAATTAGAAAATTTAAAATTTAATAAAACACAATTTTGATCATATTTTTTAATAGAATTTTATTATTGAGAGGGCTTTCACCCTCATGCTCCCGGCTTGTAAGGGAATTATTCTCAGGTTAAAAAGCCCCGGTGATACCCTTGGTTGAATAAAAAAAAAAAACAAGTAAACGTAGCTACCTGCCTTTTTTTTTTTTTAAAAAAAAAATACCTACCTACCGAGTTTATAGACACTAGATTCTTAGATTAGCATTTTTCTTTCTTTAAAGAGCAATTATATTTTAGTTTTAAATATAGTGTTTTTGTCACATATTTTAGTTTTAAATCAAATTGTGTATTATTTAAAAGAAAACGGTTTCGTTCTAAAAACAATATAACGCAAAGGATATTTAACTACTTTTTTGGGAGGCTTTTTTTAGTTAAAAAAAAAGATGACTTGATTTCTTTATTGTTATATTTTTATACACAGATCATAGTGTTATACAATACTCATTTTTCAAAGCCTTGTAATGCAATTTGCGAGACAAATATTGTTATAATATACTTTTTGTGTATTTTTCATTGTATTTATAATTTTTTTATTGAGTAAATAATAGTGATGAGTATGTCTATGCTAATACCCTACATATTT
This sequence comes from Populus ilicifolia, assembly GCA_015708895.1. Taxonomy (NCBI): domain Eukaryota; kingdom Viridiplantae; phylum Streptophyta; class Magnoliopsida; order Malpighiales; family Salicaceae; genus Populus; species Populus ilicifolia. The sequence goes on along the minus strand of SRLM01000088.1, from coordinate 924,289 downwards.
TATATTTACTTTTTAAACTTAATAATTATTTTAGTAAAATATATCTATGGGCATACAAATTACAAAGCATTTCATATAAATAAAATATATTTACTTATTATGTACGTAGTAACTAATTTAAATTAAGGGGCATATGTTTAACTCCAAATAAATTTTTTGGTATTTAATAATTATGAGGTATGAAATATAGTGGTAATGAAATAATATGATGTATAATGATGATAAGATGACGATGATACAATACCAAAAAGGTGATGTTAGTAAAATAACTAACTTAAAATCAAATAATAAATAAAATATGCACACCATTATTTATAATCATTATCTTCATTTTCAATTTATTTTAGGAATTCTTGGTAGAGATTGTAATTTCCTTATAATAGAAGGGTTAATTTTAAAAGTGTTGAATATTTATACATTTTAGCTTTTTAATAATTTTATTAAACATGGTTATTAAACTCATATCAGCCTAGCGGGTTAATCCAAGATCCGGTGGCTAGATTAATCTAGGTAAGACAAACAATTAATATAAAAAAAAACTTGGTTAACCTGTGACCTGAAGGACTCAACACAACTCAAATGAGATCTCTGTTTTTTTTTCAAATGTTTTTTTTAATTAAAGACCTTTTTCTATATTTTTTAGTTAGTTATTAATAATTTTTTAAATTTACTATATAAATACTAAAATAATATTTAATTTTTTTAATATTACACCAATCCTTATTATAACTTACAATAAGAAAAGGCTTTAATTTCTTTTGAAGAAGTGATATATGTATTCTTGGTCTGACGTTCTTGTCATTATTAGAAAATAATATAAATTATATTTAAAATTTTTATCTATTTAATTTATTAGATTGAGATGATTCTTTAATATGATATTAAAATCGTAATAATCAAGTGGTTATAAGTTAAAATTTATTATCGTACAAGATGATATAGACTTGTGCAAGTTTGAAGTGTAAAGAACTTTTATTTTAAAAAAATATATTAAAAAATAATATAAATTATATCTCAAAACCTTATATAATAATTTAAACCATTAAATTGAAATAATTTTTTAATAATCTAGGTATATAAATAATACTCCTCCTCTAAACCTTTCATGCTAGCACTAACATGACCAGTGCTCACTTGTAAGTATGACAACAGAACAATTTATTCTTACATATTTATGTTTTTCTCTCTAATCTATTTGTTTCTTCTGTGCAGGAAATGAAAAAGAAGACCGAGACAAGATTGGATGCACTTACCAAAGAAAATGATGGTTTAAGGAGAGAGAACAGTAATTTAAAAAATGAAGGAACGCTGCTATTACAAACTTTGCAACGTCAAAAAGATGGGATGAAACAACTTGAAAAGGAATTTGGCCAAATAAAGAGCCAGCTGCATAGACAAAATACGGTTGTGGAAGTGCTCTCGAAACGACTAGTAAGTGTTTCTCCATCTTCTTCCCTTGCTATCTGTCTTGCAAAACTACTTGCAGTCTATTAGCAACAATAAATAAATAACTCAGTAGAGGTTTTAATAGAAGAACACGATTAGAGAAAGTAAATCGTCACTTTTCTATAGATTGTTTTGTTTTCTTGCAATTATTTCATATGAAATAATTTCACCAACACTCTCTTCAATTGCAACTTATTTTTTAACGTGGATAGTCCATGATCTTGACTTATCATTAAAGGGCTTTTGAGAATGGAAGTGCTTAATAGAGCATGAGATCACTCGTGTACCTCTGGGGGTACAGAGCTTCAACTACTGGAACAAAAAGAGCTCCATATTGCAGTCATGAATCCGCCGTATAAATGTCATTTGAGGACAATTATTTCCAAGAAGTTCAGGATCTGCCTCCCTACTCAATATGAAAGGAAGTAGGAGTTCATCTGAGAGTCCTAACAGCAGAAGGATTTGGAGAAAGCAGAGCATGCTACACTAACCAGCATTTGTTGATCTCAACTTCTCCGATTTTGGTTTAACTGCAAAGGAATTTATTGGAAGCGTAGTTTCTCAAAAGAATAACGAGGGTTAATGGCAAGTAGTAGTTTGTCATCAAAGCCAAGCCTTGACCTCACTAATTGAGAGCCTTCTAATTCTCTTTCCCCTAGAAATTACTTGCTTTTTATAGCAGTCTATCGTTTGATACACTACTTTATCTAGTAGATGATATCAAAGCCACCTGCATAATAGAATTGACCAGTGGAAACTAATTTACTTCTCCACCACTACGGTGCTCCTGTAATTTCCCTTCACTGCGCAACCAGTTGCGTCCCATCTCAAAGATTTCAAATGAGACAGCATTTCAAAGCTAGCTCCAGCGAAAAACTGACATTAGTCAGAACATTTCAAAGAGAGAATCCAAATTTTGGCCCTAGATTCCGGCGATCGGTTTGACTAGGAATTCCAGCAAGAAAGAAATCCCTGCTTTTCGTTTGAGTGGAACTTGTTAAAGTCGCCCTTCACATGAAAAAGACTGAACTTGCTGCTTGATTACTTGAAGAATTACAGAGATTACCTCCTCATAGTGTCTTGTCAACAACATTTTCCCTTTCAGAAAAGAAGGGATTGATAGTAATGAAGGAGAATCATATATCAGAATCTCTTCTAGCAATTTTAAGTTTCTGAGTTGAGTCAGAGTTCTAACAGCCAAATATTTATGAGTTCGAATATTATCACTCTAATTCTAATTAATAAAAATTAAATAAATCATTAACTTGTCATTTAATAGCTTAATTTTTTAGATTTAAGTGCATCTTATTGCAGATATATACCCAGATTCAAGGTATATATCAACATTCAGGTGGTTAAGTTTGAGAACTACCCTGTATGTTCAAAGCACAAAACTTGGTTCCTTTTTCCTGAATGTCATTTGACTTCGGCCCGTGAGTGCAACTCGCATAAGGTGATCAGCCATGAGATTCGGTTTCAACAGGCTATGTTTCGAGAAAAGGCTCTCCTGCTTTCTCCTGGACAGCGACCGTGTATGTTCCTCAAAAGCTGAAGGCCAGGTGCTGTTAGATTGTTGATTTAATCATCCTTTCGAGGATATAGACAGGAAAGTCATAGGTTATTCCCGGTTCCTCTATTTATATGCCCTATACGGTGACTGGGTTTACAGGATTAACCACGTTAGGATCTCTTCTGAGCAACAAATTCATACTGGAGTCTTGTGTCAATTTTTTCCTAGTGGTGAAATCTTACGTCAAAACAGATCTCCAGCGTTTATAATTATGTCATAAATTAATAGATAGAAAAATGAGGCTGATGACATTCTGATCAAAAGTTTTTTTCTTTGATTGACTCATTTTATCTATAGGGTAACTATTCATTATTATTTTAATCATTTTTTGGTCAGGGTGGCTCCGATGATAAAGATCTTCAGCGTGAAAATGCACAGCTCAAACATGACATTAATCTATTAACGAGAAAAATCAACAATCCAGAAAGCTTGAGTGTAATTCAGCTTCGAGCGAAAATTGCACTGTTAGAAAATGAAAAACACTCCTTGCAAGTGATAGTCGATGCTTTATGTGAAAAGATAAACAACGAGAAGGACCAGCTTGGACTGCAGAACTAGCATCACAAGGTACTGGTTTAATGTTGTAGGTTCCTGCAAATTTTCAGAATTAATTGCTTCGCAATATAGTTATTATTCTGATGACCGAAGATGTTTGATCCACAGAAGAGGGAGGTCTCCCGCCGCTCGCAGTTCTGCACGATTTATTTCACTACAACTTGTGGTATATATATTTCAGGCACTTGAAGTATAAGAGATTAAACAAAATAAAATAAAATAATTGCCTGGAGAGTCGATGGAACCATTATCATTATTGATGTACGTATGCATATTTGTCAACTTTTTTAATCTATTATAATTCCAGTTGCTGAATGTGTTGCTTCATGTTCGAATCGACATGACTTATCATATTTTTAGCTTTTACAATCAATAGTTTTTCTTAGGAGTGTTTTCTTAATTATGTTCTTTGGTTTAGGTTTTTATTGACTAGCAGGGTCGGTCTAGCTCCTGTTTAAATAACTTTATATGTTATTTTTCATCCGATTTTGATATTTAAAAATCTTATTTCAAAGTCTTCTTTACAAAATTTTAAGACCCGGAGAATTTTGTTGTCTTTCGCTCTTCATCAAGACAGTAAAATTCAAAGAGATGCTACAATATATCATCATCACAAGGACGAATACTATGGTTATCCAAATTATCAACGTTCTATGCACAGCACTGAAACATGCACCCAAAATACTATAAAATTAATGATGTTACATCCAAAGTTTTTAAACCCGGCCCGGTTTAAGGATTGGGTTTCAGGTTTTAACCAAGTTACCGGGTTTTGACTAGGTATCTGGATCAATTTTTATTTTTTTAAAAATTCAAAACGGTGTTGTTTTAGTAAAAAAATAAATAAAAATCAACGGATTGCAATTGAGTTTTACTAGATCAACACGGTAGCCGGGTCAACCTGTCAGGTCATATCAGATCATGGGTTATTCTATTTTTTTCATCAACTCGGCCTGGTTCTAGTTCCGGGTTGACCCGCCGGGCTGGTCCGTTTTCAAAACACTGGTTACATCCCATAATTAACAATCATGTAATGAGCCCTCGGATTATTCCATGTTCCTCTGCTGCTCCATTCAGCCACCATGTGTCGCTAGCGACCTCTTCAGAGGCCACCTCAAGTCACATTACTCCTGTCTAAGCTCCGCGGTGGTCACAGTGGCTGTTTACAATCAACTTCTACATTTCGGCAAACATGATCTTCCTTTCTGACATTGATGCCTTTGATTCTTATTTTTCCATTTTTTTTTCAATCCCTGCTTATTTACACGAATCAATTCATGCTCTTCTGTAACATTGTCAGTTACTGCTTTGTAGATTTTTTGAGCCTGGGGTTGATTGGTTGCATAATCAGAAATCTCTATGAAGTCCTTGGATTTAGTCTGATCACCCAACAAGTTATAGTCATTAATTTCTTCGCTACTCATCTGGTTCTTTTGTTCCTGTTATGTCAACGTTGTCTCCACCAAGCAATAATGTTTGAGCTTCGTCTAGAAGATTACCTTCTTCACGTTCCTTGCCGTCCAAATCCTTTTTCATCTTTGTGCAATTAAAAACTGAAGATTTCTCATAGTAATCCATTTCTATATCCACACTTTCAACTTTACAAGACATCCTTCTGAATTCAAATTAGCTCTCCAATGTGTTTTGCCTGTCTTATTTGAGAAGGTTAATTTAGCAAGAAGGCAAGTAATAGCAATTTAATTGCTTATATATATATAAAACGTAAAATCTAAAATTATAGGCTTCTATCTTCTAAAATATTATATTGCAAGTATTCGGTATCAGAAGTGAGTTTTTATCTTGCAAATCCTACCTTGTAATAACAAAAAAAATTTCTTCAATTAAAAATTCACAAACCCTAACAACTATTTAATAATTTTTTAAAAGAAAAAGATTTCATCGAAGAAATTTTTTATCAACATTGGAAGCACTTCTACGAAAAAATTGACTATGAATTATGCCGCCAGTGCCTACACCTATGCCTATCGTATAATCATGATCCCTATAGAGGTCCCATTTAAAAATTAAAATAGATCTAGGTTTGGTTCGCCGAGTGAAGCCTCCCTCTCTCCATTGCCAGCTGCGTTTGTGTCTCTCCTTGATAGCTGATCAACCAATCAAATCTATGCATTTGGTTTTTTCTGCTCTACCTTTTGATCCCTCACAATACTCTTTTATCGCGGGGTGGAAAGATGTTGTCGCCAGACAAACATTATATAACTCTAAACTGTTTAAAAAAAAAAAAACTCAAAAGTAAAAGTTTTGAATATTAATAATTTAAATAATCAATATTTTATATAAAAAAATAAATCTACGATTGTTTGATTTGGGCTAATTTTACCCTAGCTTAGTCAAATATAAAATAAATAAAATTCTAAAAAAATTCAAACAGTAATTTATTGGTCTCATTTGTACATGCAAATGATCCAAAGCCAGTTGAGAATGATCAAAGGGTCTTCTATTCCCAGTCTAGAGCAGTGGGTTGTCGCTCGGCGGACGCACCACGCAATGTAGTTTTCTATTGCGAACGGCAAAACAGGTCCTCGTTATTCGTTTATGGCCCCACGTGGCTACGCAAAACCGTGTCTTGCTACTTGTCGTCTAGCATCAACTTCATGACTCTCCATGGCGGCCTTCTCTCTTAATGATTCTTTAATTGTAATTGTTCTTTTGTTTTTTCACCGGCAAACCGGACACCAACCAAAGATTTTTTCGTGTTTTTAAGGTTCTGTTGGATAAAATATTAATGATAAGGATCAGAATGGAAATGAACGCATTAATTTCCTCTTCTTTTTTTTTCTTGATATTTGATTAAAAAAATTAAAATATGAATGATAATGAAGAGTTAAATACAAAATAAAAAATAAATATAGCTTTATTATTACGCAAGGGAGCGGATAAAATAAAGAATAAAGATGAGAGTCTTTTCTTAAAGAATGGTATGTTAAAGAAAAAAATAACCGAAGCCTTTTCCACAGTGTTTTACTTCTTCTTTTTTGTCTTTTTTTTGGTGGTTTAATTTTTTTAAAATTTTATTTTTTAATAATTTATTTGAATTTATCTATAAAAATTTAATTAAAAACATGACAGACATGCCTTTTATTTTTAAGAAAAATATAATGTCAATTGTGGTCTTTTTTTGGTCATTGATTTTTTTAAATTGATCATTTAATGCTAATTTTATTAAATTTTGAGGTTCAAAATTTACTTATTATTATATATAGCTAACTCAATCTAAAAAATAAAATTTTACTTCTGAATTACACTCGATTTTATACATACATACATACATATATAATATATATATATATATAAGCAGCTTTATTGTTCAAAAGAAAAGGACAAAATAAAATGGGAGGCCTTTTAATTTTTTTTAAAAAAACTTTTATGTTAGTGCCCTTTAGCCTTTTGGATTTTGTCAAATTTTATTTTTACTCCACTTAGTTTATAAATTTGATTTTAGTTCTTGAGTTTCAAAGAATGAGAGAATCACCAATTAGATGAAAGAATGAGAAAATTGATAAACAATAGCTGAGGTTTTTCACTTTCACTAGTAAAATTTATATGTTTTATAAAAGTTTGATAATGAAATATATATAAGGTTTTGTTGAGATTAGTTCAGTGCTGTAAGAGCAATTTCAACGGACGAGGTAAATGAAAATCCAAAGGCTTTTTGCTATTTATTTCTCTCCTATTCACATCCCAACCAAAGAGATAAACAAATAGCTATTTTGGCTATTTGTTTTGTTAACAGTCATTTCTACATTTAACTATAGAAATGGCTAAAATAATAGTCGTTGGCCAATAATTTTTTAAAAAAAAATATAAAAGAAATCTTCTATAAATACATGGAAAAAAACTTGTAGTTTTAAATTTTTGTATTGTGCCTCATCCTTCTCTCAAATTTTAAAAAAAAAAACAAGAATCAATTATTCTTCGGTTAATTATTAACATCGATTGTGTTAATTAGCTGAAATTAAAAGGTATGCTTGTTTAAAAACTTTTTCTATTTTCTTTTTTATATCTCTTGATTTTTTTAGACCTTTTGTTGTTAATTTAATATTTATGATGAGTTGTATTTCTTTATTCTTTGATGTTTTTAATATGGATAAAGGAAGACAATTTTTATTTATGTTGTTATCTTTGATAAAATTGAGAGGAATTAATAATGGTAGTTGATATTGATAAAAAGATAGAGTTACATATTTTAAATTTTTTTTTGATTGTATGTCTTAATTTGAGGTTAATTATATTTTGTCTTTTTAAAAATGCAATTAAATTAGTATATTGATTCTATTTTAGTTCCAAAAAATGGTCAAATTGTTATGTTAAAATAAGTAGGAGGCAATGCTTTTTATTAATTCGCATGTATGAAAACTACAAAATTGCTAGACATTGAATGTGAGCTTCTTTTATATTCTCTTGTAAGGTTTTAACTTGATTTTTTTTTTTTTTAATGTAGATGGATTCAAATTTTCCAAACTCTTTTACCAACTTTTTTATGAATGAGTCAGAAGATATTCTTTTTCAACCAAGTGATTCTAATCAATTAATTGATGACTTAACATGCTCAAATTTAAATGTCCGTTAGGTAAAAAAATCATAAAGAAGTAAAAATTTCTCAACAGAGGAGGATTGTTTACTTGTCTCTGCATGACTAAATACAAGTAAGGATCCAATTACAGGAGTTAAACAACAAACAAAACAGTTTTGAGCTTGTGTACATGCTTGCTTTGTAGATAATGAAGCAAACTTGAATAATCGTTCACAAATAAGCATCTCAAGTAGATGACAAGAAATAAATAGAGAAGTTAGTAAATTTGTTGGATTTGTTACTCAAATTGAAAATCGTTAGCAAAGTGGAATGACCGAAAAATCAAGGGTAATGTTAATATTCATTTCTATGTTAAATTGTTTAACATATATTTTAATATTATTTAATTTTTTTACCAGATTAATTATGCTCGGCAAATGTATGCTTCTTGGGTTGGCAAACGATTTCAACTAGAACATTGTTGGGTTATCTTAAGAAAAGAATCCAAATAACAATTTGAGTGTGCAAGTCAACATCAAAGGTCAAATAAGAAACAAAAAGGCCATGTCAATGCAAGCCCAACTTCATCAACTTCATCTACCCCTGATTCTGTGAGTTTAGGAGAAGATAGTGAACCATTGATTTATTAAAATAGATCAATCGGTCAGAAGACTGCAAAGGAACAACTTAAACGTAGACAAAAAAAAGATAAAGTTGAGGATGTAATTGTGACGAATCTCTTACAACAATTCAGGGATACTCTAGTTGAAATTGAGGATTAGAAGAAACAAGACAGGAAAATTATGTTAGAGCAACAAGCCATGATGATTCAACAAAGTCAAGAGAAACAAGAATTGGACAGGATTGAGAAAGAAGAACAAATTATGAAAATGGATATTTCTAATTTGGATCCAATTTCTGCAGCATATTTTCAAAATAAAAAGTTAGAAATCATGCAAAAGAGGGGTTTTGATTTTTAATTAACTTTGATTGATTTATTGCAATGTAATGTATTTTTAATTAAATATGTATAAAATTCTTGGTTATTTTAAATATATTGTTATGAAATTGATATCAATTCATAATACTTTTTTAAAATTCCTCTTACACTTAACAATAACAAATAAGATTAATTAACTTAAAAGATAACAAATATTATGAAAAAAAACATAAAAAACTTGAAAATTATGATAACATCAAAAGTTCAAATCTAAAGATTCTACTCGTTGCCATATTGTTCCCATAAATGTTCAATTAAATCTTCTTGTAGTTGAGAGCTAGTAGCTCTATCCCTAATTCGATTATGAGTTTGAAGAAAATCATGTAGTTCTGGTATTTCACAATGTGACACTGATATAAAGGAATTGACTTCATGTTCATGGTCAAATCCAAGGTTCATTGCTCCTTCATTCTTAATAATCATATTAGGCATTATTATGCAAGCTTTCATAATATATGTAAGTGTTTCTTCATCCCAGTATCGAACAGGTCCACGTACAATTGCAAAACGAGATTGAAGCATCTCAAATGCCCGCTTCACATCTTTTTTTGCAGACTCTTACTTGCTTGCAGAATATTTTCTCTTTGCTCCTAATGGTCTTGAGATTGTCTTAACAAAGGTTGACCAATTAGGATAAATCTCATCTGCTAAATAGTATCCCATTGTATATTCATGTCCATTAATTGTATAATTGACAGGAGCAGTACGACCTTCAGCAAGTGCAGCAAAGATAGGTAACTTGGGATCAAGGGGTTTGCTCCCTCTGTGGTCTCAGGTTCGAGTCCTTGGTTGCTCATATGATGGCCACTGGAGGCTTACATGGTCGTTAACTTCAGGGCCCGTGGGATTAGTCGTGGTGCGCGAAAGCTGGCCCGGACACCCACGTTAATCTAAAAAAAAAAAAAAAGATAGGTAACCAATCAAGAACATTAATATCATTTAATAATCCACGTATTCCAAAAAAGGCATGCCATATCTAAAGATCTTGTGAAGCCACTGCCTCTAAAATTATAGTTAGTTCACGATAATGACCAGTATACATCCCATGCCATGCAATTAGGCATTTCTTCCATTTTCAATGCATACAGTTAATGCTTCCTAACATCCTTGAAAACCCACGCTGCTCTCTAATTGATAATAATCAACAAATATCAGCCTCGTTTGGTGCCCTTAGATACCAATCACCAAAAACTTCTACGATTGCTTTGATGAAAGCTTTAAGACTTTCTATTGCACCAATTCAAAGATATTCATCAGTAAGATCTGCAGGAATACCATATGTAAGTATTCTGTGAACTGTAATTATCTTTTGAAGGCAAGATAAACCAAGAACACCAAGAGCATTTGTCCTTTGTTTGAAATATGAATTATGAGCTTCTACTGCATTTAAGATCCGAAGAAAAAGATGACGACTCATCCTAAATCTTCTTCGAAATTAACTTTTAGTGAATTTAGGATTTTCTGTAAAATAATCATTATATAACCTTAACTCACCTTCCTTTCTATTACGATTAACAATATTATGACTAGGAATAGAGACGATACCTTGTTTTCTGCCCTTGATTATTCGATTTTTCTTCAATAACTACAGCAGTAGCAACTTGAAAAGCCAACACAGGAGTGTCATCATCAAAATCAAAAGCATCATAAAAATTAAAATTAGAATGATTCATGATGAATTTTAATTAAATATAACAAAGATTGGAGAGAAGAAAATGATGAGAAAAAATATTAAGATATATAAGAATATTTATAGATGGACTATTTTTTCAAATTGTAAAATCTTAGAATGTTGGCCGTAATTTTTTTTAAATTTTAAATTTAAAAATTTAATGTTGGCGGTTATGTTTGTGCTGGTTTTTTCAAAGTTTGAATTTGAATTTACTTTTTAAAAATTAAATTTTTAACAATAACATATAAAACTTAAAATTAAAAATATTCATATAAATAAATTTTAAATTATATTTTTTAACTTTCATATTACTTCATTAATTTTATATTACTTTGATAAATTATTCATATTAATTATATAATTAATAACATCATAATTATATTATATATAAAATATCTAAATTAGTTATATAATTATATTAAAATTAATTTAATATGAAATATATGAAAATATAAATAATTTTTTACCATTAAAATATATATAATTTAAAAAATTATATTTATACTATTTAAAAAATTATTATTTTTATTTGGCTCTTCAATATAGTATTTTTTATTGGATATGCTATAAAAGTCGGCAAAGTATTACTACGCAACCTGTCAAACAACAAAAGCTCCAGGAGTTTTACCAGATACTTTCTTACCAGCATCGTTGCGAAAAAGATACAGTTAAAGCCCATCTTAATCAGATGTATAGCTCGTTAGGAGCGCGAACGTCGAGCGGATGGGGCAACTATTCCTCACCCTCTCACCTGCTTTCGTGCGATATCCTAAATCCAGTAGTCCCATCTTAATTTGGATTTCATAAACCTTTGTCATTAAATGTTGACGGATTGGATTTTCTAGCCACTGAATTCTAAGAAAGAGCACCACCCCTGGTCTTCAACGTTGCCAGTTTATAGGACTGGCCGACGTCCCCCTCTTCAGGAACCTACATAGTTCATCAAAGCTTGGGTGCATCCTCAGCTCTTTCATAATCAAGCTCTGGTAGCTGTTCTGCTTAATTTCCATTTCATAATTTTTCTGTAAGATACATCTACTACTGCTTGATCAGAAAATCCTGTTCTCCTTCACAGAAACGTTGTACAATCATTTTGAATTTTGTCGACTTGATCCATAGTTTTGTTCTCTGGTTTCTGCAGATCTTAATCAAAAAGGGGATCTTAATCATGTCTAACCAAAAGTTCATTCACCCTCAATGTAAGTTTTTTTTTTTTTAATCTTCTCATACAGGAGACGGAAAAAAACAGAGAGAGAAAGAGAAAGAGAGAGAAATGACTGTTCTTCATCGTTCAAGAACTTTATTGATTGTTATATGAAGGTCTTACCTATGAATGGCATAAATGGCTGATTATATTCGTCTACCAGAACTAGTTCTTGTTCTCTTCGTTGGAATTTCGACTCTATCTCTTTAGCACAGAAACAGAGTTTTCTTATGCTTCTGTTAGATTGATGTGAAAAGGCCCGCCAGATCAGTTATGGATTAACACTCTCTATATGATTGGGTGAATTTTTTTTTTTTCATTGAGGATTTGTAAACAGATCTACTATACGCTTGGCACTCTGTCATTTAGTGAACTTTTTGAAACATTTAGGACTTCATTTATGTATTTTAATAGCATGAACTAGAAACCTTTTTCAGCAGAAAATTCAGGGATGGCCTCATAGAAATATTCGAGAACTGGAATGCTAGCAGCATGTAAATATGTAGGGGTCTACAGCAGAGGGATAGTATGTAACAGTTATCATCATAGGCTAACTAAACGTTATGGATCATTTTGATTACTTTTTAAGTGTCAAATATTGTAAGCTCATCATCGTAGGTTACAAGAAGCTCTAGCTTTCTACTTGTCAATTATTCAACACACGCATTTCTCTTTAGGACAGTTCTTGAAATCTTTTGTAGGGTTTAACATGTTCTAACACCGAACCTTACTGTAGTCGACTTCTCGGGCGGGTATGGCACTGGTGGTGCACTGAACAACGGATGGGTGAATGATCAAATTCCCGTGGAACAATATTCGGCTCAACCACAAGGTGTGTGTGTGTTTTTGGATTTTAGTATGTTATAATTAATACAAAACCGTTCTAAGGTTTCACTCATAAATTTAAGCTTTTGGGCTCACATGGTTTCTGTGCAAGCTGCTAATTTTTTATCACGATAGGCTGGCTAGCCGGAAACTTTAGCTGCTAGTTTTGCTAACATATATTTTTCTTTGAGCAAACTTTAGATATCTCTTTCGGATTTGAGTTTCAAAATCTTGAATGCAGAACATGGAGCAAATGTGTTTCCACAGTCAGCTCCGGCCAATCATGAGCGCTTCCAATCGGTGAACACTCAAATAAACCATAACCAGACAGCTCGACCTGATGGTAGGAATTCTGATCACTCATCGTATGAAACATGCACAAACGTATCATCATGGGCTAAGCACTAGAAGCTTTTATTAGATAGCTAGTCTATTTTTTGTTGATTTTATGTTTCTTTATGAAAAATATAAATGTCTTTTAAGGATTTTGTTTTTCTAATTAAGCTTTTAAATCTACCTCTAGCAAACTCATTTCAGCTTGGGACAGCTCCTAGTGATGCAATGAAACATGGATTGATGAATGTTCCAGTCCCTCATTGGTTGGATCAACCACAAGGTATAATTAAACTTGGATTGCTCTTGTTATTTGAAAAATGAGCGAGCTCATAATCACATAGGCTTCGGCTACCCTTGATAAAATTCACTTTTAGTACTATTTTATGAAAATCCTAAGGACATTAAGTTTAAAATCTTGGCTATGAGTCTGTTGCAACATGGCAGTTCTTGTATATAATATATAGCCATGCATTTTTCATTTGTTTAATAAAATATATACCTAGCTAAGAGCTGTTTGAAAAATCTTAGGTAGGGAGGAAGGAAACATAAATGTAAGTTAAGCTATAAACTCAGGCAAAAAGTTATAAGTTATTGGATGAGACGTAAGATATTTTGGTTTTACTCCCTTGTAGCTGATATTTACGTTTCAATACAAGTTAAGACTAACAGCTCCTACCAAGACTTTGTTCTTCTAAATTTGAAACGCGGCACAACCAAACACTTCCACATGTTGGGACTGCAGGTGCTATTTACACGTCGAATCCCTCCATGAGTGCTCAGATGAACCTTCCCCCGTTTGCTAGACCAGGAAGTTCTCAGTCTTCAAACATAAGCAGTGCTGATCTTATGAAAAGATTAAGGAAACGACAGAGCGACAGGAAATCTCGGGCAAAAAAGGAGGTGATATAACATTAATTTTCCCTCAAACCATGATTTTGTATCGTTATTGTCCATTATAATTAGTTCGTACCCTCTTGTTCTGTATACCGCACAGGAAATGAGAAGAGAAAACGAGGAAAGGTTGTTTAAGGTTACCGAAGAGAACAACGAATTAAGGAAAGACAATGCCAGCTTAAAAGAGGGAGAAGCTGAGATGAAAAGAAAACTGACGACTGTCGTACAGAAAGTTAGCCACTTGGAGAAAGAAGTTAGCCGCTTGAATAACAAGCTTAAAGGCCAAAACACAAAGGTGGACGTGCTTTCTGAGAAACTAGTAAGTATGCTCTTTTCTCTTAATCTGCTACTCGTTGCAATCATCTAACTGAATCAAACTATTTTATTTGACGAATACTTTCAACAAAGGAGCAATACGGCAAAATACACAAATCTTGAAAGGAAATCACAAAACAGACAATTAGTCTAAGATTTGCAAGGCCATTCTTATCCATCACTCCGTCTCACTAAACCATCTCTTTGGCGTTAAACAGGCCCTGCATTGTCCCAAGACTTTTCACTGTTGGAACCCATCCAATACTGTGAAAGCAGTTAAGGGAAAAGAAAAGAAAAGAAAAGAAAGGGATGCAATTAAGATACTATTGGGAATTTTGTAACTAATTTAGCAGCCAGTTAAATTAATTTTCATAATAATATAAATCATATCATTAAACTGTACTTAAAATTATTATTTATCATGATACTAGATTTTTAATATCAAATAATTATAAGTTCAAATCTTATTATTATTTTTTAATTAATAGTATTATTGTGGACATATGTAAGTTTCAAAACATCCCAGTTTTTTTTTTTTTTTTGGTTAACATGGATTTTTTAACGATTCTCTTTATATGATGAATTTATTCTAACTGTGTTACAGGTTGCTAGCTCTGAAGCTACTGATCTTGTGGAGGAAAACAAACAGCTGAAGCGCAAAAATGAGCAGCTAATGAATTCATTGACAAATCCAGACATCACGAAAACAGTCGAGCTTTTCGAAGAGATTGAAAAGGAGAAACGTAAAGCCAAGAGACTCCAGATTATAAACGATGCTTTGTGTGACAAGATGAATAATGACGAACATCAATGAAGGGGCGTGGAGCACCCCTTCATGACAAGGTACCCTTGTTAATGTTGTTTAAATTTAAGAGAATCCAACACTTCTTCTGACACAAGGAAAAAATAAAAAACAACAACTTGCGAAGTGGAGGTAAGAGGGAGAGTTAGCCCATCTCATTTTCTAATTAACTTGGCTATCTCAAAGAATCACTCAATCGAAGGTTTAAATCACTGGGTGCGGCAACATCATATTCTCAGTTATTGCTAGCAGTTTTAGGTTCCTGAGGTATCACTGGTAGGAATATTATTAGAAATGTGGCCATCGATTACATTCATTTTTACGTTTTCACAAAAAGAGAGAAAAGAAAAATTGAACTCGAGATCTCTTAAGGAGAAGATAGATACTAATATTAGTTGGCAACTTTCTCCAATGTTGCCCTAAGAAAGGTTTAAAAACAAAAAGGAAAGGAAACCTTTAGGCTTCAAATTAAGAAAAACGCATCAATAATGAAGGTTTTTCATTTGATATTTGCAGGGACTTCAACAAAGTATGTTCACTATAGACCAGGGAGTGGTTGGTTTGGCGTCCTGCGCAGGCTGCTTCTGTCCTCTTCTTTATCTATTTATGTATCGAACATATATGTGTAATAAGTTATGGTTGACATGCACAGACAGATAGCCCCTCAACTTCGCAGTTTATGTTATGGACAAGTCAGGTGTTTGTGATGCTGTTTCATTTTGGTGTTCCGTAAGTGTTGTGTGTGTCTTTTGTTACAAGAACTATTTTGTTATCCATGGCATGTTAGAATTGTTTGCTGAATTCATATGGTACAAGTTTAATAGAGAAAAATATATTCATATTCGTAAAATATCGGGAAATTAGCTCGATTTGATTCTATATCTTAAGCCTAGTTTTCAGAATATCCCTGAGAATCTAATCGCTCTCAAAATATACGGTCATCCTCTAACCTCTATTTATTTTTTACTAAGTCAGTTTTTTAGAACGCGGTAATTTTTTTAATATGCTAATAATAAAAATAATTTTTAAAAAATAAAAACATTATTTTAATGCATTTTCATATAAAAAAATACTTTAAATCATAATTATTTACTTATTGACCTTTTTTTTATGAATTTTTGTAGCCTCTCTAGAGTCTCTACCCCTTTTTTCATTGTTATTTTTGCTCTCTCTTACTCTCTCTGTCTCTCTCTCTTTTTTTTTTAAGATTTCTTGTAATAAATTTAAAGGGCATATAAGAAGTAAGATAACAAAGTTTTAGTGTTGGATTATGAGTAATAAATAATTCATATCCATTTAGTTTCAAGTATCATAATTAATGACACGTAATATATCATATTATAAGGAACATGGATGAATCCCATTCTCAATAAACCGGAAGAAAACTATTTTTTAATTACCTGGAGCTTGATTTTTCCACTGATTCCTATGGACCTGAAAATAAATAGCTTCCAAATTGTAATTATTTAGCCTGTGCAAAAGCAAAATTAAGAAATATATAATTAGTGTTTATGTGGACAAACTGTTGAGTTCTTGGAGACAAAAGTGCTTAACAGTTCACCATGGTGGACCCGTCATGTAAAACTAATTTCATGGTAAAGTCTCCGTCAATGATTTTTCCTTTTAAAAAAAATATTAAAAGCATGTAAGTCCATGGATGATTGCTCGCTTATCAAAAACATTAATAGATATAGTAAAATATTATGGATCATAATTCATTGTAACGTGGATTACTACATTTAAATGATGTTTTTACCATTCTTAGTACAGGTTAATAAGATACAAATTGAAAATAAAATATCAATTATTTGTAATATTGTGCTGGAAGAGAAAGAAGGAGAAGCAGAAAAAGGCATGATTGATGCTTGAAAACAAATCATTATGTATATATATGTACAATTGAGGATTCCATGATTAAAATTGAAGTTACAGTCAAGTAGCAGTTTCAGATAACTCAACATAAAATTTTTAGAGATGACGGTTTACGTCGCTTGTGATAGCTGTGGAGGAGTGCTTAGTGATACTCGGAACAACAACAATCTAATCGTTGCCCTTTTTTCTTTCTCTTTTTTTATTCTCTTAAGATGATATGGGCGATTTATGGCGAATGTAAGAATTTCTACTGTATAATGACTATTACTGGTTATTTTTATGTTTTAAAAGTATTTTTAAAAAGCATTAATTTTTTAATTTTAAATTAATATTATTTTGATTTTTTAGATTATTTTAATATATTTATAAATAAAAAAAACATTGAAAACAATCATTGCCACACTCTTAAATATTCATTGTGTCATCATGATGCACTGCTTAATTGCTTGTGTGCTCTGAAGTTTCGAATCTATTTATTTTTATTTTTTAATAGTATTTTTTAAAAAAATTAAAAATTTTAAATTAATTTTTTATGTGTTTTCAGATTATTTTAATATATTAATATAAAAAATAATATTTTAAATATTTTATTTTAATATATTTATAAATTAAAAATATTTTAAAAATTATTATTATCGTATTTCTAACCCATCCTAAAGTGATTAAAAATTTGTAATTCAAAACGCACAAGTTTGAGGGGTCACCAAACCCTAAAAAAACAATTTTTTTTTTTAACTTCAATGTTCAATAAAGTCATTATATATTTCTTTGTCTTTACTGTCACCCATAAATATTAGAATGAGTAATCTCCAATGACTTTCCTGCCCTCTGTCAAATATATATTCTTCACAAACTTGAAAATGACTAGTTACCGTATTTTTTATTCTTTTCATGTAGAATTTTTAACTTGTCGAAATCATAACAAAAATATCATATTTCCTCTTTTGATCTTGTACAAAAACATGAATGATAAATATTGTGAAGATACAGTAGAAATAATGGGATTTGTCATCATGTTAACTTTAATAATTAAACTTAAGTTGTCTTCTTTAATTCTACATTTTTTTATTTTTTATATAAACTCCCTAAATTTGTTTTTAATTCTAAAAAAGAAGAAGAAGAAAATATCAATATATACTAAGTGAACTTTTTTTTAAAAAAATCAAATTGTTAAATAAAAAATAATTATATTTTTAAATAAAAATTATTTTTTAAAAAAATACCTCGTAGCTGGATACCAAAATCACCCGTACCAAGCAACGCAATTTTCTAATCCAAGTCCTGGCCGATGCATGCCCACACAAAACTATTTTTGTCTTATTATATCACGTCTTTGTCAATGATTCTTTAATCATAATTTTTTCGGATTGGACAGTAAATTATTATATATATTATAGTGGTGCTTGAATATAAATTTATTAAAATAATATTTTTTATTTTTTAAATTTATTTTTAACATGGTAATTTAAAATATTGAAGTTTTTTTTTTAGAAACTAAAAAATCTTCAATTTCTTATGGCTGCCGCGTCCTCTTCGATTCCCTAAACTCTCCCAGCAGTTTAAAAATATGGAAGCTGGAAGCGAAATTCCCAATTCCTAATAAGTGAGCTGTTCTCATGGATATCATGTCATATCAGTACCCCGCCCTGCTACATTTCTAGCGTGCTTTTCTTCCACTACAAACAACACCACAGACTCACTGTACTATGTCTTGCTTAAAGTTGAGTCCGCAGACCCGATGTTAGTTCATCCAGGAAGCCTCTGAACATATCTGTAAGCAGCACATTTCCTGCCCGTTGTTAAATTACAGATCTCATTTTTTTTTTATCTTTTACTTTATCTATTAAACACTCTAGCTTCGACAAAGCGCAGGAAGGCAAAGAAAGGAAAGGTATGCACATCAAACCATGAGGAAGCATGATGTGGTACTGCATGATCCACACAGCTAGAAGTTTCGTGAACTCAAGAACTCAGAGATGGAATTGCTGAGGGGAGAGAAACGTCAGCTGGGATGAGAAGCAAAATCAAGTGGGTAAGCTAAAATTTGTCCTCCCTTTAGTTTGGAGGGTTTTTTTTTAAAGTAAATTGTTTGTTGATATCATTTTACTCTCGATATCTATTTGTTTTTTTAACCATTTATCATTCTTCATCTTTTTTATGCGGATGAAGAAGTTATTTTTTTCTCAGGTTGATTACAATTTCTCTCCTTAAACTTTGGGATAGTAGTTTCTAATTTTAATTAACCATTGAGGTTTTAAGTCATTAATTTTTCAGATTTTTTTCCCTTGACATTTGACGTTTTTCAAATGCTAATGATGGAAACAAGTTTCTTAAGCTTAGTCACATTTAATACTTAGGTGGTCGATTCTGTCGGGCTTAGCCCTTGAATAGGTGGTCGATTCTGTCGGGCTTAGCCTCCCTTGAACCCACATCAATCCCAGTCACCTGCTTTTTAATTGCGGGGGTGGATCTTCCAATTCTTTGAGTTCCCCCTTCAAATCATAGGAATGTCCCTTTAAGGTCTAGAATATCCCCAGTGAGTTGGCCTCACTTATGTCCTCCATGTTATCACAGCCACGCCATGGGTTCGGAGGCCGGTAGTAAAAGTAACATTCCCAATATCTTAAAGCATGTTGGATTGAAACAAAGATGGTAATGGCATTATTGAAGATTACAGAACCAACATGGGACTACCGACGAGTACCATGCCCTCATTATTGAGGTTAAAAACACCTATTTTTTGCCCTCCTTTTCTGATTATTTTTACATGTTCTTAGTCAGCGATGACGGCTCCTCCTTTAATGAATGTTGAGCATCAGTAATCTAAGAAACACCCATTAGTAAATAGTAAGAAAAAATTTACTACCTTCACGACAAGTATTAGACCCTAACGGTGCGGTGTCGAGCGGTTCCCTGCGTGTTCTTTTGTCATCTTCTGGTTTCTTGCGGTAAGTCCGGCCTATAAATTTTCTATTTTATACCTGTTCGTTACTTGGCCTATGCTGGCTATTTTTTCTGTACTCTCAGGTTAGAACACCGGCCAGTTATTTCGTCCTCAGAAAACCGCCGGTTTCCAGGACCGACCGACCCATCACCTGCTTAGGTAGTGTATATGAAAACAAACACAATAATTCTGGTGCTCTCACCTGCTTGATCATCAAGCTCCGTTCCTACTTTTACCGTTTTATAAGTTGATCTTTACCTTTGTTATCGATCTTCTTCAGATCACATCAACACGCATCTGATGCCTTACTCAAATTTCTCTGATGCTAAGGGTAAGCTTTTTTCTTTTCTTTTCTTATTCTTCTCGTGCGAGAAATAAAATAAAGGGGGGGAAAAGATTGGTGCTTTCATTGATTAAGCACTTTATTAATTTTAAGTTCTTACCAGGAATAATTTATGCGACTGGTCTGATCATTGGATCAACCTCTACGGCCAGCACTTTTGTTTTTGTTTTTGTTTTTGTTTTTGTGCATCTCTCACTGATCTCAAGGCTAGCTGCCAGATATTAATTATGATTTTCTAGCACTCAATATTGTCACTTGTTACCTTTTTTAGGGTTTCCACTTAGGGTTTACATTTTTCTTCAGCAAACTTGCAAGAACAACTAACTACACAAATCCACCTTGGATCTATACACAAATCCACTATCTGGGTAGAAAAGAGTCCAATCACTTTTGTTCGACTTTTTGGGTTACAAGGCCGAGTGATTGTACTAGACTCGATCTTTTAATTTTATTTATTCTTCTTGATTCTGAACACAGCTCACCTTGGAATCTGCATGCAGGTGCTGTCATTAACGAGAACACATCCTTGAATGCTGCTCTGATAAAAAACATGAGGAAAAGAATGGCTGGCATGAACAAGCATATTGCAAAATACATGGCTGGCATGAACAAGCATATTGCAAAATACAAGGTGATGATTTAAATATTTTGTGCCTCCCTGTATTGATACGTAATTGATCATTTTCCGCAATCATTGTGCAGGATGCAAACACCTCCTTGGTGAAGGAAAATGTCTACCTGAAGAACCGACAAGCTTGGACGACAAAATCTCGGAAGCGTCAGAAGAAAACCTTGGTCTACTTGAAGGGCAAGTACAATGAACTGACTGAGAAGGCCACCGGCCTTTCCAATCTACTGGTAAGTATTTTCTTCTCTTCATCAAATCACCAGAATGCAACCCGTAACTAACATCAATTTATCAACTTGTCTAGTCTAAAGTTCTACCATATCACAACAAACAGCTGGGGTATCTGCGATTGATCAAATCTACCATGCGATCGACGAGAATTTTTCCCTTCCTATATATGTACCATGCGCCAATTATAATAAAGTACATAGCATCCTTATTGCAAGCAATTGTATTCTATCAACGGATTTAGATCTTCTCACTCTCTTTTCTATTGTGTTTTCTTTAATTTTTCTTTTTTCCCTTTTATGTTTGGTCATGTTATTTGCTCCAGAACAACAACTTGGGTTTATTGTCTCAGTCCACTTGCAAAAGCCAAAGACATTTGCCCATTTGAAGGCTTGTTGAACGCATATTTACACTATTTAAATATTTTATTTTTATTTTTTTTGCAGATGGAGTCCTATGCTCAGCTTCAAGAAAGAAATACGGAGCTTGAAGCAAGCATTGCACAGCTGCGGGAAAGAAATGCTGTGCTAGAGAATGAAATCAATGCACGTGATGAGGTGAACAAGGCAAATGACCATGAGCTGGATCAGGCCAAAATTTAAGGTACATATATATAACCTATTTAATGTTTTCTTGAATAATAAGATATGGAATAACTTTTAACAACATTTTTATCACTCTTTCTTAATTTAATTAAATGTTGTTAGGAGTATTAATTAATTATAATGTGGAGTTAGGGGTAGTAAAATTATTATTTGCTTTTTTTTCTTATACATGCATGTAATATAGGTTAGTGGCAGAAGAATGAAATGATATTTTGGTGACTTCATCTACAACCTCTTACTCTTCTTTCTTCTTCCTCTCATTTTTTCACCTTCCTTCCTTCATCTTGATGCATATCGATCTAGCTTTAGCTTTCTAAAACTAGATCCACCTCTCAAATTAACGTTAGATATAAAAAAAAAAGGAGACTAAAATATGTTTAGATACTCAATATTGTATTTGAAATTTAAATTATATAATTTCAAGTTAATTTATTTTTGGATTTGAATTGAAAATATAAATGTTGAGTTAACATATATATATATATATATGTATATATGAACAATACAGCTTCAAAATAATATGTCAAAATGCTTTAAAACTGAAATGTATTGTTCCAATTAAAAAAATAGAATACCAACTAGAATGGAATTGACAACCTTGCTTCGAACATTTAGTTGTGAGGCTAAGAATGATAAATTTGACGAAAATAAATCAATTGGTTTGCTTGATTTATTTTTCTGAATCTCCCTGTACTTTTTATCTTTTTGATTGTGAGGGCTAATAGATTTAGTTTAGATTTGGTCTTGCTGAAGTCTGTATTACCATGCCTCAAAAGAAAAACAACGATCTATAATATTTGCTTCAAGGAAAAGTCAATGCACTAATACAGGTTTATCATCTGATAATTGCAGCCTTGCTGGAGATTTCTCAGAGATCATGTTGACTGGTCAGAGGAGAATGAAGTGGCTGATATGAATCAAAATGGCTGCCCTTGATTGGATTAAATAAACATTTACTATGTCAACCATACATATATGACTAGGTTATCTTTAAGTTGCTTTTGCACTGACAGTTTGGGAGTTTGAGTGGTATCTTTAAATTGGGATTATTGTTATCTTTAAATTGCTTTTGCACTGACAGTTTGGGAGTTTGACTGGTATCTTTAAATTGGGATTTTGATCAGTTGTGTGTCGTTTGTTTTAATAAAAAAGCTGCCCTGAGTAGCATATATACTTTATANAGCCCTTTCTGAGATTTAAGAGATTGTCAAAAGAGGGGATGAGGTATCATCCTATATGGTGGTGATGAGAAGCAGGATAGAATCTGGGATGATGAACAGATTGAAGGGTGCTCAGAGTGTTTCTTACATATTTTTAAAAAAAATTTGGGATTGTGTCGGTATAAGAAATAATGTTATAAAAATAAAAATATATTACTTTAATATATATTTAAATAAAAAATATTTTAAATTAAATTTTTTGTAAGTATTGACAGGATAATCGTTTAATTGATTTTATTGATTAGATTTGTAAAAGAATTTATAATGGATCTCACCTCATTTGTTTAATTAGTTGTGTAAATCAATTACAACCCATGGTCAGTTTTTTTTTTTAGTTGGTTATATTTTATTTTTTATTGAATGAGTTTGTTTTTGCATTTAAAAAATATTTTTAAAATATTTAAAATTAATTTTTTTTATAAGTTTGTATGATTTTGATATATTAATATTTTTTTTAAAAAATACAACAACCAGTAGATTCCAAGCTATTTATAATCCAAATCCAAATCCGAGAGAAAACAAAAGGTCAAATGCGGTAGGACTTCACCTGGCAGTACAACGGGCACCCGTCCGTGGTTTTCTGAGAGACATTCTGTTATATGTAGATCCTCGGTTTTTCATGTATTTACAGTTTTAGACACCTTGGTGGCTGTCATTCTAGCTTTTTGTTCATTTCTACCCTCGGGTGACGCTATTAATTAAATAAAGTTGGTGGAGTCTATTTTCTTATTGAATACTCATCACGATGCATTTAAATAATTATATGGGAACGAGCTTTCACATTTCTCTGTCGTAATTCTCGAGGATTCAACATTAAACACTGTATTTTTTGCAGTATTATTTTATAAGATCAATTTTGTTAGCAAATTGTTTAGTGGATTCAATAAAATGTATTTCATAATTAATATATTAAACAAAAGATAAGTATAAATCAGTATTTGATGGAGGGGTTTTTAAGAAAAACAAATATTTCTTTTTTTTTAGTTTAGATTTTTTTTTGTTTTTTATTGAGAGATTTTTGAAAACACAATCTAATTTGTGTTTTTTAAAAATTTTAAATATATATTTTATTTTAAATTAATATTTTTTAATGATTTAGAATCATTTTAATATACTAATATTAACAATAATTTTTTAAAAATAAAACAAATATTTTAATGTATTTCTGAGTGAAATGTAATACAATCATACTTTCAAACATGCTCTTAATATTAATATTTTTTTAATTTTATTATTTGAGAAGAATATTTTTTATGTTTTTATATTAAATATTAATAAGATTTTCTATTTTTTTATACTGGTCTTTTATGAGATTTTAATGAATAAAAATTAAATATTTCAAGGTACGTGATTCTTAACTTTCTCAAAGAATGTTATGATAGGTGTTTTTCATAGTAGATTACAGTTTTTGATTGATAAAGACTTGAATTTGAGTACGAGCTTCATCCAACCTCCGAAGACTACTGTGGGAATTTTTTTTAAAAATAATTTTTTTAATTATTATATTTTAGGTTAAGAATTTTATTTTTAATCTTCTTTAATTTTTCTATTCAATGTTATTATTCTAGTTTTTCAATTTGAAGGGAATAATTTTCCCACGTATGTTTTTTATTAGTTGATAATAGGGTTTCTTAGATTTTTTATATAAAGGGATGTACTTTAGCAAGTGAAATATCTGCATGAATAAAAATTAAATATTTTTAATATATCTCTATAGTTATTATATTCCTCAGGCAAGTGGGTGAGCCGTAAGATTAAGAAGCCTTGCTATGGCCTTTCCTTCCGTTCCTGTGAGCACCAACCAAGTTTGATTCCTGGGTGAGATCTCTATTTACTTCGCCCCAACCCCAGAGCTTGACCATTTCCGCTTCCTTCTATTGAGAGAATGCCTAGCATCCTCTGCTTATCAACTACCCCCAAACCTCTTCTTAGAGCTAGCTTCAACCCGCAAAGATCTTCTACCCTGACTTTGACTTATACTAAACCTTGTTATTTTTCGTTCTAGTTGCATCAATTCTTATTTGTAGAATTATAGATTTTAGATCAAAACCAAGATAGAAAAGAAAGTTGTTGCGGATTTTACATTTTACTATTAAAGCTAACTTGTACTCTATCAGTATGTGCAAATGATATCAGTGCAACAAGATTTCAATAATAATACATCCAAAGAATACATTTAGGTTTATGAACTATAAAACTTAAATATTTCCTCTATAATATTGGAACCTAAAACGGGAGGATAGAGAGCACAAGGGCAAACAAAAGAGTGAGAGCCCCATGATTTTTCCTCCTCTTCTTCTAAACTTCTATCCAACTTCTAAGAATGAACCTCCTTCGCTTTTTATTTTTAAATATAATTAATTACTGATAATTCATTGTATTTGAATTTTAATGAAACAAAATTAATTCAAGATTAATAGGAATTAATTATTTATAACTTATTAAATTATAAAATATCAAAAAACTATTTTAATATAAAAACTGAAGCTGTTATGTGAGGTCTTAAAATATAATTTATATTATTTTTTAATACATTCTCTCAAATGAAAGCTGGAATTTACACACATCTACATTATCTCATGCTTGATTTTTTTTTTTATCAAATAAATAGGAATGATAAGATTCAAATTCATGACCGTTTGATCATTAAAACTCTGATATTATATTAAAGAACCATCTCAACCCACAAATTTAAATTGTTAAGTGAGATCCCAAGATATGATTTATATTATTCTTTAACACAAAAAAAGTAATAAGTTTGAGAAGATTAAATGAAATAAAATTAATTTAAGAATTAATTCTTGACAATTTGTTCAAGTTATAGAATAAATTAGTGAGAATGATCAATAAATTTCAAATTCATTATGAATGGTTTTATACAATATATAAATACCATATCAAAACCATTTTTTCAACCAATTTTATTTCAAATAATTTTCTAACACTATAACATACAAATTAAATTCATTGTAATTAATATTTTAAAGTAAAGATTTAAATAACTTATGTTAGCTTAAATTACAAGAATATTAAATTTAAAGTCTAACAACATAATCGTAATATAATGAATAATGTAAACGAAGCAAATTTTATAATCTGATTTGTAATTCATTAATATATTTTTTTAGCTAACCGAAACGTTGAAATAAATTTGATTCCCTCCCATTCTCTATAGCTAATTTTTATTCTCAAAAGAAAAGAAAAGAAAAGGCCATAAATGAGAATCCTAGCAATTTAGGAACATCAATCAATGTGTCCAATTACAAGTAAAAAGACCTGAGCAAAAGAGATTTGGCGAAATGTAAAAATGGGAAACCAAGACTTGTTTGTTTCTTGCATAAGCAAGAGCTCCAGTTGAAGCTCAAAATCACAGTATAACTTGAAGTTCAATTAAACAAATAAATAAATAAAACAAAACAGTGCTGGTTAAGGAGCAAAACTCAGCTTCCTTTACGTTTCAGCTTCGGGGTATGTTCAGAATGGGTTCTCTCTTTTAATGTTTTTGCTCTAACTTTACATGTCTGTACATCTGTCTATCTCTTCTTTTTTTAGGCGCCTTCTTTTGATATGGAAAAGAACAGAGAAATCTTGTCTTTTCAATGCATGATCTTGATTATACAATGTTTAAATAAAAGAATTATTGAGGAAGTATGTCAAAACGGGTCATGTACATTGCTAAGCAGGGTGCAACATGAATGCTGGTATTGAATGGGGTTTGGCTAGTGATCTCTCTCTCTCTAGATCTAGTCAAATATTAATAAGCCTCGTCAAGTAAATTATTAGACGGGGTCAAGTAAATCATTAGATTCATTGTCATCTGAGCCCGGATTTATATTGATATAGAGAATTACTATACCGATTATTTTTTAACTCGTTTTAATATTGAACTCAAATATATATAAATTTAATAAATTATTAAATTTATTATTTTTTAAGTTTAATAAAATATTAAACACAGAATTATAAGAATCTTGCAAATTGCTAAACTTATTATTTTCAAACTTAATTAAATATTAAATCCAACTTTATATAGATCTGGTGGATCTACAATCAAAAATATTTTAATTTTATAAAATATAGATATTTAGCTAAAATATAAATCTTTAAGGATTTAAGAGTTATAAAAACAACTAATATAAGCCTCCGCATGAGAGGTTCAATTTTTTCCTACTGTAAATCGCATATATCTATTTCTATGGTTTTTATTTAAAAAAAAAGATTTTTTTTTCATTTATAATATTAATTAATTACAAAAGAGTCCTAAAAAAAATCTTTTATAGATATTGAATATAATCTATCAATTATTTCATTAAAAAAG
The DNA here is from genome assembly GCA_015708895.1 of Populus ilicifolia. NCBI lineage: Eukaryota > Viridiplantae > Streptophyta > Magnoliopsida > Malpighiales > Salicaceae > Populus > Populus ilicifolia. The sequence goes on along the minus strand of SRLM01000088.1, from coordinate 896,978 downwards.
ATGAGTTAAGTTGTGAGAATTAAAAAATTAATAATTTTATCTTAAATCTCGGCTAGATCTTCAAGCCCATGTAATAAAATTTGGCCTGAATGCTTTGGGCCAGATTGGTTATTTTAATTTTGTTATGAGCGTGCTTTAGTGTGTTTTTTTAAATATATTAAAATAATAATTTATTATTATTATTAAAATTTAATTTTTAAATCACATTAAAATATTTGAAAATATATATATAAAAAATAACTTAAAATAGGAATTTAAAAAAGATACTCAACATATTATTTGAACTGTAGTCAAATTTTATATTTGATTTCTACCCCTCTTAAAACCATTAAAAATTTATATAATTATTAACCGGTATACTCATATTAATAAAAATTAAACACGAATTGTAATTAAAAAACCTGGCCTCTGTAGCAACATCACCTGTTTTTTAATCACCAAGAAACAACCTCCCCGCAACCTCCCGAAAAAGGGGCAAGTGAAGACAGGTCGTGTTACTTTCGTACTCCATATTCTGTATATCTCTATTCTTTCCTTTTTACAGTCACATGTAATAAAAAAGCCATCTACAAAGACGTTTTTCTAACATTGAGCTTTTTCGGCATGCCTATCAAATGTTTGATAAAATGCCTCACAAAAATCACAATTCGTAAAGTTGTATACATGATGTACGTGAATGCCTTCGATGGATGGCATGAGTAGCCTTGGTTGATAGATAGACTTTATGGGTTTATGGGCCATTTCAAGAAAGCTTATTTTTAAGTCCACTTTCAGAATGATTCAATGTGTTTGACATTGCTTGATTAGATTTATCTCTAGTTCTGGCATTTTTTTTTCATGTCTTTCAATTGCGTTAATCCATTGTTGCAACTTGCTGTCTTGAATATGTTGAAGCTTGCCCCTTTAATTTTGTACTTATTGTAAACTTGTTCAGCTAACGCTAGAATCATTATGGAGATTGACAAAATTGCCGAGCTGAAGGGTTTTATCAAGGTTCTTCCCCCAGTTGGATTTTGTTGCGTCTATGGCTCGTCTCTCCATCCAAATAATAACGACAAGGTTTTAGTTTTCATTTTTCCAATTCTATTGATTTGTTTCTTTATGCTTCATCTTTCTTTAAATTTTTAAAATCTATGGTCTTGTTTCTTAGTGACTATTGGTTTTGTAGTCATCCATGGTAGATTATATTATTGGCGTATCAGATCCCGAGCAATGGCATTCTGAGGTAAATTTATACTATTTAGAAACATATAGAGTGATGTCTCTCCTTTTCAAGTTATGATATTTTTGTATATCTCATTCTATTTTTGGTCATCACACTTCCAAGAATATGGAATTGAATGAAGATCACTATGCCTCCTGGATGGTGCCCCTGGGCGGTGCAAAACTGGTGCCTCTCCCTCTCCCTCTCCATCTTTTTTTACTGCCTTAATCCTGAGACTATAACTTATTTATTATTTCAGATTACTCAAGTTGCAGATAAGATTGGTGTAGGAGTGCACTTTAATCCATTTATAACATGGAATGACAAGGTATTTGCTAAGCATACTGTGAATTAGAAAAGGGATTCAGGTCTTACACGATGCTATATATTCAGCTTGTCTTCCCTTGGCATGTCATTTTAGATCATGTCACATTATCGTTATTCCAGTATTATCTAGTAACTTGTAAAATGTTTGATGAATTCATTTCAGATGCTCAAATACGGTGTTGTTAGGATGCATGACTTGGTTCAAGATGTACTGCATTGGGAGAGATTCTATTTGTGTGGTCGTCTGCAAAAACCAGTGCGTCTTGTCTGTTATTTTATACTTATCTTCTCTAGTCTGTTTTGTGGATATTCTTGTTGTTTGCTCAATTTGTTTTCTGAACCTTATTGGATAGGTTGCATTGAACTTTTTTCATTGTAAAATAGACAAGAACTGAGAGAGAATTTAATTCAGATTCATATTGCTGTCTGGAACAGAACAGAAATGAATTGAGTTAGAAAACCAAGATCTGTTGAAGTTAGGTTCAATTTTTTATATTTGTAGAATAGGCTAAATGAGTGAATTTTTCATTTCAATTCCAATGTTATATTTTCTTGTGTTATATTCATGTTATCCTTGCAGTCTCCATCTGAAAATAGCAGGAAGAATGATGTTTCTTCCAAAAGAGCAAAGTCTACCTAAAACAACTTGTATGATAATGTTTTAAATGTTGATAAGAATACCCTTGTGAAGAAATTATTCCCTTGTGAAGAAATTATTAACTATTTGCATTAAAGGACTGGCTAGATATAGAAAGAGCATATTCCATGTTTATTTAGCACTTATTTAAAAGAATATTCAAATGACACCTTAGAATACTAGAGTACATATAGGCTCTGAAGCTCTAAAGTCATGAACTAAACTCTACATGTTTCAATCCATGCTCCATAAGAATTGAAAGCCTAAAACCAAGCTCAGGCTTAGTTCATTTGATCATTGAAACTATCGAGATCCTTTCAACGAGCTGATTTACAACTTTTTTTCATGACAAAGTCCCTTTTGTGTGTTTGACATGCATAATATTTACTGCTTGAAATATTTCTGCTTAGAAATCTTCAATTCTTTTTCTAAGTTTTAAATTCTTCCTAAGAATTGTTAAGTGGTATGCTTACTCTTTTTCATGCCCAATTAAATCCTTGCCTCAAAGTTATTCTTAGAGCTGGCATATTTTTTACTCTGAAATTTTCTCATTTCTTGCCTCTGGCTATCAGGAAAACTGGAGGATTGTAGTTGGCTGATGGTAGTGTAAAATCAGCTCTTTCCATTTCATGATATAGATTATAATGAATGAAGAAAAGGGATTTATATAGCCAGCCATAGTTAGTCTGGGACTTGGGCTTTATTGAATTGGGTTAGGTATTTTGATTTGTGCACAGTCCCAAATTGGTGCTGCTTGCAACTGATCCATGATATGCTATTCTGGTTAAACCAAATTGTGATATTCTTCCATGACCAGTAATATATCTCTGTCTGAAATTTTAATTTTTTCACTGCCTTATAGACTAGATACATTTTAACATCTCTTTTCAAATTGTCTGCTTCTGATCAAAACAATAAGAATCGATGTTTAGCTGTGTACCTTGTTTTATGCCTTTTCTTGTTAGCCTTCCCTGCATTAGGTCTCATAATTCCTCTGTATCCCTTGCCTTAATTACGTTTTTCCATTCACAAATGTCAACGTTTCTTTGAGTTCTTTTTTACAGGTTCATATACTTGTGGATAATTTGGATATTGCAGATGTAAACTCTGTGAATCTGAGGGCTGCAGTCTCTGCTGCTCTTCTCCTTTTGCCATCCAAATTCACCGAGGTTTGTTCCTTTACTGGTGAACCATTATAGAGCTAATAGAATCCCCAACATATTCCATGCTTATGCAGGAAGATTTGTACTCCAAAATATGTAGCCTCTCATATATGGGTGACTTGCGCATGCTTTTTGCAGAGGATAAAAATAAGGTAAAGTTGCTTATAGCTTTTGATAGTGCTGATAACTTTCGTAATTTGTGCACTTGAAATTTTATGATAATTGCTGATTTTATTAACTACTTTTTATAACTGATTTGATCTACTAAGCATTACTTGTCAAAATAATGGGTTAATTATTTATGAGGTCTAGGTTGCGCTTCCATTGCATCAGAATTCTTTTGTCTTTGATGATGAATCATTATTATATTTCATCTATATGAAGTGTTACTGGTTACTTTATCACTTTGTTTGGCTGTAATCATTGGTGTTTCCACTGATTTAACTTTTGTAGATATTGTTGGTGACTTGAATTCTTGTGGTTTCTATGATATTTGTGATTTACGACTTGCGCTGCTGAAGTTAGCAAATGGTGATCATTTCTTATGATTGTTTGGAGTTTCTGCTGCTCATGCTTGCAACCACCTGCAGGTGAAGAGGATTGTTGAAGGACAGTTTGGTTTATTCCAATCGATGTATAAACCATTTCTAAAAGAATACGAGGCTAAAGAGTTGCTGACATTCTCATTGCCTAATTCTCATCAGGCTACTATCTCTCAGGTTTATTCAAATTTTCATATTGTCAATTCAAAACTTGTTAAATTTTGTACCTTCCATTGCAGTTCTCTTTTCTTGGGAACTGACACTGTAATAGCATTCAATCAATAATTATGCATCTTTGGCTACAGTGTATCCAGCTAACAAATGCCGGAAGGCTTTTCTTTTTTCTTTTTGAGAACCAAAAGTTCATAATAAGGAACATTAAACTGGGGAATTAACATATAATACACTCTTGGGATTTTGAAGTTCAATCATTGTCTATCATTTCACATGAGTGGCAGCACTCGTTATCATTGGCTTTTATTTATAATCAGCATTTTTGGAAGGGGTAATTTTTTCAACGTTTTCTTACAGTTGAGTAATGTAACACTCTGTAACTTCTAGCGCATTTTTAGATATTTAAACTGCTTTCCCTGAAATAATGCCTTAACATATGTATTGTTATGATTCTCGTTAACTTCTCATTGACTTGTGTTTGGATTGACTGCTCTGTCAATTGATATTTGTAAGCTTTTAGTAGATCCTTTGTTGTAAGCTAAAAGCTGTAGTCCTCAAATCAGGCATTTATTTGTTGGCTGCACTGATATTTATGGATACATGTTTATATGTGCTTTAACATAGTCATCTTTCAACCATTTAGAAATTCTTATACAATCTCTCTCAAAACCAGGACTGCAGTTTATCAATGACTCATTCCTTAGTTCATTCACTTCCTCCCCTTGTCAGAAGAAAAATGGGGATGAAGCTAGGAGAGATGCAAGTACTGAAGGATTCTGGTATGATGGGTTTTTTTTTTTTTTATGGGTGTTTGATAAACTGAATGTTACTTATCTATGATGCAAATTGTTTATCTTCATCTCTGGATGTTTCAAATAAAATAAATAAACTGAGTGATACTCAAATTCCATAATATTATTACCATACTCAAAAGATGATTTAAATATCTTGGCCCAAGCCTTGCATCAGTTATTGTTTCTAGGTGACTCATTAAATTCCCCATTTAACCACTTGGGGACTAGCCAGTTTTAATAACGTTGACATAAGATTTGCAGGTCAAGTTTTACATGAAGTCTTGATTGGTTCAAGAGAAGAGGCTGCCAGGAGTATGCAGAGGATTATCAAGCGTACTGTTATGGTTTCAAGTGCAAGGCAGGCTGTCTCTGGTTTCCTGGCTGCTGGTGGTATTAATGCTGCTAGATATCTTGCTAATAAAGTGCGCAAGGCTTGGAAATCTTGGACATGATGCAGCACATCTTCCCCCTCGTTTCCTTGCCCCGCCCCAGTTTTGTGCATACTCCGAAATAGTTCAGCCAGGACAATAGTTATATTTTCTTAACGAGGAATCCCACTGGTGCCAGAACACACCAGGTGCCTAAATTGCCGCTAACTTAAGCAGCAGATGAGTAGAAAGCATACGCATTTTTACTTTTATACCGAGTAGGGCTTCCCATTAAAAAAAAAATGGCCATACGTAGATGAGATGAAGGATAGATACTTAGCTGGAAGAACAAGCTTTATATCGCTGATCTATTTCATACTTTGTAGAGGAGCATTTCATTATTTCCTTGCTACACTTGTTATTGAATTTCTTTGTTCTTGGAGAGGAACGTTTTGTAATGACTTGTATATCGCCTTATGTATCATATAGTATTTAGAACATGTGATAGTTCGAACCCTTTTTTTTTGAAGTTCTCCTATTCTTGTCTGAACTTCGCAATTGAAGTCTTTATAGCAGTTGGCCTCAAGGGCGGCGTTGAAAACCTACCAGTTCATGACAGTATTTCTAACACTGACTTCCGCCTGTCTCAATCTAAACAAAGTATTGAAATGATTGAGCAGCTTGTAAAATTTGCCTTTGGATGATACGGTTCTCGTGAAGAAAAAGATTCACTAGCTGATAGAAGGAATCATCCTCGAACAATAGAACTTGCAGTAGCAATCAACTTCCTAGTGAGTCACGGAGCGGGGCTTTTATAGAATGTTGATTTTTGCACACCTCTTCATCGTTTTCTCATACCGGATAGTATATGGTAACCCATTTTTTTTATAAAAAAAATGAAGGCATCCACTAAGCTTATTTTGGTCAAACCATTGAATCGTCAACATCTAGATTATCAGCAATTTCAAGCACAACAAGATCCTCGCTTCTCCAGCGAACGCCAAAAACAGCCAGAGTTTGGGTTTACGTTCAAGATTTGTAATCAGGCAATGATCAACACAATTGATGAAAGGACCATCTCAGCTGGAAAATATCATTCTTTTTTATTCCATGCCTGTAAAGCAACTCGTTACTTGATTTTATGAAGATCTTACCTATTGGCCCCGCATTCCTTGAAAGTTGTTTCACGCACATAAATACATGTAGATTTGAGAAGAGATGGAGATAGAATCTTCACATTTAATAGCAAATCAAGAATCCATTCGTATTACAAATATGGTTTTCGAGCAATTCTTAGAGCTAAAACCAAGAGCCACCTAAAATTAGATTCTCACAATCTTAGACCAGACAAGTCATCTGCTGCTGCTCAGGTATCTCACAATCTTAGATTCCATGACCACTAATTGATGGTAGGATCTATACACCAAAAGTTCACTTAGAACTTGTATTTTTGTTAAAAAGTGTTTTCTTGAAAAGCACCGTCTTAACTTTCACATGTTAACTACAATGCGGAAAAACTATTAGCTATAATGTAAAAAATGAGTCAACTAAATTCACTTTCTAGTTAATATATATATATAAGTTTTAAATAGAAGAAAGTGTTTTCTGATCTAAAAGATTGGAAAACACTTTGCACAAAAAATCAAAAAACTAAAGTGGTGTGTGTGTGTATATATATTAAATGTAACTATTTGTTATATCATATATTTTTTTTTATATTACATCATGTATATTCCACCATTATATTTTTCTTATAAGAGGTCAAAATATTTACATTTAATAATAATAATAATAATAATAAACTTCAGAAAAAAAAAACATTATTAAAAAAAATTAAGTAAACTACTTTACAAGATAACAGTCTCCATAAAAGCTTAACTTGTATCATCTGCGCCTCTGCGGTTTACTCCATAAAAGCTCAAGGGCCGCAGGACACAAGAGAATATAGTTACGGGTTCCAGGGGAGAAATTGTTGGTGAGACTCAACATAAAAGTTATTGGACATGTAGCAAACAAGATTTCTTCCCAGAAGAGTCCTTCCAAAGCTGGGGCAACTACCATTCAGCATTGTCAGACATGTTTCCAGTCAAGGACAATCTCATCAGCTGTTCAGATGATGCCAATGAAATTGCGGAGCTTCAGAAACAGAGTGAGACTGAGATGAAACGCTGCCTCACTTGGTGGGACCTTAAACTGGTTTGGATTTGGTTGTCGTTGGAGATGGTATTTTTTGTGCTCACCAGACAATCGGCCTGCATACAAGCTAGAGCTGCCATTGTCTTGTCCTATTTTGCTTCTGAAGTCTCAGCACTGCTCTGTATTCTGTTACCCGGAATTTGCAGTTGAAATCACAGTCGCAGGTGGTTCATTTGCTTACTTGAGAATTGAATTAGGAGACTATGTGGTTTTCATAACTGCAGGGAACATATTGCTTGAAAGCATCCTGGACAGTGCAGCAGTTGCCAGGGCATGGACTTCTTAATTCACAAGTCTTCTGGACAGTCCTTCCAGCTCTTTACGCATCCATTCAAATCTAACTGAAGGTTTCAATCTCCAGGATCCAATTTCTGTTCGAGATTTGGTTATTGCTGCAACAATTGCAATGACCAGCACCATGGAAACTTCAGTGTTCAATTGGAAAGCAACGGCACTCAATACTGCTGTAATTTTATTTGTCAAGATTGTAGGTTTGCTCATGCCAATACATCCAATCTGAAACCATTTTTGCCTTACGGGTTGAAAGGGATATTCCAAGCAGCTGCAATTGTTTACTTTGCTTATGGAGGCTTTGACAATATAACCACTATAGCAGAAGAAACAAGGAACCCATCAAGAGACATACTGTTAGGAGTACTTGGATCCACGTCAATCATTACCGTTGTATACTGCTTAATGGCACTTTCACCAAGTATGATACAAAAATACAAAGAGATGACCCGGACGTGCCTTACTCTGTTGCATTGCAGAGTGTAGGAATGAAATGGGCTAAGTACCTAGTAGCACTTGGCACCCTCAAGGGGGTGACAACCATCCTGGTAGGGGCGCCTGGACAAGCAGTGTACGACTCATGTAGCACGAGCCCACATGATCCCTCCATGGTTTGCTCTCGTCCAACCAAAGACAAGAACACCAATAAATGCAAAACTTTTATCACCATTTCAAGTGCTCTCATTGCTTTTTTCTCAAGCCTGGATGTCTTGGTAATTTTTTTGTCAGTAAGCACCCTATTTATCTTCATGATGGTGGCTGTTGCATTACTTGTGAGAAGATATTATGTCAGAGAAATTAAACCACAAATAAACCTCTTGAAGTTGGTCTTCTTCCTGCTAATCATTATTGCTTCGTCCATGGGAATTTCTGCTTACAGGGGATTGAATCCCCATGGTTAGGTTGGATATGCTGTAATCGTTCCTTCTTGGTTCTTGAGGACTATTGGATTATCCATGATGTTACATCAACAGAGAAAGTCAAAGGTTTGGGGTTCCACTTGTTCCATGGCTTCCATCCCTGTCAAAAGCAATAAACATCTTTCTAATGGGATCTTTGGGTGCGGAGGCTTTTGAAAGATTTGGTATTTGTACAGTGGTAATGCTAATTTACCATGTCTTCTTTGGTCTCCATACTTGTGATATGGCTCATCTGCATCACAAGGCAGAATCAACAGAAGAAATAATGAAGATAAGATTGCAAGAGAAGGAGCTTAAAATCATCTTCTTCACCCTCAAGTTACCAAACCAAATATTATGCGTCCTGATATTAGTATATAAACGATCATGTTTATTTAGAATAAGATAAGAATAACAGAGCAGAGCAACATCTATCCAGAATTATTTCAGATCTCACCTGTAAAATAACTGGCATCCTTGCCAGATCTTGCGTAAATTTAACAGCCATATGGAAACAGAGAGCCCCATTACCATCACTCAATGACATAGAGCTGTTAATGGCAATTCACAAGAAAAATGGCCATAATGTTCTCATGTAAAGTCCTTATATAACTGTAACGGCCATTATAGGCTATTATTGTGAAAATAATGGGTCAATAACAGTCTACTTACTAAAAACTAATATATTTTTTTTGCATTTCAAGTTCATGGTTTCACACTTTTTCACTCTTTTGATAGTTGTAATGTATTGCTTATATGATATTTAGCTACTAGAAGTGTTGTTATTGTATATATATTGTGAAACTATTAAAGAAGCATGCATGCTAAAATTTATTAAGAATTACAAATGATTCATGACAACCATAGCCGCAATCATTATGTAACACCTGCAAAGTCTCAGTCCTGCAACTACAATTTAAAATTATGACGTCTTGAGCTCATCAAAGATAACTGGCAACATTTAAATGTATCAACTTTCAGATAAAAAGCAGCAATGTGACTTGCAAATCACATATCCTCCAAAATATTTCCCTGTGCCTTGTCTTGTAATGTCCTATATTTCATATTTCTATCTACTTACAAGAGATTGTAAATCTTCAATTTCAGGCTTTTCTATTCAGTATTCTAAGTGACCGAACTGAACACAAGAAAGCAAACGGAAAGCACAAATTTCTCACTAAAAGCATATTCTGTATGCAACTATTGAAAGGGCACTAGGGTAAAAACTATCCTTGGAGAAGCTTATTTTGTTTGATGATGGGTATGAAATAAATAAAAGCAAGAGAAAACTAAACAGCTTAAGGGCATTACATAAGAGAGAGCAGGTAACCATGAGGGGATAAAAAGAAGAAAAGAAAGACAAACCACTCTTGAACATTTCCACAAACAGTGATTAGAAGGCACGCTATCATACAAAAATAAAATTGGAAAACCCATATTTTTAACGAAAAGCATTAAAAAAATAACCAGAAGTGAGTAAATAACCAGCATCTGTAAGTATAGACAAAAGAGCCAAAGAAAGTAAGTTAACCACAAAATGATGAAAGCAAAAAACGGATAAGAAATAAAAAATAGCTTCTGACAGCTCCAAAACTACAGGAAAATCAATATTCAGGGAAGAGCCTCCAATGCTGGAGAAAAAGATCCCAAGATTGGAGGTTCAATCCTATGAAAAGGAAGCTAATTCCCCTCCCCCCCCCCCTCCAAAATCTTCCATTCCAGCTGTTTATCAGCAACACAAGCATCATCAAAACAGTTCCAAAAGTTCAAGAACACAAAAGACTGCACCTCCTCTGGAACAAAGCCAAACAGAAAAGGTTGATTAAACATTATCTTCATTGCACTTGCATAAAGCACCCAACAACCCATCGTGAAATATTATCTCCTTATGCTGGAGAAGGGTCTCCCCAACTTCAATATCAAAATCCATAAAATTTAGATACATATTAGCAACTATGAAAGTCTTTCTAGATGTTTACCGGAGACACCATAATACCTGCCACTTTAAACATTCATCCAGTTCTCTCAGTGCTCAAACCAACAACCTGTCTCCGATGATTATCTATCTCCAAAATTAAAATATTCGCATACGCTTCCAAAGAGCTTTTGATTTAAAACCAAGCTTCCTGGGCCAAATGTCATTCATCAAGAGACCAAATGATATTCAAATCTAATGGTGGCTTTTAAACTAAGCACATAAACCTTTGCAAAGAATATCTATGTTATATTAATTTTCTATTAGCTGCAGAAACAATTGGAAGAAAAGTGCATTTTTCTCTTTTGGGGTGGCCTACCCTCATTTGTCATTATTATATGCCTTCGTTTAAGATTCTTGTGGTAGTAGCTAGACGGTTAGATTATGCCACACATTTAATGTTTCGGCGAACTGAAAATTATAGGATCCTTTTGTAGCCAGTTAGAAGGTTTACTGTGGCTCTTAATCTGGAAAAAAGTAGATTTTTTGCAGCTCAGCGGGAGTGGTAATTAATTTTAAGTCTGGTCTTCAAACAAGTGGCTCAAATGCCAAACTGGACTCCTTTAAGTTCTTTCACATGTATCCTAGCAGCAATTTCCTCTGATGGAATTTTAATTAGCTACCGGTTTAGATATTATCTTACAGAATGAACAGTGGATACAGATGTAGTCTTTCTCCGATGTATTTCCCCATATTTATGGCCACCCTAGTTTGGTTGTTGCCGCCTTTTCTCTTCAACATGGCAGAGGTAATATGGTGGCTGCCATGTTTCTGAAAACCCAAATGGGAGGACAAGATAGGATTTAATTTGTTGGCTTCTACTCTTGAATTCATGTTATCGGATTTCATTTTGTTGCTTCCACTCCCCATTTTTTTTTTCTAGACCCCATAACAGAGTTTTGGTAATATTCCGGTAATACATTTTTTTTTTTCATCACTTAGGCTCGGCTTGCCTTTGTTTCCCTCTGGACACTTGTATATGGAAAACCAAACTTTTATATGAAGTCAAAGCCTTCACTTGGATGATGCAGACCATAGAACTAATACCAATGATATCTGCATGAAACAGGCCATATAATGTAATTTCTACTAAATTGTGTGCTATACAAAAATAATAATGTGACAGACACAGAGCAATTCTTTTTGCACTGTCCAAACAAGTAGCACATCTTTCCTCAGTTTGTCAGGGATGTTGGTGATCTCTGATCAAGTATAGGACCTTTTAGCAATGTCTTTTCCAGGTTTTGGGACAAAGAACAGTCATCAGCCACTGTAGAGATACACTCTATTTGAAGTTCTTTGGCGGATGTGGATGGAGCAGAACTCTGAATTTTTCATGGATTTTTTTGCTTTCAAGGGAAACAACAATGAGATAAGATGTGTTTTGGCCTCTACTCAGGGTACTGCTTTCAGGGACTTCCAGTGGTGTTTCCTAGCTGAAATTCAAAGGGATTGGCAAACTCTATTATCTTAATTTTTCTTTCCTTTTCTTCGAAGGATGCATCCCCGCACCCCTCCCTCCCCAGCAGACCAACTTGTACATTATGAATAATGACAGGAACCAAAAGCACTAACTAGAAGAAGAAGAAAAAATAAATAAATAAATAAAAACATATTTGAAGAAACAGATAGTTATGTACCTCAAACACAATGTACTCAACTTCTCCAACAGTTTGTTTCAAATTTGTATTCACCAACACCTGCCCTGGTCACACACTCCATATAATTGTGACAGAAGTCTATGCTCTATAAGCTAGAGGTTCATTATGATCATATGAGCTTCACAACAACGTCACAGAGAACCCTATTAGCAAGAAAATAGGTTAGTATTAAATGCTCATGAATGATCATGCATTCAACACCCTCACACACATGCATGCAGAAGCATATATTGTAAAACTACAATCAGAAATAGAAGAACTAAGGTTTGATAGCCAAATTAAAAAGAAAAGGCAAAAGAAAAGGAAAAAGAGAAAGAAAGAAAATCATATTCAACTCAGGTTGAAGTAAGATAGCAGTAATAAGAACCATCTAGGTGGTGGCCAAGTGGTAAGGACTTGGGATCAAGAGGTTTGCTCCCTCTGTGGTCTCAGGTTCGAATCCTTGGTTGCTCATATGATGGCCACTGGAGGCTTACATGGTCGTTAACTTCAGGGCCCGTGGGATTAGTCGTAGTGCACGAAAGCTGGCCCGGACACCCACGTTAATCTAAAAAAAAAAGATAGCAGTAATAAGCATACCAATGAATCATTAATACAGGATGCTCCAACATGTCTGAATGACCGCTTGAATAGCAGTAATAAGCATACCAATGAATCATTAATACAGGATGCTCCAACATGTCTGAATGACCGCTTGAACCTTCTTAGGTTTACAAAGATTTTCTTCAACTCGTGCCCAGGTAGAGGGTTTTGGTGGCAAAAGCTTTTGCAGCATCACTTCTACAATTTTAGATGCACCTAAAACCCTGTCGCTTTAAAAGACGAACCACGAGCTCATCTAGAAACTCCCTCCCTTCCTGAGGTGGGTCCAGCTTCTCTCTCAACATTCTCAAGAATATGGTGCATGTAACCAAGTCAGGATCACATCCCCGATCCAGCATGCTATTTAAAAGATCAATGGCACGAGAGATGCTACTCTGCTTGCATAGTGTATTCAATAGTATGTTATATGTGACCACATCTGGTTGAGAATCACGTCCCTGACAAAGCATCTCATTATAAAGTTGCATAGCATCTTCTACTAAGCCAGCAATGGAAAGGCCATTAATCATTGAACTGTAAGCCACAACATCAGGCTTACATCCTTTGCCCACCATCTGTGTCCACACCATCATAGCCTCCTTGACTTTCCCATCCTTGCATAACCTATGAATAAGTACACTGTAACAAACCTCATTCTGAGTAAAATTATGCTTTGCCATGTCTTTCCACACTTCAACAGCTCTACGGCTATTACCTGCCTCAAAGAATCCCTTCATCAGCGAGCTACAGGTGTATGCATTAGGTGTGCAGCCCTTATTAGTCATCTCAGAAAGAACTTCCACTGCATCATCTGGCTTTCTATGTCGGCATAAACCATCAATAACAGCACTATATACAATAGTGTTGAGCTCATATCCTTTTACTGTCATCTCCCTGAACAAATGCATTGCCTCTTGAGATTTCCCCTCTTTAAACAACCCGCTAATTAGTGTTGAGTAAACATACTAATTAACACAATACCCCCTTTCCTCCATCGAAGATAATACACAAGCCCCATCAAGAGCTCTTCCTTGCTTAGCAAGTCCATTAATGATTGTCCCATGTGTGACCACATTAGGCACACATTTACTCGATACCATCCGATCCAAAAGACTAATTGCCTTTTCCAGCTTCCCTTTCAGACACAAACCATGAATAAGTGTGTTATAAGTTACTTCATTAGGAACACATCCTTTAAGAAACATGTTGTGTACAAGCTTCGCAGCCCGTGACAAATCACCCTTCTTACACAAACCGTTGATTAACACATTGAACGTAACAGGACTAGGAAAACAACCATCAATTTGCATCTCATCCAACAGCGAAACTGCCTCATCACTCCTATCTGCCTTGCACAGTCCATCCATCAATGTACAATAAGAGTACACATCAGGCTCACATTTCCTAATCGTCATGTCTCTAAACACCTGGATCGCATCATCAACTAATCCCACCTTACACATTGCCTTAATAAACAAATTAAAAGTAAGTACGTTAGGGGATATACTGACACCTTTGGCACCGATAACGTGATTATAAAACTCTAAAGCACGGTAAAACAAACCCTCTTGTGTAATCACATTAAGAACCGAATTAAACGACTTTACAGTTCTTTTACACTCAAATTCACAAGCCATTCTATCAAACAAGTCAACTGCCTTTTCAGGTAAATGAGCTTTCCCATAAGCCTTAAAGATGACAATGAAACATTTCTCAAAAATCACTCTCTTTTCGCACTTCATTCGATCCAAAACCTTCTCCAAAGACTTAAAATCGCCCAGATTTGCATAGTTATTAATGAGGGAATAAAAAGTTGAATCACCCAACTTGTAGGAACCCATTTTGGGGCCCGACTTGAATAACTTATCAGATATTGGGGGGTCAGGTTCAATGCCATTTTCTTGGTCAGTGGTGTTACAGTGTTGAGTGTGGTTTAGGGGTTCAGTTTCAATAGTTTTGGTCATAGAAAGAGAAAGGACCTTACTTGGGAACGAAAACAAATTGTTGAGAGCCTTGAGGATGGAGCTGGTGTTGAATGGTTGGCATTTGGGCATGGACTTGAAAGGGAGGTTTTTTGGTTTTGAGGTTTGTGAAACGTCTCTTGTGTCTTGTTACACAGAGTTTCGAGGGTTTTCTCGGTCATTCATGCTAGGGTTGTAAACAGCACGTCCATTGTAGCATTCACAAACAACAAATTGAAAAAAAACCGTATCCTCTAATATTTAAATTGTGTTAAATGTGTGATTCAAGCCTATTATATATATATACACACACGAGCTGAAAAACAGACGTCCATTGTTTTGAATCTGGTGACCATACCAAATAATTGATTTCGTGGAGCTATGTTTCTTCAGTTTTCTTTCGGACACTGTTAAATTCATTGTTGTTTTGCAATGACTTCATCGTCTTAATTTTGAGGAAAAAAAATTATATTCGTTTTATGAAAAAGTCATGCTGGCCATCCTATAATTTAGTTAATATTGCATTTATCTATCAATTATTGAAAAATTATACTCTCAACTTGAATTTTAATGCACGCGTATTAATTCATATCTATTGTTTAATTTATTTTACATAATTTTCCCTGTATTATTTGTTGGCAGTGGGCTAATGACATGACTTCGAGGAAATTTTCGTGATTTCATCCTATAAAAAGCTCTTAATCTGTCAAAGCGATGAGAAAGCTCCTTCGTTCTTGATGCACCCTCAGTTTCTGAATGACGAACATCTGATTCAATTGCAATTCCGACCTTTTCCGAAGGTTTTGTTCTTGCCTTTTTCAACACTCGAGGAATGCTACAGGAGGGAGAGGGACAAATTGGCTCCACGAACTCCATCAGAGCCTAATGGAATTATCGCTGCTAGTTATTGTTAGAAGAAACACTGGAAGGTTTGGAAAATATGGATTGACACAACGTTTTTTTTTTTTTTTTAATCTCGATTTCCTTTTCGATTGCATTCTTTTTTATCAAATTAGTAATGGGTTTCTTATGATCTATCATAGAAAAACACAATTATGATATATAGGACCAAAGTGTAAAGCATGTCAAATTGACATGGTTAGTCTAAAACTAGTACTACAAAGTTCCTTTTGATCCTCCTATTTTCATTTTTCTCCTATTACAGTCCTTACTCTTGGAAAGTTTTATTTTGATTCGAAGCTTTAATTTTCATATTTTTATATCTTTAATTTTAGAGAGAAGAGAAAAGGTTGGTGAAATAGTAAAGGAAAAGGTGTCGTCGGTTGGCTGAGATTCTAGCCACAAAAAATCAAAAATTGTTCTTTATGTTTAATGATCTCCCTTAGACAAAATGATTTCCTTTTAGTATTCTTTGGCCTTCATAATGGCTAAAAAAATAAATTGAGGTTTCATAAGTTTTATAGAATAAAGTTGATTTTGCATTTTCCAACCTAAGTTTAATACTATAAATAGATTTTTTAAATAAAAATTTAGTTAAAAATAAATTATAAAATTCAACAAGTTGGATATGATTTTTCAATCACCATGACAACAACAATAATAATATGCATCTAGGTTTAAAAACAACAAGCATTTATTGTAATAGATAAGATGTCGTTTGTTTTCCTACAGGGAAAGAAGGTTTTATGGAATAAAGTTGATTTTGTATTTTGAAATCAATTTTTTTTAACGATAAAAAGATTTTTTAAAGTCTTTAGATTGTTTTTTAAGTTAAAAATTAATTGAAAATAAATTTTAAAAATTCAAGAAACTAAACATGATTTTTTCATTATTATAATCAGTGACGGAGAAATAGGGGCTAGTAGCACCTTCGCCCCTGCAAGAATTTTTTTTTAAAATTTTCTTTTTTGTAAATATTATAAAAATAATTAAAAATTTAACTTAATCCTTTTATTTTTTAATTTTGCCCCCGTCGTTTTTATTTCTTGCTCCACCCTGATTGTAATAATAGTCAGCATTTGGGTTTATGAATGATAGGAATTTGTTGTAATAGGCGAAATATCTTGTGTTTTTTTATACACCCTTCATTTATTTATTTTTTAAGAAAACAAACCAGATTTTGCCCTGATGGGTCAAGAAAACTGGTTCACACCTTAATAACCAAGCCCACCCAAAACATTGTCGTGGTAATAGTTACAAAAAAAGAAGTGGCTTCTACGCTTTTTATTAGTATCTTGACATTGTGGTTGTACCACTAAATTGACCGGAATATATTAGTTAAACTCTCACCAGATTTAAGCTGGTTTCACAATAACATTATAACAATATTAACATTTATTGATGCGTAAAAGCCTTAGTTAATTTTGTTAAACATTCGTTTCAAATTTTGAATTTACAATCATAACTTTCCTTGCTATTAAAAAAAATACTAATTTTTTTTTTCTGTCGATTTCCTTTTTATGTAACCGGTGGCAAAACTAGGGTAAGTAACTAGTCGCGAGAGAAATGTTTAAAAGTATTAATAATTATTTTTAAAATATTTTTTGTTTGAAAATATATTAAGATAATATTTTTAAATTAGTATATTAAAACAATTTAAAAATAAAAAAAATAATTTGAAATAAAAAAATATTTTTTAAAAAAACACTTAAAAAAAACAAAAACCGTAACTAAATAAACAGAAACACTGATTAAACACTTGATTATTGGTTTTAAACTTTTGATACACTCCTGACTACGGAACCGAAGCTGGTTGGGTAATCCTCAGGATGATCAACATTTTAGAATTGTTTCACAAATTCTTGTTACAGCAAATGGGCATGGACAGCTTCCTCAATTTTAACTCTCATGCTGTCACGTGTCGCAATCGAAACCAAAGGATTTCGTTGATGGACGGACAGCTTCCCAATCCTCAGCAGTTCGGATTAGCATGAGAATGCCTCGGAGCCATGTAAGAGAAAATCTTGAAAAACCTCCGAACTCTTCTTCCTCAACTGAAATAACTACCAAATGTCCACCTACACTCAGCACCCTCTTTCCCCAATCTCTCTTCCTTTCAGCCCATCACCCTGTCTTCCTTCCCATCAGCAGCCTACAAAGCCTCCCGTTTCCTCTTCTTCTCCAAAACCTATTTCCATATCACACTCTCAAGCCTCATGGATTGAATCCCTTCGCTCCAAATCCCGCTCTAATCTATTCCGTGAAGCCATTTCTACGTACATTGAAATGATTGGTTCTGGTGTTTCGCCTGATAACTTTGCCTTCCCGGCAGTCTTGAAGGCCGTGGCAGGGATTCAGGAATTGTATTTAGGGAAACAGATTCATGCCCATGTTTTCAAATTCGGGTACGGGTCGTTCTCGTCTGTGACTATAGATAATACCCTTGTGAATATGTATGGTAAGTGCGGAGGTTTAGGTGATGTCTATAAAGTGTTTGACAGAATTACTGACAGAGACCAGGTTTCTTGGAATTCAATTATTTCTGCGTTGTGTCGGTTTGAAGAATGGGAGGTTGCAATAAAGGCGTTCAGATTGATGTTGATGGAGGGATTCGAGCCTAGTTCGTTTACTTTGGTGAGTATGGCGCTTGCTTGTTCTAATTTGCGCAAACGCGATGGCTTGTGGCTTGGCAAGCAAGTTCATGGGTGTTGTTTTAGAAGGGGTCATTGGAGAACATTTTCAAACAATGCTTTGATGGCTATGTATGCTAAACTAGGAAGACTTGATGATGCAAAAAGTTTACTAGTATTGTTTGAGGACCGTGATTTGGTTACTTGGAACAGCATGATAAGTTCATTTTCTCAAAATGAGCGGTTTATGGAAGCGTTAATGTTCTTGCGGCTTATGGTTCTTGAGGGAGTTAAACCAGATGGGGTCACTTTTGCGAGTGTTCTTCCTGCTTGCTCCCACTTGGACCTGTTAAGAACTGGAAAAGAAATTCATGCTTATGCATTGAGAACTGACGACGTGATTGAGAATTCTTTCGTGGGTAGTGCATTAGTTGACATGTATTGCAATTGTGGACAGGTTGAAAGTGGACGTCTAGTTTTCGATGGTGTCTTGGACAGGAAACTTGGTCTTTGGAATGCTATGATTACTGGTTATGCACAAAGTGAGCACGATGAGAAAGCATTGATGCTCTTCATTGAAATGGAAGCTGCTGCTGGACTTTATTCAAATGCAACCACAATGTCAAGTATCGTGCCTGCTTACGTGCGCTGTGAAGGAATTTCAAGAAAAGAAGGTATACATGGATATGTAATAAAGAGGGGTTTGGAGACAAATAGATATGTGCAAAATGCTCTAATAGATATGTACTCTAGGATGGGGGACATAAAAACTTCAAAAAGAATATTTGATAGCATGGAGGATAGAGATATAGTTTCTTGGAATACAATTATCACTAGTTATGTGATTTGTGGACGTTCTAGTGATGCACTTCTTCTGCTTCATGAAATGCAAAGAATAGAAGAAAAGTCCACGCATGATGGTGATTACAATGACGAAAAACAAGTTCCTTTCAAACCTAACTCAATAACTCTGATGACAGTCCTTCCTGGTTGTGCTTCCCTATCAGCTTTAGCAAAGGGGAAAGAAATCCATGCTTATGCCATTAGAAATTTTTTAGCGTCACAAGTCACTGTTGGAAGTGCATTAGTTGACATGTATGCAAAATGTGGCTGCTTAAATTTAGCTAGAAGAGTATTTGATCAAATGCCTATTAGAAATGTCATAACCTGGAATGTAATTATCATGGCTTATGGGATGCATGGGAAAGGAAAGGAATCTTTGGAGCTATTTGAAGATATGGTGGCGGAAGGAGCCAAAGGTGGGGAAGTAAAGCCTACTGAAGTTACTTTCATAGCTTTGTTTGCCGCATGTAGTCACTCAGGGATGGTGGATGAGGGCCTGAGCTTGTTCCATAAAATGAAAAACGAACATGGGATTGAACCTGCACCAGATCACTATGCCTGTATTGTGGACTTGGTTGGTCGAGCAGGTAAAGTGGAGGAAGCATATGGACTTGTCAATACCATGCCATCTGGATTTGACAAAGTTGGAGCATGGAGTAGCTTGCTCGGAGCATGTAGGATCCACCATAACATTGAAATTGGGGAAATTGCAGCTGAGAATCTCTTTCAGTTGCAACCTGATGTGGCTAGCCACTACGTTCTACTCTCTAATATATATTCATCTGCTGGACTTTGGGATAAAGCAATGAAGCTTAGGAGGAGGATGAAGGCAATGGGTGTGAAGAAAGAACCTGGTTGCAGTTGGATTGAGTATGGTGATGAGGTGCATAAGTTTTTGGCTGGGGATTTATCACACCCACAAAGTGAGAAGCTCCACGATTTTCTTGAGACCTTGTCAGAAAGGTTGAAAAAGGAGGGTTATGTGCCTGATACTGCTTGTGTACTCCACGATATTGACGAGGAGGAGAAAGAAACTATACTTTGTGGGCACAGTGAGAAACTGGCAATAGCTTTTGGCATACTCAACACTCCTCCTGGAACTACTATTAGAGTTGCCAAGAACCTTAGAGTTTGCAATGACTGCCATACTGCTTCTAAGTTTATCTCAAAGATTGAAGACAGAGAAATCATCCTAAGAGATACGAGGCGGTTCCATCATTTCAAGGATGGAACTTGTTCTTGTGGCGATTATTGGTGAAAAAACGACTTGAAACAGCTTTATAGGAGCCGAAATATCCCGACAATCCTGTACCTGGACAATCGAGATATTCTCATTGGTTTCCCCACTCTGATATTGATATTTTAACTAAAATTTATTGTATCCTCAACAATGCTGAAAAATTGTGAAATAGGGAAGAAAAATCAAACATAAATTCCGTAGTTTTAGTTCTTCCTCAAGACATGTCAGATATTCTGGTGAGGTATCAAATTTTTGGGTTTTGCTTCTATTCCCTTTCTCTATTTGGAAGGAAACTCGTATAGAGCTTTGACAACAAAAAATTGGAGATATGAATCTCACACTTCAAATTTTTATCTATCAGCAGATCTTGAGCCTAGCTTCAATCAGGTATTTCTAATGGAAGATCCAGCATTTTTATTTTTTTTACTTAAGTATCAAAATCAGCATGATAACTAGTAAATTTTATTGAGCTATAGCTATCCAAAGGGGCGGAAACTTTATGCGTCTCAGGAGACACAGTATGTCTTCCATCAAGAAGAAGGGAGGGGAATAAGAAGGGAGGGGAATTGACGTGTATATGGTCAAATAACTTTTAGATAATAATTTAAAAAGTTAAAAATTACATTTAATATAATATTGATTTAGAATTAACCTGAATCTAACTTGAATGTAAGAATCAAAGATATTAAAAAAAAACTTGGATGAAGAGATAATTTTACCTAGGTACGTGAATAATGCTGTAAAGTCAATTAATCTTTAATGGGTTAGTGTGCAATTTTTATTAAAGGTTATTTTGCTAAAAAAAACACATTTATTCTCCCCTAAAGTTGATAGCTAAAAAAATATAATATAATTTTATCTAAATAAGCCTAATAGATTCTTTTTGGATTATAAATTAATGGACCTAAACTATTAATCAACTAATATAAATTCAATAATAAAATAAATTTTTAAACAATTTCTGATGAGCCACATCAAATTCAAATTAAAAATAACTATTCAATATTAAATAAATAAATAGAATAGAATAGAATAATAAAAACAAAGTTTTTATGCCAAAATTCCTTCATGTAGTCTAAATCTTTAATTTTTACACATTCTTAGCAGATTTTCAATTCTTACTTCAAACATGTCGTTCTTTCTCGTTTAGATGAATTACTAGGCCTGCCATGCATGTTGATAAGGCTTGAGATTTATAGTTTTATTTCCAACTTGAATTGCAACAAGATTCCATTTATAGCTTGGAATATGCCTGAAACAATATAAAAAGGTAGTTTGGTAAATTTAAAAAGATCTGTCTAGTAACTTTTATCATCTTAAATAATATATTTTTAAAATTCATTTGATCTGAAAATATACTAAAATATAGTTCCATGTGTCTAATATCACCTTGTAAAATTATAGCTTGTTCTAATCTACTATTTAAAAGATATATCCAGTCTTGCAAAAGTGATGAACATATATTTAAGAGATTCATATCATCCTTTCTTTATTTAAAAAAATTCAATCTCAAATCTATATTATGGATAATATTTTTTTAAGGTTAATAAATCAAGACCAAGCCAAATAATAACATTATCATCAAAACCAAGAAAAACCTTGTTAGCAAAGAAAGTTTCCCTAATATATAAGCTTTTCTTTTTAACCATCTTCTTACTCTTTAATTTTAGTTGATTATCATTTTTTTTTTAGGTTTTCAAGATATAAAAATTCAGGTTTTTCATTAATTTCAAAAAAATATTTATTTGTCAATCAATCTTGCACAACTCCCTTATTATACTAACATGGTCTATCAAGCAATACATGACCAGCTTGCATTAGCACAATATCACGTAACACATCATTACAATATTTACTAATATAAAAAGAAACAAAACCTGCTTATTCACTTTCACTTCACCATCATCATTCAACCACTATAATTTATAAAATGTATGATATTTGGTAAGGTGCAAGCTCCATTTTTTCATAAATTCAGTACTAGCTACATTAGCAAAACTATTACCATCTATAAATAAGTTACATATCTTATTATAAACATGACATATTATGTGAAATATGTTTTTCATCTAACCTTCTGAGTCATCCACCTTGACATACATGTTTACAATGTTTGATGGGTCATGACAAGTTTAAATTAAAAATAATTATTTAATATTAAATAAATAAATAAAATAGAATAATAAAAACAAAGTCATCATGCCAAAATTCTTTTATGCAGCTCAAATATTTGATTTTAATATATTTTTAACAAATTTTTAATTCTAATTTCAAATATATTGTTATTTTTTGTCTGAATGAATTATTATGTCTACCATATATGATTCCATATATGATTGGAAAGTTTAAAATATATAGTTTTTACTTTAATTTTAATTGAAGCATGATTTCACATGTAACTTTAAATATGTCCCAAATAATATAAAAAAATCTAATTTGATAGATTTGATAATATTTATCTAATAGCTTCGATCCTATGAAAAAATAGTTTTTGAAACTCTATTTAACCTGAAAATATATTGTAATATAATTTTATTTTTTTAGTTTGGTGGTATAAAATTTCAACTCATCCTAATATACAATTTGAGATATATGTTCATTCACAAAATTTATCGGTAAATACTTTAAATCCAAATTCAACCTTAAATCGGTTTGATGAATACACAGCAAAAGGATGGAGTATTTATCTCTGGCCTGTAAACTGAACACTGAAAGAAGCTCGAGGAAGGTGTACTAGCTTAACTGCGAAATAGAGTTCGAACTTGTAATTTTCTATCCTGTTCTCTAGCACTTGCGCTGGACAGCCACTGGAGACAAGCAATAAGTGTGCAATTCTATAGACAATATTAGATGGGTGGTAATGTTTTACCTATATGCCCATTGTCACAGAAAGTAATCATCCCAAAAAACTGGGAAAGAGTGCGGAAGAAAGTGTACAAACACATGAATTCTACACTTGCAACAAAAACAGAGAGTACTCTTCATCAGACAAGAAAACAATCACTTTGAAGAACACCAGAAAATCATCATTTCCCCTTGTTACGCTTGACAGCACCCCTTCCTCGTCCCTTCTTAGGTGGTACCTTCCCACTACGCTTCAACATTCCAAGCTCTGGTAACCGCCTTGCAAAGCATGATAAAGAAACATGTCAAGAAAAGAAGCAAGATTTAGTTCAAAAAAACTAGTTAAAGCTGTTAAATGTTGTTATTGTTTAGCCGTCACTGATGTGGTGATCAATCATCTCCTAAATAAAAATATAATTCGGTTAAATGCTGGGCAAATAGAAGTGAAATGCCAAAGCTGATAAACGTGTCTTTAAAAACTCGCAAGAAAAATGAAAGAAGGCTACACATTATAGGACTGAAAATGAAGCTCGTTGGATGATATTTAATAATTCACCATAGTGAAAAGTAGCATATGCATCTAACGACTTTCTCTTACATATGTTAGCAATTGATCAGCTTGGCATTAAGGATTTTGTCGTTGTTAATGTTCCCGATTGATCAGCTCCAAAAGATGGATCAAGTTTTATCCACAAAACTTGATCTGACATTTTACTGCCATTTTCGATGCAGTTTCAAGAAATTCACACAATAAGGTGATAAACAACATTCTTCACCCTCACGAGGTTATATCCTAAAAGACTAATAAAGAAGCCATAGATAATCATAAATCTATGTGACATCAAGAAACTGGTTTTCAGCGGCTCAAGATTTCAGTACGTGGTCACTGAAATCCCTTCAGATAAGAAATCAAAATTTTTCATATATTTTCTCATCTTACTTTTAGTATTTTCATTTTTTTTATATATTTTCATTTTTATTTAAAGTATAAGTTCATCTTATTAAAAGATATTTTAAAATTATAAAATATCCCTTCATCGGGTATCAAAATGCTGCTTCTCTGGCACATTCACTCTTACACTATAGGCATGTCATGCATCGTTCTTGATTTTTTCAACTCGTGAAATCATCATCATCTTTTTACAACTTCATGGTCTTTCCTGTGATCCATGAAAAAAAAAAAAAAAACATCGATGTTTTATTTAGGAATATAGTGCAATAATTTATTAAGATTTTCACATCTATTGTATGATTATTTCTGAATAACATGAAACAAAATATTACTGCTAGTTTTAAAAATGCTATTTTAATCACAAAATAAAAAACTACCATCAGCATAATTTATTCAAGTTTTATGGAAGTAACCTCGGTCAAATTTGTGTTCAATTTTCCTTCATTGGCAAGTGAATGCAGTTAGATGAGTTGATATTCTAAACAGCATTTGTGAAGTTCCAAAAATTGTCTCATTTTGTAATTCAGAAACGAAAGTTGTTTATTTACTTATCGAATCCTGCAATATGAATGTAAGAAAACGATATCGAACAGGTATTGAATGACCCTAACAAATGCTTGCCTTGGTAATAGCTCCTGCAAATTTAGGAAATGGAAGCTCAACCAAATGTTAATTCAAATCAGAGCACAAACAAACATTCTCACGAAATAGAATGCTACTGTGGTGTACGAGACATGGAAGGACAGCAAATATTGTGCATCACTTTTACTACCAGATAGTAAGTAGTACACACATCATTCCAAAATGTAATAAATAGTAATAAACATGTAAAATAAATAGTTGTTTAAACAAACTAAATGATCGGGCCAGTGAGAAAACAGGAATTCAGGGCCTTTCAATCAGATACAAACTTGCCCCGAGCTAACAGATCATTTGGGCCATTTCTCATCTGCCAAAATGATCAGACAGAACTAACAGACGCCTTGGCGTGTGTTACTCTTCCTTGGAATCTGGCGAAAAGAATGTAGAGAAAGAAAAAATTACAGCTCCTGAAGTCTTCTATGGTGATATGCTGAGGATATTTGACTGGAAAACATAACACAACTATCAGCTAGGCAAGGATCTCTCTTTTGCAGCATTTGTGCACTTAAGGAGAAATCCTTCACAAAAATGTTGCTAACTCCACATATAACTATTGTAGAAGAGGAACTAAGGTGGGTAAAATACGAATAATTGAATCTGTAAGTTTACAAGGAAAGTAGCACGGATGAGATTAAAGTCTTCCAGATGATACATAAGTCCTAGACCCCTGAAAAATAAGATACTCTGTACTCGAGTCAGAATGGCATGTGAGCTTTCCCTAATCTTAAAACATTGATATCACATCAATAGCCATCCTATCATCTCCTATTCCCAAATAAAATGGCAATATGTTTGCTTCCTTCAATCCTATATGATAGCTCCACAGTATTGTTGGAACAAACATCACAAGGACCAAAAACTTAAGAAAGAAATTGACGGAGAGAGAATCGGTGCCTTGATATTCCTGAATGGCAAAGCACGGCCTGCTCAAAAAGGATTTGACGGAGATCGAGAGTGGTCTCAGAAACTCATGGCGTCATCTATAATGCAAAACCTTCAGACTGCCACATGGAAAAACAATTATGAGAGAGAGCTATACAGAATCTAAAGAATATAAAGCTAAATTATAGTACAATATAACATAATATGGTGGTCAAGTAAGGACATAGCAGTTATATAATGAGTCAAGAACTTACATGGAAAACATTATAAGCTGTTCAAGGCAGAAACAAAATATTTTTCAAAGCATGTGAGCGCTAAATGAAGTAACAGAAAAGAATGATCCAACTATGAGCAGAATGCAATGTTAGGAAAGTAACCACAACCATCAAGACTTTCTCAATTTCGGACTTCAACATTTATGCAGCAAGGCAAAATTGGACAACGTAAAAGAAATGGTCAAGCCAATATCCTTGTCTTTGGAGGTGGGGCATTGCAACACTACACTAACTATGGCGAGAGAAGAAAACTAGAGATATAGAAAACGAAGAAGGGAATATAGTCATATTTTAAATAACTATAGCCAAAGTAGCAAGAGTGTTCTCAGAAAGTTCCAGATAAACCAATTTCTGTCCAAAAGCACTCCAAAAATAGGATATTTGACCAGCTTCCTTTGAGTAAAAGTCTGTTTGGAAAAGAAAAAAAAGAGAGATTTAAGAGATGCTTTTTGGACACAAGAGCAAAGGTAGACACTGAACTCTTCATAAAACAATTGTTTTAACTGGAAAAGTAGAGCAGAATGAACTCACTGCAGCATGACCACCTATCCACATGTATCAAAAGAAATTTTACACTTTTGATATAGGAAGCTACTCTGCATGAAAGCATGAAATGTTTACCTGGGTATAAAGAAGGATGATACAGTCTAGCTATGAAATGAAATTATGATATGAAGAGGAAAAGACAGCATAACTATCTTCTAACAATGCTAAAACTATGTTGGAGAAGGGAGGTATAATTTCAAGTATTTTGGATACAATTGATCAGGGTTGGAAATGGAAGGGAATGAACTTGCACTCACATCCTCACATCCCATCCTAATTTCACGCCTCCCTTAGAGTGCACTTTAACTCCCCCCAGAATTGTTCCAGCATCACAAACATTACACCACAGAACTAATTCATTTTATACAAAGGTTCAAGCAGGATGAAGGATCTTCTCAGGCTTCATAAAAGCAATCAAATGAAATGCAAACTTCAGCAGATGCATCAAAACAAATGAAAACCAGGTTAAGCTCATGAAATTGTGAATTCTTACTACATAACATATGGCTTTGATATTTTCAGCTGGATGCTGGTTTTAATAGCTTAATCCTCTCCATTATCTGGATGTTATATTCGTCACTCGTTAGGTAAATTCTAGGCCAAATGTCCAAGTCTAGCAATCAGTAAAATTTGACATGCATCTTCTTTAACCCACTGAGAGGAAACAATTAGAGCATAGCTCCCTTGGCAGATTACCAAAAATCCAGCTACTTTTCAGCACCACTGACTTTATTGTTCCGCACCAACACGCCAGAAATGATTATACACCCCTTTCCCGTCTTTTTTCCTTTTTTCAATCCTCTTCAGTCTTAACTAATATCACTGCTCATTTCAATATAAAGACATTTTTTTTGCAGGATTATCTCATTGAATTTTTCCTCTCTCATTCTCCAAGTACAGTGGAACGAGAGAGAGAGAATCAGTGACTGCAAACAAACAGCCAAATCCTACCATTGTTTAGTTCATATAAAATAGTCTTATATCAGGAATACAATTACAAAATGCCCATATCTTACACCCTATTTATTAACATTCAATAATTCACATCGTAAAAAAATAAAAAAATAATCAATCACACAAACTGAACTTCAATGAATCAGTTAAAGCAGTTCCAAAGGGAAAAAAATTTGTTAAAGCATACCTGCTTCTTACTCAGACCAGTTCCTAATTAAAGAATCCAACAAGTCAATAACTTTCTTACCACCCTCACCACTAACATCCCCAAAACAATCACATAAAGCCTTATCTAACTCCACTGCCTCCTTCACCCTAGCCTCGCTCAACAAACTCCTATAGACCCTTTCCTTTAACCCACCAATAGGCAAAAACCCCACACTAACCATTTCTTTCAAGACCTTCAAACCCTCAAGAACCCAACCAATCTCACACAACCCATTAATCAAAACACAAAATACCATCTTTTCAACTTTACATGGAGAGCCAGGCCTAAGCATCCAATTGTACACTTTCAAGGCCTCTTTGGGTCTCTTCTTTTTTATATATGAAGTGATAAGCATGGTGTTTATAGGTGAAAGATGTGAATGTGCTTGTGGGGTGTGCCTAAGAATGGTGAGAAGTGACATGGGTTTGGTCATGTCTGGTTGGTTAGTGAGAGAGTGAGCGAGAATGGAAAAGGAAAGGGACTTTGGAGGTGGGTTAGCGAGGAGAGACGTTGTGATTAATTGGATTGCGGTGGTTAAGTGGTTTAATAGACATAAACGAGGGATTAGAAGGTTGATTTTGGTTACTTCTTCTTGTGTCAATGTTGTTACTGCTTCCGAGTTGGTGGCGAGCTTTGGTATATCAACTGAAGAAGAAAACAATGCTAACAACTGGTGCGAGAAAGGAGAGATGGTAATAGATTTTGATGGATTGGAGAGGAAGAGGAATAGGAGGGGCTTGGCTTCCATTGATTTCTTTTTCATCAAAGGCGTTCCCTCTACCCTCCTGCTGCCCCGATTAAAGGAGTTCGACTCTCAATGAGAGCATTTATATAATATATCGTTGCCTTTTCACTTTAACATGTGAATTTTCCGACACTTCAGTTAAATTTTAATCCTTCGTACCCATTTCTTACGACATTATTTTTTATGCTTTTTTGTTTAAGTGAAATGCAGTTTAAATACTTAAACAAAGTAATTTTGGTGTGTGGTTTGAGTTTTTGCTGTTATATTTTTACAGGGTGTTCCAAAAAATTATATGGACACAAAAATAGATTTAAATAAATTATTTTTAATAATAATTTATTAAAATATAATATTTATTTGGTTGAAAATATTGTTAATAAGAATTTATATATATTTGATTAATATGTTTTTATAATCCTTTTAATAAAATTACTAAAAGGTATATGTTAACAATTTTATATTTGTAAATGATATTGGAGGGCGTTGTTTTTTTAAAATTATTTTTAAAATATAAAAATAAATAGAGTTTTGGTGGCTTTTTAAAAGTACGATAACACTTGTTTTTTAAAGTATTTTTGTTTGAAAATATATTTAAATAATAATTTTTAAAAATAAAAATTATTTTTAATATTAATACATCAAAATAATCTAAAAATAAATAATTTAAAATAAATAATTTTTTTTTCAAAATTATTTTTAAATTATTGAACTAGCTGTTCAGTTTATAACTAGACAAAGAAAAATTATGGTCAATGAAAACCATAGCAGCCACTACTTACCTAAACATGCTCTAAAAAGAATTTTTTTTAGGTATGATTTTAAATAAGTAGATTTTAAAAAATATATATTTAGTTAAAATTATTATAATTCTTTTTTACATGCAAAATTAAAGAGAGAGAGAGAGAGCTGATTTTCATCAATAAAAAAAGTTATTTATCTTCTACAAAATTAAAATTTAAAATACATTATGTATAGTTCTAGTTTAAAAAAATTATTTAACTAATCAAACAGTATTTTTTTAATTTATAATTGAACAAAAAAAAGTAAGCTACCACAATAATAAACTTACTAGTTTTAATAAATTCCAGCAACAGCAGCTGCTATTTCCTTATATGGT
This sequence comes from Populus ilicifolia, assembly GCA_015708895.1. Classification (NCBI taxonomy): domain Eukaryota; kingdom Viridiplantae; phylum Streptophyta; class Magnoliopsida; order Malpighiales; family Salicaceae; genus Populus; species Populus ilicifolia. The sequence goes on along the minus strand of SRLM01000088.1, from coordinate 867,426 downwards.
ATGGTTGTTTCTAAAATCATACAGTGATCCATATTCTCCAAACCCAAATGAAATGAACTCCTGAGAAGCCCTCCCTACGGGACTTGTGTGTGTGTGTGTGTGTGTGTGTGTGTTTTCAAATAAATTAATTAATTTATAGACTACAGACCTTTCTTTTACACAGTAACACAGTATCATCAAGCATGCTCTGCAGGTAGAAATTGTTGAAAAGTGTTCTCAAATAAACTGATTCAAAGCAGCATTATCCTTCCATCTCTTTATTCTCTTTATCGTACCTGTTTTTGTCACCTTCACGTGTCCTTATTTAATATTTGAAGCAACATCTACATGATCTCAACTATTTCTATATACAGAAGGGAAAAGTCTGAAGATTCTCCTATAAATGTTCTAAAAAATAGGTACTTCTCTAAACCGTATAGAGCACAGGAACTGGACCTCTCTCTGTTGTGTATAAGAGCTGCCATTGGTTACGAAAATTTCCATTCAGCTGACACATAATCTCCGCTCCTCTAATGGAATCATTTTTCGCTGGACTGGATGCTTTAGTTCTTGCATCTGCAAATAGAAAGCAACATAAGGTGTTAGGTTGCAGAAAAAGTATGAGCACCAAAGTTAGACAAATGATAACGAAAAGGACTCTTTCTCTTTGAACCACAAAGAAAAGGACTCGTTACCTTACACAGTTGTGCCATGTCGTAATGGTTGGGATTCTGGTGGAGCTTCATTGTTCTGGTTGTTGTCAAGTGGCATGTATTGTGACATGATAGCCATGATCTCCGAGTCCATGTAAGACTACAAGTGGAAAGAAAAAATGTTAATGATTACATCGTTGCTTGCAAGTAAAGATACTAATTCGTAACCCAAGATGGATAAAAAGCTGGTCCATTGTATTCATTTAGACATACCCGAAGCCTGTATTTGTAGAATATATAACCAGCAATACCGGAACCAGTCACAACGGCTAGGATCACAAGGGTGAGGAACCATCCAAATTTGGATCCATTTCTTTCTGCAGAATTGAGAAACGAAGGTCAGAAAGTAATTGATGACAAGTATGCCTTCAGGTTTAATTAAACTTGTAGCATCATATTGCTTATTGACCATCTCATTTTCTATTTGACTTGGTGTTGTTCTCTTACCAATACAAGCATCTTGTTCCTTTATATATATGCGGTTCCCCTTACATTTGCACTCATATCCACCCCACTTATTTTTGCAGGAACAGCCATCACATTGGCAAGCAGTTTGCGTCTTACATTCATCGATATCTGGTGCAAAGTAGAAAATGATTATTAGAGAAATATTTCAGAAGAACAACGAAGTTGACGGGGAGGTAGACAATGAAACTTTTCCAGTAACACAGATAGAAGTTAAGCACCTTCGCATTGATAGCCATCCCCCCGAAACCCTTGTGGACAGCGGCAACCGGTCAACTGGGACTCCTGCTCAGTATGGAAAGGAATTGTGTCAAGATGGAACGAACAAATTAAGTTCAAGGGTAGTTATTAGATTTAGAAAAAATAACTGAAGCCGTGGGGAGGAGGATTAGTATAATAAGAAGATGAAAGATGATATCACTGAACTGAGCAAGCTGAGAAACTTAATCCATGTTTTGTTTCTGACCAGCATCCTCCATTTTCTACTGCACACCTTCCAGGTCCAATAGCTGCCAAAGAAATAAAGAGAGTAGCTTATAAATGAGAGTGATGGTCTATTTCACATAGGTACAAGGTTTTATAACACAAAAGAAAAAACAGAATATCTCTGTAATTGTTTGACAGGGACTGACTTCTAATCTCACTGGATGTGTAACCAAGGAAAAAAGCTTACGTTTACAAGACATGTAACCATCTCCTGCATACTGAACACCGTTCACAACTGGACACTGACACATCCTTCCCCTAAATGTGTCCTGAATAAATTCAAGATGCTACTATTAGTGAAAGAAAAAACAAAGAGAAAGCAACAACGTCTACGGGGAATCAATCAAAAAGCCCAAATAGGAATTCTTCTGTCTTACCTTGCAAGCGGTTGTGTTAGATTGTTTGTCCTGCCAACACCCTCCGTTCCTTTCCAGACACTCGTTAGTCTCAAGCTCTGACAGTATAAATCAAGTCGAAAAGGAGAGTAAGATTATTCAGCAATTTAGCTAAATGTGATGCACCAATCGTGAGCGTGAAAGTAAGTATGCCCACCAACCTGAACTTAAACAAACTGGAGGATCAGTGGTCTCCTTGAATCCAGAACATAGCGCTTTCAGCACCGCAGCCCTCTCCAATTTTCCTTCAGAAAGAAAATTAAAATAAGAAATAAGGATACATAAAGCCATGATATATATACAACTTCCAAGGAAAGGATCACAAAGATCACTGTCAAAGGTATCCAGTTCATAGAACAATTTGGCAATAGTTGGGTGAAAATCAGGGAATATTAGAGCTCTTATTTTAACTAGAATCAAAAGATCAATATATGGGAAAACAACCATGAAATACAATAAAAAAGCTTGGGAAATGAAGGCCGTAACCAACTAAAAATAGAAAAGGAAATGCAGAAATCCAACACAAACGCTTCTAAGAAAGAGCTGGAAACGCATCTTATGATTGGCCTGTAGTCACTAGAGTGGCCAGAAATACATAATGCAGAGGTTAAAGAGAAATGGTATACATTTAAAACCGAACAAATCATCAACCGGGATTTGGACTATGACAAGTCAAATATAACATCTCAATCAAAAATTGAAACGGTGAATGGCGTTCAGAGTTGAAACCCACTTGCTTACATGGTAAACCCAACTCTTCAACATGCGTAAACACAATCTTACACTGCTTTAACAAAGATCATTCACGCACTGTGACATGGTCAGTAAATACGAACCTCGATATTGAACGTTATTAATCACCATTGTTGGCAAGATGGTAACGTCACCACGAGATCCTCGCCCTACCTAAATCCCGCAAACCAGAATAAAACAATTGAGTTCACATAGTAACAGCCGAACTTTGTTATGTATGTACAGACACGGACACACACAGAAATATACAAAGACACAATTAAGGGCACCGCATTTCAATTTTGAAAAAGAAATCTGCAGTATTGATATTTGAAGCCCTATTGGATGGAAGGAACAGCAAAGTGAAAACCAAATGAGAAATATGACCTGCAATTTCTGCTCAGTTTTGAGCACCTCATTCTCCACATCAGCTTCAGGGTTACCCATGCATTTTTGGATCTTCTCAACAGGCAAATCTGCGTCCGTCGATTATAATCATTAGAGCACCAATTCAAACAGGATTCTGTATATACAATAGTGTAGAATAGAACTCACCAAGTGATTTCAAAACATCTTCAGCACATTCTTTGCTATATCTCTTGTTCTTCATAGAGCACCTGATATGGAAATCTGTCACTTAATCCCACCAAACCCAAGACCTTCCGGTCGCATTGGCAACTCTGTGGACACAAAGTTGCCTCAAGTTCTCAAAGACCACGTCCTTTCCCTGATATCCCACCCCCAAATCATGTTCTGGATCAGGAGCACAGTATCGCCCATGGTTTATGCACTGAGATTTGCATTGAGTGCTAAGAATGAAAGGCGGGGGACAAAACCAAGTAATATAATGTGGAGTGAACAGAGTGTACCCCCCCCTCTCGAGGATCTGAGCATGGCCTTTGAAATTCTTCACAAAATCCATCTGCTCGTCACATCGAGCCCCACATTCATCATTGCTGTTTGTCCAAAGCTCATACTCAACTCTCTGGTCAGGATGAGGCACTGACTCTCTCCAGTCCAATTTTACCACCACATATTCTTTATTTTTCAGGGCTTGTTTCAAGCTCTCTCCAAGTGACCTCTCTATCAGAGCTGATGGGATTCCAATCTTCTCTATATACCCGTCTGCGTCATTGCTTTGCTCAGGAGAATCCATTGTTATTAGAGGCTCATCTACGCTATCAGCCACTAACACTGCTGCGGCTCCGGCTTGTTGAGCATTCCATGCTTTCAAGGCAAAGTAGCAATCTACATTTCCAAGAAGGAAAACGGAAAGATCAACATGATTTCATCAATTTAATAAATTACAAGAAAGCTCAATCCTCTTGGAATTACGCAGTAAAGTGGGGTTGTTTTAGCTTATTAGTCATTGAACTTTATGAATTCGAGTTTTTAAGAACTAATCACCACTGTTAAGCCTTACATAAGATCATCATCTACTAGCCTTAATCAATCATCAATTTATAAAACCATGGCCTAGAGAAACCAAGAACAAAGAGAAAAAAAGTACAAATTTAATTAAACACAATTAATCTTCGTTCAGTATGGTGGCTAGAATATTTATCAGAAACTCAGAAATGAATCAAAATACTCCTCTTTTTTATCTCACAGTTGATCCAGATCAAACAGTCAACCTATCGAACCTAGAAGTCAACAGAAAGCAACCCTTGCGTTAAAGCCAGAGAACCAGGATAGAAGAGTAATGAATGTGAAATAGATTTCTGACAATAACTTTTACCGAACTCGAACAAAATCAAGTTCAATAACTTCTACCAAATTCAAACAAATGGAGAGAAGGAAGATATATAGAGAATTCACACCTTAAATCTATCATCCTCACCATAACTTTTACTAAATTCAAACAAATCAAATTCAATAAGCAAACAACTAGACCCCAATCCATAACTAAGAAATGAATATGCCTTTGTCATCTATTAGAACAAAAAAAAATGCAAAAGAAAACAACTAACCATCAACGCTAACTCCATAATTAGTGATCCGTCAATCAAATTCCCAACAAACAAATCTCATTAAGCAAATAAGAAAGTTTAAGAGAAAGAGAGAGAGAGAGTTGTGTGTGAGAGCAAAATCAAACAAAACCCATTTTAAACGAGGTTTATTAGCTACTCTATAACAGAGTTGATCAAATTGTTAACAAACAAGTTAGCAAATCAATAAAAAAAAAAAGATGGAGTGTAAACAGAGTGGAGTCAAAGTCCAAGAAACATCCATGAATCAAGTTCTCGACAAAGAAATAAACTTCACTTGGACTTAACATCATTAATCTATCAAAAATCAACAGGCAAGAGAATAATTGTGAGTAAACTATTTATACCTCCACGATCAAGAAGTAGAATAGTTGGGCGAGAGCCTTCAGACTTGAAGGGCTTATCACCATCAAAACGCTGACAACCATTAGCTCCTTTATCTGGATACATAACAGAACCAGCCAAGTAGCCACCATAATCTGGAATACCAAAGTTACCTATTGCACTATCATGTTTTGATCTCAAACTCATGGGAGACAACACTCTTAGGCTACTCTTCTCGACCACAAAATGACCAAACACATAACTCTTCCCTAGAAATGTTAGTACAAGTAACAAAGACGCAAGTTTCTTTAGAGAAGCAGCCATGCAAGTGACCATCAGTACCATGATGATTAAGGAAGGATATATATTCGTACAAGACTAGCTACGAGCTGGTTTATGAATTCTTGTCTAGAACAGGGAGAAGCAGAGATAAGTATTGAATAAAGGGGGGTGGGGAATGGCTAGGGAGGACGTGTGGTGTGAGCGAGAGTGGACTTTACTATGGTCTTTTCAGGTGGAGAGTCTACAAGGAATATAGTTTTCAGTTTGGTGTTAGAATCATAAATCTCTTGCTAACTTAAATAATAAAGTGTATTTTAGAGAGGAAGAGAGATATTTATTGGAAAATTGAAGGGAACGTTTACTTTTAGCTTGGAGTCTTTGTATATCCCATGGAAATGAAAATAATTCTAACGTGAAGGAGACGGCATGAGAGTGGAAGGGAGGGGGAGGGAGGAGTAAAAGTGGGGCTGGGGGCGGACGGAGTCAGTAGAACTACCGAACCTTTTTCTATAGGGTGCAACTACTTGGAACTTGAAACTGAGAGTGATTGGAGAAGCGTAAGCGATCGGAGATGGAGACATGTTAAAAAGTAGTGCTATTTATTATTATTTGAATAGGATATTCATGTTGCTGTTTAATTTTTTTTGTAGCTGGATTGATTTCTTCAATTGTAAGGAAAGCGGGATTTTTTAGCAATTTGTTATTAGTACTATTTATTTATGCACCAAAAATGAGTTGGTCCTATTTTGGTGGAGATTTGTACACAGGCAACAAGAAGAGGGGAATTTTAAAAAATAAATAGAGAGAGAAGTGGAAATAATATAAGATGATATTATATATATATATATAAGATAAAAAAAACAAGCAAAAAAATATAATGCCAACCCATTTAAACCCATTAAGGTGGTGATCTCAGTCGTTTAATCTGAAATAATAAATTTAAAGAAATCTCAAAACTCAATTTTTAATAAAATAAAATCAAATATTAAAAAATAAAATATAACATAAAAAATAACAATTATAAGCTAAAAAAACCTTGAGTATGCTTGAGTCAAGGTGTGGATGCGATGATGGGACTTTAAAATTTGAGTATATTTCAAGCTATTTGTTTTTATATTTTAAAAATATTTAAAAAAAAATAAAAAAAACTTTATTTGTTTTGCTATAAATTAAAAAATTCTTAATATTTTTAGATCATTTTGATATGTCAATATCAAAAATAATTTTTAAAAAATAAAAAAATATTTTGATATATTTCAAAATAAAAAATATTTTAAAAAATAATCACTATTATATTTTCAAATAATATATCCTTCATATGCCCTCTTGAATGTAAATATGGGTTGTGTTACAAAGGATATCTTAAAAAAATAAAAAAATATATAAGATAAGAATATTTGAAATATAATAGTAATTGCTTTTAAAAATATTTTTTTCTTGAAAATATATTAAATAATTATTAAAAAAAATTAATTTAAAAACATTTTTTAAATACAAAAACAAAAATAATCTAAATATATTATTAAATGTAGTTTTAGGTCGGGGTAGGTCTATTATTATGGATATCAAAGGTGTTGAAAGTAGTTGTTAGAGGGTGTTTTTTTAGTGGATTATGGATGGCTTAGGTGTTTTGATTGTTATTAAGATGGTTTTGATTGATTTGTTAAGTGGGTTGTTATTAGTTTGTTTTAATGCTGAGTGGTTGATGTTTTAGATTTTATGGGTTTATTTTGTAGCTTTGGATCCAGCTACCAAACAGGATCTAATAATATGGAGTCGAACTGTCTAATAGGATCCAATAATGTTAGTTTTTCTGTCCAGCCAGATTCAACAGTTTATAAAAAAAAACTTGGGTTCATTGCCCAACCACACCTAATAGAATCCAATAATCTTGGGTTCTTCTATCTAGTCAAATCCAACAATTTATGAAAAAAAAAATTTAGGTCCATTACCCAACCACACCTAATATCTTTATATTTAGTGGGAAGTTAAAGCCAAAAATAAAAATATTGGATATAGCTGTTCAACTAGACCTAAAGGTATTGGGTGATAACAAAACTAGACCCAACAATATATTTTTGCTAAAAATCAATAAAAACAATGTTTTTTGATGCGATAGTGTTTTTCAAAGTACAAATACTATATGTTTACAAGATGATCCACAATACAAATATTTTTTATATATATATAGTAATTGTATAATTTTTTTTACTAGGTTTTGTTAAAGAGTCAAACTCAATATATGTTTTGCTTAGAGGTAAGTTACCTCAAACAAATATTCTCTAAAATATATTGAATCTGACTATTGGAACAAGGTCTAATAATACTTTTTTATTAAAAAACAGCTTAACCTCATGGCACTATAATACTATTTACAGTGTAAGTATTTTATATCTATAATATAGTTCACATTACAATTAATTTATATTTATAGTGCCTACATAGTGTTTTCCTCATGGCATAGAATAATGTATATAAAAAATATTATTGTTCTTCAATAATCCGATTATTACAGTATAAAAAATTGAAAACTTCAAATTCCAACGTCACTGGAACAAGTAACATATATTTAATGGGTTTTTTATTTAAACATGCAGCTTTTAATTGAAGAACAGTGCAACTGTTTTCCCATTAAAAAAGTTAACAACAAGCGCAACTTTATATATCTAACTGCTTCAATCCACTTGATGGTTTAATAAGCACGGAGGAACAGTTTTTTTATTTATTTATTGTGAAGGCGTATTTATATAGCTCGCTTCTTAATTATGACCAAGTTATTCTTTGAGAGGGTTTTAAAAATTACATTTTACATCAATAGATGTGGTATAGTCATAAAAAAGTTAATAAATTCTCCTGAGTTTTAATCTTTACATTTAAATTTAAGAAATTGAGCAGATTCTTACACCAATCTCCCGTAATCCAAGGTATAGAATGAGAAGGAATTTTAATATTCCAATTTTAAATGGTAAAACATAAAAAAAAATCATTTATTGAAAGAATTGTTAAATAATATATTATTTATTTATTTATTAATAGTAGAATAATATTTTTAGCTTAACATATATAAACTCTTTGTATTTAGGTTAAATAATGTATTTTTAAAAATTAATTAAGAAGAATTCTAGGTTTTTTTATATTCATATTTATTTTATGTTAATTAGATTATTTTAACAAGAATAACAAAATTACCATTTTCTTATCAGTTTCTCCTTGGTGTTATAATAATTTATTTTACTTTTTCAATAAAAGGATAACCAACCTGCCATTCTCTTCTTTCTTTATTCTTCAGAACTCTTTCATCCAATTCACTATATATATATATATATATATAGAGAGAGAGAGAGAGAGAAGCCAGACTAAATCGTTCAAATGAATTGAAAGAAAGGAATGGCGGAGAAGTACACAAAACTCGATCGCTATCTAATTTTCTTTCTTTCCCTCTTTTTCACTTTTTATTAACGCAAATTTAGCTTATCAGTAGGTTGAGGTACGCGCTTTGCTACAGGTAATATCACAACTCAGCTACTATATTAAAAAAATATGAGTATTATTTTTATTTTTGAATGAAATAAATATTTGTAATAAAAATTAAAACTTATTTAGTATATCAAATAAAATTAATCAACTCATAAGGAAGATAAGGAAAAAAGAAATAAAAGAAAAGAAGCAAATTAACATCAAAAGCAAAGCTCAAAACACAACACTGCACACATCGTCATTAAAGAAAAAACAAAAAAGTTGCAGATAAATTCAACCACACCAATAAAAGCTTATCATTAACAGCCAAACAATCCTGCATGCACCGGCCAAATGCTATGAAGTGCCTATACATGTCTCATCTATTTTTTTTTCTTAATATTTTTTTATTTATTTTAAAAAATAATTGTCCTCGAAATAACATAAATATATATATAAAAAAACAAATGAGACTGGCAAGATAATCATTTAATTGTGCAAATGAGAATAAAAATGACCTCGAATGGAAGTTTAATATTCTTTGTTTTTTGAGGGTAATTTAATAATTATATTATGCTATTTCTGTTTAATTCTATAATGATCAGTAAACCACGTGCAAAGATTATAGTGCCCTTAAAAACAAGTGAATCGATTTTTTATTAGAAGAGTAAAAATGTTATAATATTATAGAGGTGAATGGTAAATTAAATCTATTACCATTGTGTTTTTCTTTTCGTTTTAGTCTTATTTACTGAAATTCATTTAACGGTACTATTCTAATCCTCTTATATGATTTATCGAGCATGTCATAACTTGTTATATATTTTAATTTTTTCGGAACAAATATATTTAGATTTCTTCAACTGCTACAGGTTATACATGTGTAGATGACACATCCTGTCAATGCTTAATTAAGATTTTAAATATATATATTTTTTAAATATATATAATTATCTAGTTGGTAGTAAAGTGGTAAAGACTTGGGATCAAGAGATTTGCTCTTTTTGTGATCTCAGGTTTGAGTTCTTGGTTGCTCTTATGATAGTCACTGGCGGCTTACATGGTTGTTAACTTTAAAGCCATAACATTAGTCATGGTGTGCGAAATCTAGCCCGAATACCTACATCTAACTAAAAAAATTTTAAATATATATATATATAGATGGGAGTCAAGAAAATAAAATATTTTGAAAATAAGGAACATGCATCGATGATGAATTGACTGAAGATGTCCCGTGCCTACGCAGTCCTTTTCTCGGATGGTCAGGGCAGCAGAAAAAAGACGGAAGTAACAGCCCGCCTTACAAGGCAAGTTGAGTGTCTCAAGGGCTAGCCAAGCATTAAAAAAAATCAAAATAATTACAGTTATTTTTTAAAATATTTTTTATTTAAAAATATATATATAATTTTTTTATTTTAAAAAATTATTTTTACCATCAACATATTAAAATATTAATTTAAAATAAAAATAAAATTTAATTTAATTTAATTTTTTTTTAAATACTAAAACATACGAAAGCTCAATCACCTCCAAGAGTCAACGAGGCAATCTAGTCCGTTCAATATTAAATTATATCACTGTATCTTTTCACTATTTTTCAATAAAATAACAATACTTTTAAAACCCTCGTCGTCACTCTTAGCATCATATTATAGCATACTAATAATTTATTATTATAAGAAGATCGACCCGTTTATTATTGTTATGTGATGTTATATATATATGTTGTCATCTGATGTCCTCATTTTATTATTTATTATAGAGAAGGGAGGGTCCATTGCCGCGGCCTCCTTCCATTTTATATTTTCTATTGATTAAAAAGATCCACGCCCTATAATTTTACATTTAAAATTATAATCGGATATGTATGGTACCTGAAAAGACATCAAATCTATATATTTTTTAATAATTTTAATTAAGAATAAAATAATTATTTAAAAATATTTCTAGGTAGAAATTATTTTTATTAGGCGTGTAACTTTCAATTAGAAAAAGAAAAAGAAAAAAAGGGATTGCATGAATTTTAGATTTAGAACCAGCACAAACAGAGTATTTTTCGGAACAGAACCGCGGCCAATAGAATGAGAGTGACATGTCTTTCCAGATAAGGACAATTATGGAATGCGAAGTATTCATGAAAGGAAGCGTTGCGGAGAATCGCTTGACTTGGCTCGTACAAGGTAGGGTAGCTCTCGTTTTCGCTTTCGGGGGGAGACTTTTCAATCTATTTATTAAACTTTCCATTCGTAAATAATTTGTTTTTGCTTTGGTGGTCGATAAACTTAAAATTTATCTTCTCTTAGTATGTTAAATATTATTTTTCGTACTGAATCTCGTTTATTTTTTATGTAGATTTTGTTTATTTTATTTTTCTATTTATATTTATTTTATTCAAAATAATTTATAAAATTAAACTTTTTTTAATTATTTTTATTCTTTTTATTTTTATATGTTTTGTGGTGAATACTTCTCCTAAATGAATTTATTTTTTAATTTTATCTATTGAATTTTAATTTTATTTTGTTTTCATACCAAATTTGGTTTTCATTTCTTAATTGCTATTTATTTTATTTTGACAAATTTTTTAAATTTAAATATTTTTTAATATTTGATTAATTGAAAAGTAAGTTTTTTGGTTAAACCCAGGTCTAAGATTTATGTGTTGCAAGTTTTTGGGATTAACCCAAGTTTAAGACATTTGCATGTGGTTACTTGATTTTTATTTTTATTTTTTAAAACTTATATTTTTTTTAGTTTTATTATTCAATATTTATTTAATTAAAAATCTTCTTTATCTTTTTGTCTTTCCATAAGATTTTCTACTGATTTTAAAAATGCTTGAAGATATTTCGAGAATTTTTTATTGTTGTTCTTTGTTAAATTAGCTATTTAAAATAATTTATTTTTTGAATAAATTAAATTAATTGATTAAATATAAATGTAAGATGTTCATTTTATTATATTTTTTTTATTTGCTTTCTAGATTATTACTTTTATAATAATAATGATATTATAACTATTTTGATAAGTTTTTCTTGATGATGGGGTTATTCATGGTGCATTGACGGTAAATTTTTAACAAGTTTTTTTTTATTTTTTTGTAAATTATTCTTTTGTTTTTGTTTTATTTATTAATAATATTTTTTAAAAAAATATTATTAAATTAATTGATAATATTAACCCAAACAAGTGAATGGCCATGTTCCAGATTTTTTGACTTTTTAAAAAAATATTGGTATCACTTTAGCATATCGTAGTATTCAGAGCACGGCCCCTGTATAGTCCAACGCTATGACACAACTACGGATATAATTGCCATCATAAAAAAGGGTTTAGAGCTACTGTGCCACCTTGCAACTCGACAGAAGCTGAAATAACATATGCATAACATGTGTACATATACACAGTTATATTTATATAATAATGCACCCATGACTTAGACGTATTCACATCCTAATATTTTAAAACCTAGCATATTAATATCCTCAAGATAAAACTTTAAAAAAAAAAAAAACCTAACAGATTGATATCTTTGTGTTGAGTATAGCCGTTATAATGATCTTGGTTCGCATGCTAGACTCGACAGAAGCTGAAACAACATATGCATAACATGTGTACATATACACAATTATATTTATATAATAATGCACCCATGACTTAGACGTATTCACATCCTAATATTTTAAAACCTAGCATATTAATATCCTCAAGATAAAACTTAAAAAAAAAAAAAACCTAACAGATTGATATCTTTGTGTTGAGTATAGCCGTTATAATGATCTTGGTTCGCATGCTAGACTCCTGTACTTTATTTATTATGCCTTGTATTTACTGGTCAAGATACAAATTCATTGGCCACAGAGACCCAACAATTCTAATCTGGTGATAAGATCGGATAAGTCATGCCGGATTTTCTTAAAAATACTGACAAGAAATTAACACTAACAAAATCAAGATAAGCTTATTTTATTTAACGAAATCCACTAGTTTAAACGCAGGCTACATCACTCCTTACCTAATCAACAGTTGACCCAGATGAATTTGATGTATAATTATAATTTAACAGAAACTTCTAATAGTTTTTTGTTCTTGAAGAAAGATCCAAGGAGAAAGCCAGAAGGGAGGTGTTATTCAGGAATGGTGTTAAGTGTCCTACAAAAGGAGAAATGACCCATCCCTTTCTTTCATCTTCATGTTATCAAGCTACGAGGCTGGAAATAGCTTTACGATGCCCAAGATTGAATGTTGTATCTTGAATCGAACTCCCTCCTTTTTTGCTGCTCCTTTAAGGAAATATGCCAAATAACTTGAGAGAGACAAGGTCAAGAAATCAACTTGCTCAGGAAATTTGCGGATATACAGCCCCCGCGGCCATGCCCCGAAGCTCAATTTTTCAGAATGTTGAGAAAAGTATGAGCCCGGAGTAGGTCCATGTCCCTTGTGGGAAAGGTTCAGGATGTGTTTGCAAATGCAGAAAAACCCAACCCTTCTCAACAACTTAACCCTATGCTGCGGGCTGCCTGAACCCAAAGAAAAAAAATCCTGTGACCTGTGTTCTTTTTTGTCCGTCATTCTTACTTTGTCCTCAGGTTCGACCATTCCATGAGTACATAACAGAGTTCATAAAATGCTACGAAAAACTGTACGAGTAGTTTTTGTAAGAAATATGCCCCTCCATTTTCTCTGTCAGCAGTGATTCAGGAATCAAATATGACGACAACAATGACAGCAGATGGAACTGCGCTAGAACCTAGACCCTAGACCCTAGACCCTTCATTTCTCGTGTTCCATACATGATATGAACGCCTTCAACAATCGACGATCCTTGCGTTCAATTGAGATAGCGGACCATTTATGAGATGATTCGTAAAATTGAAAACCCATCACTGTTGGAAAACTTCACCGAAATTATCAGTTTATGTAGTTAAATATTTCTCTTCCTGATCCTCTCCCCTTTCCACCGCTCTTCCTTTATGCCAGCATCAACTTCTTTTTTAGCTTCTTCCTTATTGGCTTCAACGACCTCTTTTTGATTTTCACCATCCATTTCTATATCTGTTGCAGGGCCAAACCATGATCAAAGTCATTGTATTGGAAATTTGTATGTACTACCAGAAAATATATACAGTCAGTGACTTGTTGTAACTTTTAAAATTTGACAGATGATATATCAATCTACTGCTGGTTGTCATAAAACTTGAAAAAGAGGAAAAAGAATGAAGAATCAGAAACATGAGAAACCAGAAAATCTGTGAGATCATCGATTGACTTTTAGAACATGAGTGTGAATTCTAATATTGGTAAAAAAAATCTACTTAAATGCGAAAACAGTGTAATTTAATAATCACGGAAATTGTCAGTGAAATCATGCTGATGGCACCTATACGGCACAATTGTATCCATCTGCTTCTCAAAAGATCTACTTAACTTAAAAAAAACAAGATTTTATTTATTCATACAGCCCGGCGGATCAACCTGTTGATCTGACAACTGGGTGCTTGGCCCAACCCAGGTTTGACTTCAAATCCGTCTCTCTTTTTTAACCAAAAGGATGTTGTTTCGGTTTTTCAGGGTTTTTTTCCCCTAAACAACACCATTCCCGATTAAAATCTACTCAGAATAGTGGTGTCGATGTATCAAGGGCCTGTGGAAGCCAATAAGGATGGGACCTTTTGCACTGAAATTATCTTAGTTGCGTTCTCATCATCTTCGCAAGGAGAAAAGGAAACACAAAAAACTCCTAAATCAACAACCAAGACATGTGAAGGATAAGTGTATTGTGTACGATCCAATCCATTAATCTTTAAATAAACAATGGTAGACGAAAATAAAATCCACTTCACTTCGAATTCACATACACACAACATTAGCAACCAACTTCATTTCCTAATTTATATCCTCGTAAATTATCTTTCATAACTGAATTAAAATTTAATTTTCATCCTATTTAAAGTTTGCTTAAAATGTTGTTTTAATTATTTTTTAAAGTATTTTTTATTTTTAAATATATCAAAATAATTTTTTATTTTTAAAAATTATTTTAGGATTAGTGAATCAAAATGATCCAAAACAAAAAAAATATTAATTTTTAATAAGAAATTACCAATTAACACGTGTCAGCATATAAAAATTACTTTGAAGAGGTTCATACACCACAGGTTCTAAAGGAGCCTAACAGTAACTCAAGACAACCCAAACGACTCGGTCTTTCAATAATGAGTATTGCAAGTGAGGTTCTAGCCCAGCGGTGGGAGGGGCTTGTCCCCTTCCTCAGCACATGAGTTCGAACCTTACCATGTACGTCTGTCACCCCCGCGGTGTCTTACCTGTTTACTGAGCTTGCAGGATGTTCAGTGGACCGTGTGGATTAGTCGTGGTGCGCATAAGCTGGCCCGGACATCACACGTAAAAAAAAAAAATAATGAGCATGTATTATTTTGATCGCGAGATGAAGTTATTCATAATAAAAATGACAATTCCTAAAAAGCTAAAGAAATAAAATTTGATAAAAATATAACACAATAAAAATATATTTTAAAATACCAATATTATTAGAATAAAAAACTCTCATCCAATAAATATCATTTTGTGAATAAAAAATATACAAAAAAGTTAGTTATATCTTGTTAGGTTAAATTTATTATGTGTTTCATTAAAAAGTAAAAGAAACATTTTATTTTATAAATTTATAGCTTCAACAATACTTTAATTATTAAAATAAATATAATGAAAAAATTATAAATAATCATAAATCTTTTGTTGATTTTTTTTATTTTTTTTTTTGAAAATGTAAGACGTCTCAAATTCAAGATTTAACATTGCAATGCTAAACACCGCCGCTGGTTAGGAGAGAATAACAACGCCTTTGATATACATGTTGGTTCACCTCCACCAAAATCTCATACAACTTTCTGATTAATTGATGAAATCATATGCCCGCGGACCTCCTATAATTTATCAAACACAACCTTCAACGCTATTCATCCTCAGAATTACACCAATATCTTCATTCCATCTGAAATTAATTAAGATACCACCTCAAACTGGCATTAGAATCCGAAGAAACAAGCAAAACATGTAATTCTCTTCACAATTCAAAAGGGAAGCTGATCAGGAACAAAGTTTCAAGACTTTCCAATGAACTCTACATCGAATAACAGGACTGAATCAGGCGGAATGATGCAAGAACCTGCATTAGTTATGTAACCTATGAGAATTCTCTTTTTCAACAGCCCAAATACCATCATAAAAACAAGTTCTGTCGGTTAAAAAACACTGTGAAAGCTATTTATATATTTATATATAACAAGTGCAAAATTATATTTAGTTGTGAAGTATCTGCAAACCAAGGGGATGATTAATCACCTCCTTTGCATCCAGCCCCTCTCATGCCATATGCCAGTTCTGGAGGGAGCTTCAACTTACGTTTTCCACCTAAAATCCATCAAAGATAACAAGGTTGATATTGTCAGATATTCAAAATACAACCAAGAAGCTACTGTTTTTATATATTTTCTCGTACCAGCTAGCATAGGAGGAATTCCATCACCACCTAGAATACCTTGGTCCCAGCCTTTGATGACCTATTGGGTTGATTTAAAGGAGCTGTGAGTTTAGAAATTAATCATCCAAAACCAGCAACACTGCTCCGATGTCTTTAACCGTAACATAATGCAAACCAATATATGAGAAATTCCTGCCATTCCGACCAGTTTTATGATTCACCTTACACTCTTTTACCAACAACAATGCAATCAATTGACTGCTGTTCTTATCCTTGAAAATGATAAATTTCCAAAAAAGCTTCCGGTATGAATTAACATATGAAACTAAAGTACTAAAGGGAAAATCTTAAGAGAGTTGAACACTTTATTTAGGAAATTAAATTCATATTCCAAGACATTAGACATGTAATGTATTTAGATTCATCCCAGATTGAGACTTTTATATTCCAAGAATATCAATTGATTCATCATTTAATCCTTTCCCCCACAACCACAGCAAAAAGTTTCAAGAAGAAGAGATTATATAGCCATTCGCATACCTCACCAACCCCAACTCGAAACGTGAGAGGCTTTCCACGATTGTAGCTGCTATCGAAAATCTTTCCACTCTCCAATTTCCCGACATAATGTGCCTGTTCATATGTTCATCCACATAATAAAGTACCCGGGTAAGCATATAAAAACGGCAAATCTTCAACATATCTCGTTCTTTAATGTTACTCAATGACCATGGTAAAACTGGCTTAGATGTACATGCTAAAGATCAAATTTGAAATTGGCAAATGGTGCCAGCACACAAAACCTTATGATCACAACGATTTTGATTTTCTACTTTTCTTTTAAACTGGCTGAAAAAAAAAGGAAGATAATTACCTTAATGAGCTGTCCCTTGACAGCCTCAGGGCCAGTGCCCACAATTTTGTCACAGAAGGCAAGACCCGAAGGAGCAACTGTTAGCTCCCATGGAGCTTCTTCTGCTGTTGCAATGAGCCGTTGTTGCAAGAGAACATCAAGAAAGCCTGCGCAGAAGCCAAGACCAATTGCTTCTCTTCTCTTGAAAAAAGTCTGGCTTTCTTTTGGCTGCAGTTGTCGAGAAAAGTTTTCTTGGCTGTGGCTCGAGAATTTGATACTCGATACTTTAGTTGTGTCAAGATTCTTTGCAGGCAGTGTTGTATTGGGTGTGCTGAGGTTTCTGGGAGTGTAATTCCCAACCGAAAATGCCAATGAGTTCATGTCCACTGCCAGAAATTTCAAAGAGATGAACTTGTTGAAATAGCAGTGGTGGGACTGTTAAAAAGAATGCTATCAAGATTCAAGCATTATCCACTCTTCAATCAGAAAAATACATGGCCCTCCTTTTCACCAACTCTGAAGCCCTGTAAGAGCCCAAATATGTGGCTGGACACCGAGCACAGCTTAGCTTCTACAATTATTGAGTTAACTCAGCAATTTCATGTTTCACAACTTTACTTGTGTAAAGTCTTAATTCCAATTGATTTTGATATTTATTTGAAAAAGAAATTTAATTGCAATCAATATAAAAAAAATAATAAGTAGGTAGGTGTAAATGGTTTTCAATTTTCAAGATCTTGATGCTTTTTTTAGCGTTGAAATACAATTTCAGATTTTCAATTAGTAACAAATATATATATATATATATATATATATCCTTGACCTTTTGAGTGGAAGAACATGGGATGAATAACGACATGTGTGTTTTTGTGTTTTAATTTTTTTTTAAAAATTAAATTTTTATTTTATTTTTTTATTGTAAATTAATATTTTTTTTATATTTTTAGATCGTCCTCATATCAAAAATAATTTTTTAAAAATAAAATACATTATTTTAATAAAAAATATTTTGAAAAACAATTGAAATCACATTCAGACAAATGCTAAGTAGTCAGCTAAGCAGTGAAAAAATAAAAAACCTAAATCCCAAATACATTGAAGAAATGGACACAACTACAACAATACAAAATTCAAGGATGAATATAGAAGTATATAATTAATATGATTTGAAAAGCAATTTTTAACAAAAATAAAAAATTATAAAATAAAAATTAATTCAAGAGAACTATTTAAAAATTTCATAATACAAAAATAAAAAAAATACTCTAACCAAATATTCATGTGCATTTAAAAAAAAACAATTGCTTATTAGTTTCATATATAATTATTCATAAAGCAATTTTTAGTATTTCCATAAAAAAACTCTAATCTTACTTGCAAATATGTCATGCGATATAAATTTTTAAGTATCATTGTAATTATCTATTTAAAAAGGATTTTATTTTAAAATATTAATAAATAAATAAAATTTAAAAAAGGTGAAGGCCCAATAAAATAAAATACATGCACAACTAGGCATGAAAAAACCTCCCAGACACACTTTTTTTTTTCAAGAGAAAACTGTGAATAACATTGTTTGTCTGGACAAATGATATATTATGTGCTGTAATACTTTCTTGTTATATTTGATGAATAGAAATTAAGATATGAGTTTTTGAATTTTTAAAATTGAGATTTTAACTAGTTTTCATCCAAAACCATCAAGAAGCTCCCGTAATTCTATTTTTAAAAAATATTTTAATCAACTAAAAACTTAAAATTAAATCAAAATAATATTTTTGGATCTTATTCTATTTTTTTAGCATAATTAAAAGGTCAAACCATTTTCATTAAATTTCTCTCTTCAAGATAAATCCATTAACAATATGATCAATGTTTTTTGTTTTTGCCAAATTGAATTTGACCATAAGTTTTATCTCTCGTCTCCTTTTTGGTAACAATCTCTCACCACCATTAATTATTAGAGATGATAATATAAGAGAAATTAACTTTATCGTTGAAATATAAATTTTGAAACTAACAAGGATCAAAGTGTAACAATACAAACCATTTTAGCAATACAAAAGAAAATCCTTTTTTTCTTTAATTTTGATCTTTGTTTTTTCAATTATTTTAACTATAACCTATAATTCTTTTTCGTAACAATGATCCATAATGTAAATCAAGAATACATAATTCTAGTAATAATATATATATATGCAAGCACAACAAAACACATCCCAGCATCTATAAACTACAACACCCAAGAAAAAAAAATATGATGACCGAAGTGTAAAGATAAAAAAAAATTGTGGAAAAAGGAAAAAAAAAAAGCTATGAATAATGATGTGAACTATTAACGAGTCTCGAAGAACGGTGATCCCCACAATAAAAGTTTATTTTTATTTTATTTTTCAATACATATCCTTGTTTTTTATTTTTTTTCTTGTATGAATAGTATATGCACAATAAAAGAATCATTAACACCACCAATCTAGTGTTTAAAGTCAAAGTTTGAAGAATTTCGAGATAGTTTTGGTATGATAAACAAAAATGTATTACCAAAAAGAACCTTCACGTTGTTGTTAAAAAACAATCACTTCACCATCTATTTTGAGTTCAATTAGGAGATTTTGGTCTAGAACGTGCATGTGAGAATAAAAAATACTTGGGTTGGCAAACAAGGAAACACATAACCTTTAGTATAGTAGAATTGATTTTTTTCAACACGAAAAGATTAATGTAAGAGATTTTAATTAAATGATTAAATATGCTATCTAATGATAATATATATAATTTTCAATCTAACCATTAAAATATATTAAATTTTTTATAAAAAGATTCTAGAATTAATCATGTTTTTTATATAATTAAAACCTTATTACCATTTAACACCTCCAAATTAGGCTAATAATTGCTGTGTTTATTAGTTTTGTTATTTTCCTAGTTAGTTTCAAGTTTTTAACATTATTTTCAGGTTATATGTTGATTTTATATTTAAATTAAATTTTTGATTATCTTGTGAAGGTTATTTTAAGGTATATTTATACATTATTAAAAAAAATTTCTTTAATAATAAAGTTATAAATTAGAGATTTGTGGTGATACATTCGTCTAAAACTTCCATCTTTCTTATTTTTTTTATTTTTATCTTTTTTATTTTTTTATTTTGATTTTTTTTATTGTGGCACTTGCCAAACATTTTAACCACACATCTATAAAGCCTCAACTTTCTCACGGTCAACAACCATAATCAACCAGTACTCGTTAAAGAAACAAAAGTAAGAGGTGAACATTGACACTTTTTATATATCAAATATACATGTACGCATTCACGTGATAGTTGAAAGGCCATTATGACTTTTTAAATAAAAAAATAAAAAATTGTAATAATACTCAATATGAAAAATAAAATTAATAAATATCTTCTTTAAATAAACAAACCTAACAACATCAAATATAAAAATAAGAACTAAATAAAAAAAATAAAATTGTCCTTCACTGTGAACACAAAACCTCCTTAGTAGAAAATCATCCTCTGCCAAAGACCAGCTGACATAATAAAAAATAAAAGATAATAGAGCTTCTTACATGTCAAAATTTTAAAGATTAAAAACACTACAAGGAGATATCTAAAAATATATATATTTTTTATTTCAGTCTCCCTGCCAAAAAGGTATTGTGATTATTTATATAGAGAAAAATAAAAAAACACTAATAATACTAAATAAAAAATAAAAAAACTATTATTTCAAATAAAAATCCACAGAATTTTTACCTTTCACCCTAAGATTATCATGTTGTCTCGCAATATGTTTTATTACAAAAATAATTTTTTAATTTTTTAATATTTTTATATTATTTTGATTTTTTATTACTAATTGAAAAGGACACCGATATACCTCCTAATTAAAAAATAAAGAAGGTTCCAGAACATCTACGAACAGTGCTAACTTTAGTCTATAGCAAGTATTAATCTTAACTAACTTACTAAAGATGTTGTGTAAGAAAAGTAAACATACGTACGTACGGACCAAAATAATTAAATGGAGGAGGGAGATGGTAATATATTAGGGTGGGGTGAGGGGGCTATATGAGGAGTTATCACACATTATTGATTACTTGACAAGTGGGGATACTCAAGTTTGTTTGGCTTTTGATTATTAAAAACTTGACAGAGATAACGATGGAGTTGTCGGTAAAACTCTGTTCTAAAGATGGAATTTCTCGTAATGGAACGGTGGCCCCAATTATCATCTAGAAGCTTAACCATGGAATTACAGGCAAGACCCACTCCCCCGACATTCGCAAAGGAGAGCTTGATTGACTGCCCCAAAACCGAGGTGATTAAGGTCAAGGTTTTCATCAAGTGGTCACAGACAGGAACTGTGCTTACTGCTGCTGGAATAACTTCAGGTTCCTCTGCGGTCCAGCCTCTCGAGTCTAGTTACAGTGATGCTTTGGTATTTCGAGCTATCTTTTGGGCATCAGAATAAAATCACCTCCTGTAACCATTTTAATCTTTATATCATGAGTTTACTGTAATCTACAGTTGATTATTTATTTTAATTTATTTTTTATATAGTTATTGTGATATGAAAAAAACATTTAAGAAGCACCTTGATACCAAGAAATTATTCTAGCAACTCAATATGATTTATTTATTTATTAAAAAAACTTAGTTAAATAAAAAATAATTTTATAGAAAATTAGATAATTAAATTTTATAAAATCAATAGTCTAGTTTGCAGGTTTAGTGATGAGAACTTGAATATTTTCTATTTTTCTTTTTATCATATAGCTAAATAAATAATAATTTTAAAAAATAAGTTATTAATCTCAATAAAATTTATTACTCGATTTAAGGATTGACATGTTGTCCCGGATTATAAATTTGACAGGTTTACCCATCAAATCTCATATGTGTATGTGTGTAGTTTTTGGTCATTTTTTTTATTTTTTTTAATATTAGATTAGTTGAGAAATGAAATTTATTGTTTATTTTTGTTTACTTTTTATAGGGTTGTTAAAATTTTAAATAAATATCTTTTTTAGAATTGATACTCAATTTTACAAATATCTATTTTTGTCATAAAATTAAATAAAAAAATATTAAAATTATTAAAGTCCTCGATCTAAGTTACATGATGACCAAGGTTAATTCAATTAGTATTATCTCAATATTTTAAAAAATATCTTCTTAAATTTTTTTAAAAAATTAAATTATATTTTTACTAATCATCTAAATTATTTTTCAATTCATTAAATTAATTGATTTATATTGAGTCAGTTCTCACATAATTTAGTTGAAAACTTGAGCTAGACATGAAGTCGAGTGAATAAATTTTAAAATCAAATTGCTTAACTAGATTTAATGATGTTACCAAAAAAAATCTTCATGCTATTAATATTTTTTAAATAAAAAAAAATCTGACCCGTACTTGGCTCCCTGTAAACATTGTTCACTTATTTCATTAATGATATTCTTTATTATTCTCATCGATACTAATACTATTAAAACTAAAAGCCTTCTCATTGACACTCAATTTTGTTTTTCACTTAAAATGGGAAACAGGGTAATTTTTCCGTTAAAATTGGCAACTAAATTAATACTATTTAACCAATCTTTTGTTAGACGGAGGATGTAATTAGTAATTAGTTAGGTTTAAGCAAGTCATGCGCATGTAGACGTAAGGTAAGGTTATAAATTAAGGGACACAGTGGAAAATGCAACCCAGATATGTGGGCTTTGGAGATTTGCTAGCTAGGAGGCAACCTGCAATTGAAAACCTTATCGTATACGTCCTGGTTATTGTATCGAACAAACTAAGCTAATTCATGTTGTTGCTCATTCAATGTTTTTTTTTTCAAAACATACCCTAGCTAGGTTTGAATATTTCCATGTATTTGTGTGTGTCTACTTGAGCTTTGAGCTAGGTATGTAGTTATGATTATTATCACATGAGCTTTGAGTGGTTTGCCGACTGATCAACAAATATTAAAAGAAAGCTTTTAACAATTTGATCACTGTTTTATTACAGGAGGCTGCTTAAACTAAAAAACGCACAAGTATAGAGTATATGGAGAGCTGTATTTCAATAACGACTTGCCTAATCAGGACGAGGGACGAAGTCCGAGTCATGCCTTGACTTTCACCTCCCAAAAGAGAAAAAGAAGCTTGGTCGATTCTATTTTTTTTTATATATATATATGGTAAGATCTAGCTGCTGTAATTAAGTGCAATTATATATTAATTAGAGGGAAACCAAAGGGACAACATTTTGTAAATGAAACCCAAAAGGTTGAAAGGACAGGTTTTTCTCCTAGAGTCTGCGTGCTAGATTATGTGTGACCTCGATAGTTGCTGCCTTGCTTTAGCACGCGATTCTCTCCCCTGAAAAGTATAAAAGGCCACAGAAAAAACAAGGAAAGCGCAGGGTGAAAATGATGAAAGCAGACATATCCAATCATAATGATCTTCGTTGACATCAAGAAATTGGCACGTCCAATGAGCTGTTTGAGTGAAGAAAGGAGATCATAAGCCTGCTAGATACATTTTTATACATTAATTTCTACGTACACATGTACGAGCATGTGTGTGTGGTATATATGTACAGATATGGTATGTGCAGTGCTGTACTTTGAAAAAGGAAAAGGGGAGACAGCACTCGGAGTGGAGGGCTTTTTCATGTTGAATTTTCATGCAAGAAATGATGTGCTTATCTTGAAATCATTAGGTTTTCCCCTAAATGGCCATATTATGATTAATCCTCCAACGTCCTTAATCATGTTCTTTCCCAATTGTGTAAGATCACCTCTTGTTTGGTCTATCTAGGTAGGTAGTATTCATTACAACTCCACTGCTTTTATGTTTTACTAGATTCAAACCAGAAGGAAGGTTTTCGTTACCTTCACTTATCAAACTTAGTTCATGCTCTAATATGTTTTTGCTGCGCGTGCGGGCACGCACATTTCGTTGCGGGGTTGGGTTTTTTTACATGAAAATGATGTTTAGTTACTGTATATGTTTTTTTTTTAAGTTATAAATCCATTAAAATTGAATAAGCTGATTTTAATTTAATTAGATAAAAAATTAATTAAATTTGAAAAGAAAAATAACTAGGATAATAAGAAAAAAAGATATTTTTTTCAAAATGTATCTCCATCCATATCTTATTAAATAAAGAAGAACAGAACAAGGTAAAAAAACATAAAAAAAATTAGTTCCGGTTAAGTAGAGTTAGCATGACAAATTTGTAATTTTGATAATTAGGGCTGAGCCAACCTAAAATACCGTGTTCCAAATTATAGAATTGAAATAATTTAATAAAAATAAAAAGAATTATAAATATTAAAAAAAAACATGTGCTAACTTTTCAAACTTATAACTCAGGTCATTAGATGAAGTACCTTATTTGAAAAAAACCATGAAGTTCAAAATTCAAATGTCAAATAAATTTTATATTTTATTAAAAGGTGAGATTGAAAAGGAAAATTAATTTAGTAAAAGAAAAAAATAAAACAATAAGGATCAAAATCAACATAAAAATAAAATAAATTTATGATTGAAGGATAAAATTAAAAAAAAATAATAACTTTTCCAAAGGGCCAAGAGAAAAAAATAGACACTGAAATAATAAGGATCAAATTAAAAAATATATTACCATCAATTTGGATTAAATGATGAAATTAAAAACAAATAATACTTTTACAAAAAGACCAATAAAAAATTAGAAATTAAAAGAATAAAGACCAAATTAAAAAATATAATATTTTAAAATTAAAATTGAAGGATGAAATTGAGAACAAATAAAACTTATACAAAGTGGTTAAGAATAAAAATTAGATATCAAAAGAATAATGATCTAAGTTTAAATACCAAGAATAAAGAAGATTAATGTGTAATTTTTGGGGGAGAAGAGGGAAAAAAATAAAAGAAAATTCATAAATAACAAACTGGATCATCATTGAAAATACACATTGCATCAATAAAAAGAGAACACTATAATATTTTTTTTAACTTGATAAAAAAAATATTTTTGAAAGTTAAAAGATACCATGTATATTATTTGAAATGGGTAGCTCTTCCCACGCGTTTATTGATGTTATATATATATATATTTGATTTAGTTAAATATCTTTTGAGATGATTTAATAATAACATAAGAATCACTATGAAAAGATAAAAAAACCCTAGCTTTAGTTTTTTTTTTTAAGGCATTTAGTCGTGTTTGGGTTTATTTGCGGATTACTTTTCAAGCCTGGACTTCACAATCCTCTCATAAATATATTTTCAAAATATACTCTCCACGTAAAAAGGACAAATATCTTCGTATCACCATCCTCATAAACCCTACTCATTCTCATATAGCTGGTTTAATTAGACATGAAGATATATCGAGCAAACAAATACTTACAAGAATATGTGCTATACAAGGATGTTGCTTCTTCAGGTATCATTTTTTGTAACTCATTGATTATGTCAAATTACTAATCAGCCCAATAATTAGCAGTAACGTGTTTTTTTTTATTTGGTTAAAAGGAAAGTAGTGATCAAGTTGAGAGCAAAGGTTCAAAAGAACACTTGAAGTTTCCAAGACACTCAGTGAGACCAGTGGTCCTCTCATGAGTACTCCCAAAGTTAAATTTCCACACAATCCCCCCTCCTCTCTCTCTCTCTCTCTCTATCTCTCCATTTTGATTTGCATATAGACGTCCACAGCAGAATCAAGAAAGGAACACTACCTTTATATAAAGGTGAAAGATGTATGCATTTTTAAACCCGCAGAAGATCGATTAGCTAGAAGATACAAGGAAGGAAGCACCCCCCAATTCTAAATGGTGATTTGTGATATTCAGTAGGGTTTGGGAAATAAAATGGGCCATCAATGCTGCAGAAAACAGAAAGTCAAGAGAGGGCTATGGTCTCCAGAAGAAGACGAGAAGCTAATAAAATATATAACCACCCATGGTCATGGTTCTTGGAGTTCTGTTCCAAATCTAGCAGGTATACATATGTACATAAAACTCTAGTGCTCTTGATTTGATGTTTTAATTTAATTCTCTCTTATGTACGTAGGAGAGCTCTTCAATCTTCTTTCTTTCACAGCCAGCCACCATTGTATTGTTTCTTTTCCTTGAAATGGTTGCTTATAATTCTTTCAGGGTTGGAAAGGTGTGGAAAGAGTTGTAGATTGAGATGGATAAACTACTTGAGACCGGATCTCAAAAGAGGTTCAATTACCGCAAAAGAAGAGAGGATCATCATTGACATTCACAGGATACTAGGCAATAGATGGGCTCAAATAGCTAAGCATTTGCCTGGCAGAACTGACAATGAGGTCAAGAACTTCTGGAACTCATGCATAAAAAAGAAGCTTATTGCACAAGGGTTTGATCCAGACACTCACAATCTCCTCTCTACTAATTATAAACAAAACAATGACAATAATGCATGGAAGCTCTCTTATCATTCCCAGCAACAACCCACCTCAACTTTCACAATGAATTCACAAATCAGTGATATCTCATCAATGGTTATGAAAGCACCCCCTATTCCATTCCCTATGATTCCTTTTGCTCCTGATACTAATCCTCCCTTATCACACGAATTCTCATCCATATTAACATATGAATACCAAAACCCTAAAATGCAAGCTTTCTTGGAGAGCACTGCAAGCCAATCTTCAATCGGAAGTATTCCTATATTCTCTTCTACTTCACATCCATCCGAGTTTGGCATGTTAGATGAGAGCTGCATGTGGGCTGGTGGCTATGAATCCATTCAATCCATAATACCTGAAAAAAAGCAGCCGGAGCGGCAAGTGGAAATTGAGAAGATCACCAGTGAGTTAATAAGTGTTGGGCAGGATATGGATGCTTCATTTGAAACATCTAACTTTGATTTTGATTTTGATTTTGTGGAGTCGACTCTGCTGCCTTGTGGGATGTACTATAATCAGAGTCCCATCGATCAACTTGCATGGGATTCATGGGCCTTGCAAGAGAAAAAATGATTGTTGTGCCAATATTACGAATTCACCCTACAGAAACGGTTTAAGACTAGTACTGGCATGCTTGTTGACGGTGTTGTTTTCTTGTATTAACGTTCTAAGTAGTTTCTAGCTGGACTAATTCTATAACTTCGAATGTCATAGAGTAGTACAGTAGGGAAGCATACTTCGGCTGTAAACATGTTTCCAATTATCAAGTAGCTTCCTTCTCTTCCGAGCCCCGCGGCCCACACCACAAACCCCCCCCCCCCCCCCCCCCCCCCCNCCCCCCTCCCTGCCGCGTATTGTGTCTAGCTTCGTCTTCCTATAATTTGATAAATTATAGTTTCTTAACTTCTTTAAGAAATCCAAATTCAATACCGAATTATAATTACAACTGCGCAGTTTCTCATGCATTGATTTTTCTCAAGTTTATATGTATTGGTTTGTGACAATTCATAAAAATAATAATATTGTATGTGCCTTGTCTAAGACTGTTTTGAAAACAACCACCTGTGAAGGCCATTTCTACGCAAAAGCATTGCTCCCCATTCTAAAGCAGAGATGCTGTGTGTCCATCAAAGCACCAGCAAAAGACTACTTGAAAAGACTCCGATACTCAAGGAGACACAGTGCTTTCAATCTTGTAATTTGATGGTCCCTGCCGGCTTTCCCCGTTATAGCAACAAATTAAATTAATAGCGGTATATAAATTCAAAGCAAGAATGAGGCATGAGGATGCATGGGAATCACTTGGCAAATATTAGGGAGTGGAAGACATTTGGTTCTTTGTTTCTAACTTACCTTCGAGAGAACTGCACTTTGAATCCTTCGACAAATCTGCACAGATTAATTGCACCTCTTGAATTACATGCAGGTTCTTTCACTAACACTGTTTAAAGTAGTAATGTTTTTCTTCATTTAAATCTCGAATTAAATTGCTTTGACTTACATTTTTTTTAATTGTACATGCCCTCATTTAAATTATCCAATACTAAAATAACTTGTGTGCTAATACTTGTGAAGTATTTTTTTAAAATACAATAATATTATAGAAAAATACTTTAAAAATTATATACAATAAAAAATAAAAATTATGAATTTTTATCTTAAATAATTCATGGTATATTTAATAGTTAAAGATCCGAATAATGAGTGTCTTATGCCACATGTTAAGAGTCGTTAAGAGTTATTTATTGCTTTTAATTAATCACAATATTTTTTTTTAGAGTTTATTATAAATATTTTTTTAAAATTACTCTATAAAATAGAAGTTATTTAATATATTTAATAAATATAATTGATTTTTATTTAAATATTTTATTTTTAACCCTATTTTGACATAAATTAACAATACATAAAGTTTAATAAAAACCGCACGTTAGCTTTTCCCATCATTAAAAGAATAAAATTTGAAAAGATTAAACTTGTATCAATTTAAAAGAATTCTAAATTAAGTATTTTCACCTATTTTAGATAGTGGGTGAAAATCAAACCCAGTTTGTAATTTATTTTGTAATAAAAAACTTGTTTTTAACATTTTTTTTTTGTCGAGGAATGAAGGTCGTAATTGAGAAATCAAAATTATTTAGAGATAGAATTGACACAAATATTTGTTTGGGAGAAAGATTGTTACTGGCCCAATCGCTGGGGGCCTTTTTTGAGGGTTGCCCTCACTTATTTTCGAGGAAGCCTGGATTGTGGCGAGCTCGAATGAACCGACCGAAATGGAACTACAACTTAGAACCATCAGCAGCTTCAGTTTAAAACGCCGTTACCCACCGCTTGCTTCTTCCTTCCTTGACTTCTCCTTCCTAATTTCTCTGCCCAAACAAAAAGCACACCAACAAAGACAGCAAGACAGTTCTTTGTTATTTGGAAAAACATGCCACAAGGTTCCCCTTCTTCTTCTTCTGTTTTTTTTTTTGTTTTGTTTTTGTTTTGTTTTGTTATTAATAAGACTAGTAATAAAATTTGTTCGCAGAACTTCCGGGGTTTTATTATGATAAAGAGAAGAACAGGTATTTTCCTCTCAAAGGCCCAATTCCGGGTTCCTCTCGATCTTCTTCTTCTTCAAACAATGCTAAAAAACCATCTACAAACAATACCCAGGTCAGTATTTGTATTTATTTTAGTGTATGCTTTATTGGGTTTCAAGTGCTTTCATTAAAGATGTCAATTCCGTGCTAATTGGTGATGGATGCTTAGGATTGTTAACAATGGCTGTAATCTGCGTCTGAAATAAAGTTTTGAACTTTTTGGTTTTTGTTTAAAGTTGTTCAGGGGTGATTACTTTAAATAATGTAATATGTGTTGCAATGTGTCTAATAGGATGCTCCTGCATTAGCTTTCTTTTCATTTTCTAATCTTTTTTGGAAAAGGTAGAGCTTGGAACTCCAGGGCTCGCTCCCTCTTCTTGCTTTGCGGAAGTAGTATACTGGGCAAAATGCCCATTAGTCATACGTGATCAAAATTGGTTGTCTTTTAATCCACGAGTATTGTGAGATAAACTAAAATCATTTACTTTATTTATGCTGTTCTCGCCTCTTCTTCTTGTCATAGGTGATCAAAATTGGTTTCCTATTATTTATCACTTTCCATGATTCCTGTTCATAACACTGACACTTTCCCATAGTTAGGGGCTTCATTCATCATTTATTTGCTCTTCATGTATGCTTTTTGTATGAAATGCTATTTCTGGTTTTGGAAGAACCTGTCTTTACTTTGTAAATTTGAAATTCTCTATAAAGATAAGAAAGTTTGTGATCTTTCAGTTTTAGAGCTTGAATTGTTTCTCAATAATAAAATGATGTGGCGTACAACCGAATAATGAAAGTAAAATTGTGTGGCAAATTATAGAATTCTCCATTTTATATTGCATGTTTTCATATACATATAGATTGGAAGGAAAAAAAATGATAGTGGTGTGTGGAACTTAACTAATGTTGAGTGTTCCACCTATCATGATGTAAAATTATTTAGACATTCCAGTAAGTCAAGATTATTGCTGTGGCTGTTTTAAATCTGTCTATAAATAATGATCTTTTCCTTTTCCTTAAATTTGTTCAAATGAGAATATTTTATACTAACTTGTAACAAATTAGATATGCATCTTAAGTTACCCAATATTTACAAGCAACTGTATGTTTCACCTTTTCCTGCTCTGCTGATGGGTTTGTTCCCAATATTGTAACTTATCCTTGGTTTTTTCTTTAACTTCTTTCAATGCTGCAGGAATCCAACTTCTGTAGGAGAACTGGAGTAAGAATATCCCAACTGCTTCAGGGTAGGGAGTTGAATGGTAATGTAATAACTTCCAGCAAAGGGAAGTGTGACTTCGTGGAGGAATTCCTAAAGATACAAGCATCCCAACCAGTGGTATGCTGATAAAATATGGGCTTGTAAATTTGAATGCAATTTTTTTCAGGTTTATTCTGTTGATTACAGCAGCATGAACAAGATGCACTTCTGTACTGTTAAAGTAGAACTTTCTTATTATTTTTAAACTACTTATAAAAGCCTCTTAAATGAACAAATTATTAGAACCATAAATTTATTGCATAAGTTTTGAAGCTCAAATTGAAGAGCAGGACACTTTGATGTTGGATGAGATTTGAAGAGCAGTGTGTGTCTTTAGATGAATCAGTGAATGTTTTAATCCCTTGAAGAGTGAATGTTAGTGACTTTAGTCAGTGAAGGGCAAAGGCATGCATTGTTTAACTGAGGTGAATTCCATTCATTCTTTCCTTTGTTGTAGCCATTGGAAATGTACTAAAAATAACACCTCAAAATTATTAAAATGCAATGTAATCTTGCCATTTATTCCTATCTATTGTGACGACTTTTTTCACTGATTTGAAGCAAATTGCTGTCAATTTTTGATATGTCAATTAACATTTCAAGATCTTGCTGGATTTTCAAAAACCTTTATGGATTTCAGAGTGAATTTCTGTGTTATTGCTTTCTCTCATTAGGGATTGCCCAAATTTATTGTTGTTTTATAATTTTATTTATGTTGAAGGTTTGGAAGTACCGATCAACTGAAAAGATAGCCGATAGTGCCATGGACCAAATATATATTGATATTCACACAGCAGAAGGTCAAACTGAAGCAAATGTTCTAATAACAGGAGGTGTAAATGGCTCTTTAAGGTATAATTGATGCTTGTAATTTGATTTGCTATTTTCGAGCATCCTGCTACTGACATTTGCATTAAGCTCAAAACAGTTTTAGTGCTTGAGGTGATGAAGAAACAATTACATGCTTCCTAGCAGATTAACTTGTAAACTATGATGTTAAGCCCTGGATAGTAGTGGAATTTCGTTAGATAACCTGGTATATAATAATTAGCATTGTTATGTGGAAGTCTGTGTCTTGTAAGCATGTTGTATAATTGCTTGGTGACATTTTATCTTCAGCATAAACCTTCTTGCAAAATTTGCATTTCACTTCAGAGCGAATCAGATAAAGTGTAAAGATTTGAGTACCTCCATAGGAATTAGTGATACTATATTTGATAGTATCATTTAACCATTTTCTTGTCTGGAAATATTTTCATGGTTTTCTTGAAGAGTATCTTTTCATGGTGATACTGGAGCTTTGATATGTTTGTGATTATATAGGTGTTTGATTTGCCACAATGTATCTAGGTCTGTACTTTTCTTTCCTAATATTTGGCATTATTAACACATGACCGTTAGGTTCTTAGAGAGGTCCTTTTTCTTTAATTAAAAAAAAAAGAACTAAGAAGCTCCACCATTAGAGAGTATGGCAGAACTTTCACCAAAATATGCTTCTAGCTTGACTGTGTTAGCACCTAACTATTTTTTTGTGTGCCTTTGTATGTCCTGCAGAAAAGTATCACTCTTTGCCACAGCTTCCTTTGTGCAATCAAAAGATCCTTTCTTTTTTCTCTGCTAAGTTCAGTAGCAATGTTGACTTACCGTTTAGTATTGAGATAACTATGTGCTTTTGTGATTTGCTTTTCTTATTATTATGCTGTTCTCCCACATCTTTTGTCATTTTATTGTGACTATAATATTTATTAGTGTACATTACCAGCTATTTCTTTTCAAGTTTGGTGCTCTCGCAGTCTTTTTGAAGTTGGAAAAGCTGGAGAACATAATCATGGGGTAGAATGCATTCCAGATCGTATGTGGCCTGTCATTGAAGAGAAGAGAGCAGAGACTGGTAAAGACCCTGGGTGTATCTGGAGACCTCCAGGAGCTTCTCTACATATGTCTTCAAATATATCTTGTATAAAAATGTGTGGAAAGCACTCTCCCATCCAGCGGGCATTGTATCCTATTTCAATTTCATTTTTAACTTAATTAGTTTGTCCATTGCTTTTAATTTTATATGTACATATGGTTTTTTCTTTAGAAATCACTAGTCAATCTACTAGCAATCGAACTTGGTTAGCCCATGCTTGTTTTCACTATTTGGTCCTGATTGTTCAGGAGATTTGATCCCTTTGTTTGTCTTGGGTTTTGTCAGCCTTATATAATGGATTCTTTTACCAGTCTAAAAGTTATCATTTCCTGTCCTGGAAATCTCTGTGTTATTAGATACAGAGATCTTGCAGGGTCTGGTGGGCATGCATTAGTGGCTTTTATAGCTTACATATTTGGAGTTCACTCTTGGCACATCTTGTTTGCTTCAGCCACTTCCTTTTCACTTCTCATACCTGTTATATGCACAATACAGCTTCATTATGAAAGCAGAGCATTCTATTTTTTAACTTTAATTCCTTAATGCAAGGAAACAGGATAACTACTCTTGGATCCGAGACATCTGGAGGATCTGTTTATATTCTTAACCTTGTCAAACCAGTAGATTTTGATTCAAGTCCTGCTATAGGTGAAATGATGCGCAGAACTGCTGATTTCAATTGCACCATTTGGACTGCAGATTGCAGTTATAACTCAAATCGGGCAGTGATTGGCAAGTATTCATCTTTCTTCTTCTTCTTCTTCTTCTTTTCATTTTAGTGTGTCAGTCTTGAAATTAACTTGGATTTGTATCATGTTTACTGCTCTGGATTTGGGATATAGAACTTTGCTAGAAACCTGTATCTTGGAGTTTTGCATGTTATTAGATTTAGTTTGCTTCTTTTGTCTTTTAGATTGATGCTTTGAAAAGATAAATAAAAACTTGCCAGGTCCTGTCTGTCATTTACCACTTGGATGTTAATTATTTACCACTATACATGTTTTATGAGATGAGGTCTGTTTGATGATTTATTTGGTAGGAATTTAACGATAGCTAAAACCAATTGGCATTAAATCTGTGTTATTTTCAGGAATTAACTTGTTTTTTTATTTCTGGTTACAGGAACAAATGTAGGAGCTGCCCTGGTCAATTTGGAAACTGGAATGACATCATGGGTGTGTAGAAGCAAAAGTGATATTTTGTCTCAACAGTTTGATTCATCGGTAACATTCTAATCCTCTTTGGTACCACACATGACACATGTGTTAAGTTTTCTTACGGCCACCAGGACATTATCATCTCACGTGACTGTACTATGACAGTTAAAGACGTGGAAATTGTTTAATAAATTGATAAAAGATATTTTATCCTGAACCTCATGCTAGAACCAAACTGAACCTATTTGCTCAAATTGCGGGACCTTTATATATGAGGGTTAGCAATTTGACAGACTGAATGATGAAAAAGGAAAATGATTCTGTTTCTGAATTTTAGTTTTGCATGTTGAGTGCTTAAACTGCAAGTCGTATAGTAAGTTTGGTGGCTTTCTACCAATAAGTTTAATGTCATTTTAAAGATCACGAGGCACATGGAACATAATCACAAAAAATTGGAGCCACTTGTCATTATTGACCTTTGTCAATCAACTGTCTTACAACTTCTGAAATATATCTGGTTTTTCTTTTGCTGCAGGGGAACATTGTTTTATGTGGGCTAAGAAATGGAGCAATTTTGACGGTTGATGTTCGTGAAAAACAAGAGAGGGTTTCAGATAGATTTATTAGGCATAGAATACCTTATTCATCACTGGGCAGACAGGGTCCAAGTTCTCGCAAACAATGGTTTGAGGTATTAAAACCTTTAGATATGATAAATTTTGCAGGTACCCAATTTGTTGCCAAGTTGTTCCCAGAGTGGACAGTCATCTAAGAAAAATATTATGGAACTTGAGAGGATGATACCATGTTAACTAAATTGACTTCTACATCTAGGAATCACAAAGAGAAATAAAACTCAAATTAGAATTAGCACCAGGGGATTGGATTAGGTCTTAAGTTCATGTCTGACCAATTAAAACCTCAAATTGAAATGAGAAATTAAAAAAAAAAATTGAAATGAAGTGTTTTTTTCTAAATTCATTCTATATACTTTTCCCAGGTTTTGTTTTCGTTCAAAGAAATGAATGCATGAAGCTGTGCATGTTTTTAAATTGAAATTTTGTGGAATATACTTGATTTTTACAGAAGGGCACTACTACATAGCTGTTCTGCTGAAAGATAATGCTTTAGAGAACACCGGGATTCCTTAGTGTCCTCACTTTTACAGTCATTAGAATCTATCCATCTATTGAAGTTGTGCATGGATCATCTATTTCCTAATTATTGCACTTAATTTAATGATTTTTTTTTAAAAGGTGATGAGAAATTATTAGGAAATAGATGAACTTAAAAACCATAAAACTTTTTATTTTGGTAAAAAAAAACTTGATCAGTAGCAGCAATTCATGGGTTTGATCCCAATTTTACAGTTTGATCAGTAGCACCAATTCATGGGTTTGATCCTGATGTTACTGTGCCATTTTTTTAAACTTCTACAGTGTTCAATAAAACCTAATTCATTAAGATCAAATATCATGTAAAATTTTACCTGCTGTAACTTTTTTCACATTGTATACCTCCTACAGCTGAGCAAAGGGTAACTTCACAGCTGTTTAGTTTGTTTTGTATTTTTATTGTTCGTTGACAACCAGTTTGTGAAACGTTGGGTGATTGTAGTAGTTTTGTTTTGTGTTGTATTTAAGCTTGGTAATTTCGGATTTTTTTTCTTTCTTTTTTAGCTCTTTTCCTTTCCTGCTGTGATTTTTTCTACACAATATCTCTTACTCACTAGTGATGAATTAAGCATGGAACTGCTATATCTCTTACTCAATTGGAATTGCTCATTTCAGTAAAGTTGTGGTAACTCACCTGGATGTGGTGTTTTGCAGGTTAAAGGAAACATATACCCTTCTCGTACTATTTTGATGCCTTCATCTGTATGCAGGTTAGTGGACTTCTAAAACTTGTAATTCCTGGTTTCTAGTTCTGATATTTTCTCTCACTTTATGTAACTTCTGCCTTTTGAATCTCTAGTTTGGTATCGCTTCAGTCTTACGACCAGTGCTTCTTGGCTAGCTCTATGGATGGATTGGTTAGTATTGACTCTTAGTTTGCCATTCTTTTGACTCTTTTGTGGATGTCCTCTTACGAATGTGCTCCTGAATAGTTTTAATAACATATCAAAGCATCTTTTTTTTCTAACTTAATATGTATAAGGAGATGTCAAGGTGCAGAATTTTCTCCTTTCAATAAGTAGTTCACTAAGTGATTGGATCATGACCCAACAAGGGCATTTAATTTACCTTTTGTATTATCATAAAATATTTTTGATAGTTTAACTAAACCCCTCCTCCACCCTCTGCACCTAGGTGGACTGATAGGTGGACAGTCCATTTCAATTTCGAGGGAGTTTGAGATATACATGTGGATAAGCAACAATAAGAATTTATTGCATGAGTTGTCTGAAATGTCAAGGCATATGAAACGATGTCTGAAAGCCTTGCAAAAGCATAATGACCAACCTGCAGTGAATTTGAGATAATTGGTCTATATTCTGTTCCACCTAGGTGGGCCAAAAGCAGCCCACCTCTCTCTCTCTCAGTTTATGCTGTAAATCTCCCATTTCTATCTCTTTGGCTTATGTGTGCTTTTCTGTTTGGGGTGCATTCGGTTCAAATTTGGACAAGTAAAGGCAAACTGTTCCATGAGTAGCTATAAAGGGTGGAAAAGTTACTTTTTTATGATGTTTCCTTGTGATAGCCAATTAAGGGCACTTTGTTAGTGTTAAGAATGAAGGATTAAAACTTGCTAATGTTCAGGGTGAGATTTTTTTTATAGTCCCTTTCGAGGATAAAGTTCGATGAAGAAAGGGAAAAAAAAAGAACCTTATGTTTCTTCCCAACTCATGCATGTTGCATCAATCTCATTTGCCACATGAAAAAACTCTATATTGAGAGAGTATCATCAAAATGCCTGAGTGCCTTTTATCTCACTTCAATTACAAATATGAAAACTATCAGTGGCGGTGGTACTGGTTGTTGTAATAGGCTGGCTGTGGAAGTGTAGGGAGGCTAAGGTGGAGGCTGTGGTGTTTGCTGCATAGTTGTTGCCAACATCGTTGTTGTTTCTGTAGCTTAGATCAACATCAGCATTATTATATGTTATTGCAAAAGTTGCTACTCTAATATGTCATTGTTGTTGTTGATGGGAGCACCAGCTGAAATGTAGCTAGGCACATTACCATTGTCGGGGGTGTCATAAAGGAGGTTTTAATGATGTTGTTTGACCATGGAAGATGGCTATGGTGATGGTGGTTTGGCCATGGTGGGTGATGGTGTTGTATGGGTTTATGTATGTAGGTGTTTGGTTTGTGTTTAAAGTCATTTTGATCTTCTGTAACCTGTTTCGTTTGGAGTGTTGAAGGTTTTGATGATGGTTTGGCCATGGTGGGTGATGGGGGTTAATGGTTGTTTGACTATGGTGTGTTGGCCAGGGCAGTGATAGTAGTATTCTCTTTTTTAATTATTAAAAAATTATTTTGTTCCATTGCTCGTTTCAATTTTTTTAATTTAAATTTAATTTTCACTATCATTCAAAAAATTCTTCAAAATTAATAAAATATTAATATTTATGAGAAAATGCATGGCAACCAAGGTTAAAAGGAAATGTGCAGTGTCAATAGCATAGTTACTGTTCACATTCAATGGAGGGCTGACATTAATCAAGTTTTTTGACGTACAAGGACTCGATTGCTATTTTTGAGGTAGGGGGTCAATTTTTTGTTGTAGGACATATAGGGTTGTAAACCCGTTGTTTCTCTGAAAAGGAAAGCTCTATAATCACACATACAAGGGCCTCATGTCTCACCATGCTTTCTCTCCCCTTCTTGTTAGTTATTTTATTTACCATGCCTGCCTTTTTTCTTTTTTGTAATTGCTAATAAATCTCATTGCTGTTTCAGTTGCTAGCTTCAATATCGCCTAGTTTTTTAGTCCACAAATTTCTTTTACATTTTTAAAATAGTGACTAAGAGTAAAGGAACTTCATTTTCCTGCTTCTGTATTTTCTCGTGTAGATTAAGCTTTATGATCAACGCATGACTAAGAGAGGTGCTGTGCAATCTTATGAAGGACATGTGAACTCTCATACTCGTTTACAGATTGGAGTAGACCAATCTGAGAGATTTGTTATGGCAGGTTTGTACATTTTCAATTCATGCCAGTACTTTTAAAAGCCATTTTACTTTGATAAAGGCTTCAGAAATTATTGTGTTTACCACCAATATATTCTTCTCAGGAGGAGAGGATTGCAGCTTGCGACTTTGGAGCATCAAGTCTGGCAAGCTGCTTTTCGAGGAAAAAATTTCTGATTCAGTTCTCTCAACTGTGTGTTGGAAGAGATCTGAAAGTAAGCCACCTGCCTTGTATCGTGATGAGTCTTTGGTTCTTTATCTATTCTCTTATTTCAGGATGAATAACCTTCCGGTGCTATTTCACTTGTTTAATCTTTTACCATTTACAAATTTGATTCTGCAGGGCTCGTGAAGACATTGAATGAAGGAAAAATCTATGATGAGTGCTTATCTAGGCAGAACCATAGTTGGGGGACATGGTTTGGATCACAGGAAGGACTGTTCTACATTAGTTGGTCATGAGTCAGGAGCACCATTGATTAAAATATACCAGTGTGGAGAAAAAGAGTCACCGTGGATTTGAATCTCCAACGCTAAAACATTTCCTGGATATGCTCGAGCGCACGAATTTTGTTGATACTGGAACATTTTGTAGATGGCACTAACCTAACTCTTCTTTGTATCTCAGTGGAGATTTTTAGGAAACAAATTAAGGTCATGTCGTCTTGCTTTGATTTAAGATGGTAATAAAATTTGTAGAGAATCACACTGATTTGCAAATTTCAACAAATACCAGATGACAAACATTGGTTCCCTGTTAAGAAATATTTGCTCTTGATAATCTCTTAGCACGTCAGCGTTGTTGGGAGGCGTATTGAAGATTTAATTTGTGCATCATTTGACGTTCATAAAATGGGAAACGACCAATCTTGAAATATGTAGCATTTACTTCATCTTTTGTCATCTTGCAGACCAAACTCTTCGTTTCCAGTAGCATCTTCATTGAAGTAACAGTCTCCTTCATAAACTTCTAATGGTCAATGGTGACCATAAATTACAGAAGGTATTCGACAGGAAACTAGACGATTTCAGTGAGAAGATGCGACGATGAGATGCGACCAGTAATGAGTATCCAGAATTTGATCCACTAAAGATTGCCAGCATCTCTATATATTTCTTATGTTTTGGGGGGCTGGATCCACGCACAAACAGTTACCTTAATTTTTTTTTTTATTGCCTCCTCCATCTCAATAGGGTACTGATGTAATTGTGTTAATAAAACATTGGTTGTTTAATAAGGGAGTATGATTAATAGGGTCTTTCTATTATTAATTTGATTAACGGAATCTATATGCATTTCAGTTTCTTACAATCAGTTAATCAAAAGGTAACGATGAAAACAGCATTCTATGTCCAGACCTGTGCGCATTTAAATTGGAAAGAATGTTCTTCAAAAATAAAATAGTGTTGCAATTAAGTTTATAACACAAAAATAGTTGCAAAAACTAACAGAAAATAATAATAATTATATCCTATCAGAAACGAGTGATTAAGAGAGGAGATTAACGAGATTTTCATGTGAAGCATAAAAATTCTATTTTTCCAGTGACGTAGGATTAATACTCTTTTTTTTTCTTTTTTAAAAAATATGTATAGAGAGATGCTCAGCATGCATGCGTTTTTTGAGGTGTCCCAAATGTCATCCAATCACACCCCAAAACTAATACTTTCAAGTTTTCTTATCCATGCAAAAAAACAGAGGCTACCAGACCACAATTTCACTTCTAATAAAGGAACATAAAAGCTATATATATATATATATATATATGAACTCTTCTTTAATCGCTTTCATGGAGGGAGACAGGCAATTCTTTTCCCTTTGAAGATGAATAGACTGCTGGTGTAATATCAAAGCGTTTTATTCTCAATTTCAAAACTACAGTCTATCATTGTGCAGACAGCATAGGAAGGTAGGTAGGTCTGGTTGAGTCATTGTTACAAAAGTTTCTTAAAGTGATTGAACTCCTCAAAATCAAAAGGGAAGACAGCATGATGCTTTGATTGCTAAAAGTAAACCATCCGAGGCCCGTTCTTCCAGGCCTGTGAGTCTGTGTATGTGGACTACGGACCATATAGAGAGAGATCGGAAACGACAAATATATATATATATATATATAAAAAGGCATATGGGGGTCTATGTCTTGACTTAAAACTTGCTTTTAGCAAAGTTTTTATAATGATAAAAAGTGATGGAATGTAATCCATTACAAATATCTTGCGACCTTTATATGGAGCACAGTGTGTGTGTACACGCACACTGGTAATTACTTAATTAGTGTCATAGTAACATTAATTTGCGAGCATGTAACTATAAGAATCTAGTATTATCCGTCAAAGAATACTGGTCACCGGTTATTTCACGCAAAATCATAACAGTCTACTAGTTCCGCATGCTAGATATACTAATTTATTCTCTTCTTTTTTTAGTCAGTTTATCTTCCAGTTAGCATTTTACATGAAAACTAAGTTTTTAAGCAGGTTTTTCATATTGGAACTGGAACATTTACAATAAACTAATTTTTAATATATATTCATCCTTAAAAACTGAATCCTAAATGATAATTTATGAGAATGTTCGCCTATCAATTAGGAGCCGAAACCTCAAATGATGCTCGTTTACTTATTTGTTTTTAAGTTTATAGTATTTAAAAGATTATCATAAAGGCACTTTGTGTTATCAATAATAATTTAGTCTTTGTTTAGCATGATTTTTTAATTATAGTATTTTATTTTGAATCATAATTCAAAAGGTGTTAGGTTTGTTTTAAATTAAGATCAAAGTGAAAAAATAAATATTTATGTACTTGATTGCATGTATAAAAACTTATATTATTATATTTTAGGGTTAATATTTATTTGTAAGTGTTTCTATTCTTTACACTTTGATGCCTCCAGAGAAAAGAGAAGATATGAGTTTTTGGTTAATTTCAAATCTTGGTTGAAAGAGCAATTTTTTATAACACTTTATAATCTTCTACTTTCTTAGTGAATTTCCATGATCATTTCACCCATAAAATAGATCTAAGTTGTTGAACCATATAACTTTTTTTTATATACTTTTGTTTAAATAATTATACTTGTTCTTTTATATTTTTCTATTTGTCAATTGATTTGAGATTTTAAGGTTGTTTTTGTAATAAACTAATCTTAAAGTTTGTATTGTTACCCATTAGTTTTTGTGATGATGACAAAAGTAATGTTAGAAGTAAAGTTTGATGTTGAGAAATTAAATGATAAAAGCAACTTTAATTTATAATATGTTAGGATGCATGACTTGTTATTTCAATAAGTTTTATTTAAGGCACTAAAAGATGAGGATAGTTTGCCTAAAGGGATTAATGAAGAGAAAAAAAAAGATCTCATGAAATAGATACATAATGTTATTTGTTTGATGAGATTTTGAGAGAGGTTGCTTGTTAGATAGCTTAGACGAAAGGCAACTCTGATAGAGTTATATATTAAAAAACATATACGAAAGGAGGATAAAGAGAAATAGATGTAGTAGTTTGTAAACAATCTAATAGAAAGGTTTGTTGTATGTAAACTTTGAAAGTTTTGTATATTTTTTTGACTAATTTTTTTTATTGATAACTTTGACTTCTTTTTTTAGAAAACATATAACGCTAGCATATGGAGAGGAGTCCTTTTAACCTATCTAGAATAATATTTGAATTTGTGTTTTGAGACTAGAGCTACTAGTGGATTCGATAAAAATTGATTTTATGATATTTTTATAACTATGATCTAATATTTGAGAGTGAATTGTAGTGTTTTGACCGTAAGCACCCTATAATCCTACTCGAGACAACTATTATCATTTGTTCAAAAGTTGGTTCAAGAACAAGTCATTGTTGCGAAGATCAATCTAAAGGTCAAACTAGAGGTACGGTATGAAGAACAAAGTAGAAAGCAATAGAAGCAAATAATGGCATGCATGTTGTCATATTATCCTCCCACTCATGGAGCTCTAATAAATTTTCCTCTTTCTCTACCTTCACCTTAAACTTTCTTCTAAAGTATTAAGATATTTGTAATTGATTTTATGATTAAATTAATAATATAAAATATATTATTTAATTTAATGTAGTTGTTTAATCTTGTTGGATCCAAATAAATATGTATTAAAAAACAAACTAATAAAATACTAAAGGAATTGCCAATAAACATAAAAATTTTATTGATGATTCTATAAGTTATATTGGTGTGTTTTCATCTAAGAATTACAAAGAGTTGTAATTTTTTTAATATCGTTGATAGGATCACCAATATAATTTTTATATCGACGATTCCATCAGGATATTCTTAAGCGATATATGATCAATTGTCGATGATTAGTAGATTGTTGATTTATTAGTAATATATATTGACAAATTGGCTAACAATATAGTGGTTAACAAATCTTTTCATGTGAATTTTCTATTG
The DNA here is from genome assembly GCA_015708895.1 of Populus ilicifolia. Lineage (NCBI taxonomy): Eukaryota > Viridiplantae > Streptophyta > Magnoliopsida > Malpighiales > Salicaceae > Populus > Populus ilicifolia. The sequence continues at coordinate 825,355 of SRLM01000088.1, read as the reverse complement.
GTGTTTCCATTATTAATTTACTTTATTGATAAAGTAAAATCCTTGATAAGAAAATTTTTGACAACAAGTTTTCATTAACAAATCCATTAATAATTTAACTATAGATGAAAATATAATTGAAAAACCAGGATAATATTCTGAAAATATTTATTATTTTTCTGGTAAAGTGTCCATATGTATAATGTGAAAGTGATAGAATGATTTTGTCCAGTTCTTTAAACTAAACGAAGCCACTATATGCATGAATGCATGCGCGCCACCATAAAATATATGCATGTGATCATTCATAGTCATTAACTTACTGTGATTGATAAAATCTTGAATAAAATAGCTAAATTCCCTTTTCTTTTTGTTTGGCCAAGTGTACTTAACTTTCTTTTTTCTTTTTCTTATTAGCAATGCAAGTTTTTCACTATATCAATCATAAAAAACAAGAAGTACTCGATGATTGTTCCAAAACATATCTCAAATCTTTATCAAAACTTGAAGTTCATGTTTCGTTTCATATCTAAGTTAATTTGGGGGAGCATTATATTGCAGACAATTGAACACTAAATGCGCAAATAGTTCCATTGAAAAACAAACAAGGGAAGGTAGCCAACAACAAGATAAAGACATGTTTATGGCAAATGTAGATAAAGAGGACACTTTATGGAGATTTATTAAGCTTTATAGAGAGGGACATAGTGACAACTAATGTAGTTAACTGAAGTGAAGCAGAGCTATCTTGGGAAACTAAAACAAGGAAGGAAGAGAAGTCAAGAGACCCTCCACTATAGCTTTGGATGTCAGGTCCGTCCTATTGTTTCTAATTTTTTCTATTAAAAAACATAAAACGCTTGAAGAATTTAAAATGCTTGCATGAAATTTTTAAATGTTCCCCACCTACTATATATCTTTTTATTTAAAGCTATAGTTTATATGCATTCAAATCTATAAGGTACATTTGGAGTGATTAAATTTATGGTCTAGTACCTCTAAGAGAAGGGCAGACCTTTTAAAGTAACATCATACTTTTTATAAACAAGCATAAGCAAAACCTTTTTTTCACATAAAAAACACAAGTAATTTTTTGTTTAACTCCTACAAATAATCTTTAAATATGTTAGTGACTTTTTATTTTTTCTATTTTAAGGTTTTATATAATTACTTTTTGGCTTATTTCATAACTTACATCCCAACTTATTAATTCTTCTTTAATCTCTTGGTCTAACGGGGATGACTGAATAATTTCATGATTTGAATGAATTTTTTTTTAATAGGGGAGATAAATCTATATCTCTTTTAATAAACAATAAAAACTAATTAATGAGAAGTAAGTAAAAACAATTAAGATAGAAAAATCTTGAAAGATAATTTGCAACAATAATTTAGAGAAGCAAACAAAAAAAGAAATGTGGCATAATCATGAGTACTGTTATACATCAATAGAAACCCTTCTAGATATCATTATCATCATTTATATATATCATCATGGCTAAATGATTGGTGAATAGGCACTGTTTGCTATACTAATAATTATAAAAATAAACTATAGTGATCTCATATTGTTGTATATGTATATATAAGCACTAAGAAAGAAAACCTAATTTACTACATATAAAAAAAGAAACAAAGACAACCAAAACATAATTAAAGAAGATTGAGCCTAAATACTTATTCGGTTTGGTCTCTTTTCACTTACTAAAAATGAGATTTGAACCACTAGGAACTTCATGAGCACTATCATTGAAGACACTTTTCTTGCCATGATAATGGAGATCTATGAGCTTGAAATTAGCCTCTCCTTGTACTATTCAAAGGAGGAATGTGGATAATATTAGTTTTTGAAACTGTCTTTACATTACCCATGTCATGTTTTCTATTAGTGAAGTACTTCATGTTTTTTTTCTTGATATATTCTCCATCTGTTAAGGTACCTAAAACAAATCCATGCTCTTTGATGGCCATGATGGCGTGGGACATAATGAGAAGGAAGAATAAGATGGTTAAAGAAGTGAGATAGGGAGATCCTACATCACTAGCCATGCAAAACTATGGGTTACTATATATAATAATGAACCATAAAAAAAATACATAAGGTGAAGTGATTGAAACATCTATATACTAATTTTCTAGTGAAACAAAGGGTAGGCAAAGGTGAAAACTAAGCTTGGAGAAGATGAAATTATAGGAAAGAGAGGGCTTTTATTCTTTGAGGAAAGACTTTGTAGCCAGGGACTTGATTATAAAAATTTAAATGAGAGAGAGAGGAGTTAGCTAAACGAAAATATATATAAAAAAAAGGAAAGCAAATGATGATGGACTACTACAGTAATGTGTGACTTTATCAATGTCCTTTATCCAATGGGGGTGAAAATATGCAAAGCAGTAGTGTCGTCTCACTAGATAAATAACGTGTTTTTTGCATATGAGAGAAAGGGAAAGGGAGGTATTTTGGTGTTTTTCGTTTATCAATTGACCTTTATGGCAGTGAGGGAGCATTTAATAGGAGCAAACTATATATAGTCTCCTGGAAGGAAGACCAAGTAGGACCTAAAAGGGATATACTTTATATTTCAAAAGCACAAGCAAACAATTCAAGATTCAAAACTGGATAAAGAAGTCTGTGTGTTAAGATTTTATAGGATGAAGCAAATGTGTTGTCGGAAGGTCCGGCTTATAAAGGCCGAGTCCTGTCAATCTTTTTGTTGAAATTATATGTAAGAAAATTAAACAAATTAAGATAAAAACAAGACAAAAATAGTTAAGAAGAGAACAACGTTTGTGAGGAGCGCATACTATGGATGCTTGTTCTTCTTTTTTTTTCCTTATCGTTTTATTATTATTATTGGGTGAAAGAATGTTCAATAGATTTGAAGCTATATAATAAAAAAAATAGCACTCCCTCCTCGTATTATAAATAAATGAGGAAATATAGGGGACACACACCCGTATATCTATACACAGAGATATATCTATATGTGAATGTATTTTAAATATGTGTATAATGACCATATAAATATATAATTGAAGATATTGGTCTTAAAAAAAAAAATTGCTGAACACAATCAAGAAAGAACATAATTCCACTGTAAAATAATAATAATAACAATAATAATAAATAAAGATCAAACAAAGGATGGGCTGATCCTCGACAAGTTTTGAACATGTTAGGCCAGCTAAAACTGCTCGGAGCCTAGTACAGAACTTCGTCTTGCATCTGTATCAATTCACCGTTTTATAAGATACAATTAATGATACCATAAACTTTGTTATGGATCCCGATGCAGATTCCAATTAAATCTTGTTTAAACCTTAATTATTTCCTGGCCCTCTTGTTTTTGTCAACGACCGAACCAGACTTGAAAAAATCATGAAATGCCTTGGATCAATAAAATATCACCTCGCAATCCGCTTTCTATAGTAAATTAACTTGCAGACGAATTACGGGTTAAAAATATGGTCAAAATATTTTGACCTGCATCAAAGGCTATCATAGATTGGAAATTGTTACATAGAAAAAAGAAAAAATCATTAAAAAAATATCAAAACATGGAAATTAAAGAGAACAAATTAAACTCAGAAAACTATTTCATTACAGAAACAAAGTCTTTCAGTAATTAGAGTTGACAGAATAGCATTTTGTTCGAATTTCGCCTCCGTCTTGAACTGTAGGGGCTAAAATATTGCCGAGCTTTGTCAGGGACACTGCAAATTGGTGATTGAAGAACTCTGGTCCACCAGCCAACGCAGCAACAATTGGAGAAGTCCTTGGATCAAGAATATAGGGATTGATCAGTGGACAAAAGCCTCGTGTGGTTCTAGCATCTCGATCAACATACTCAAAGGCCCGTCCGCATTCCTTTTTTGCCAAGATGTTGGCGTATCTATAATCAAGGGATTCATCTGGTCTGCCGATTCCTGCATAGTTTTACAGCGTATGCTGTGCTGAACTGCATGGAGCCCAGCCAATTGTATGGCCCCTTGCCGAAGACAAAACGAAGCATTAACATACAATTACTATAAATCCATATCCACATTTGGTTCTTGATTTCTTAGTTAAACACCAATAAGGCAATAATTATGTTCCGCTAATTAGTTCTCCTGAAAGAATGACCAAATCAAGCACATTCAAACCCTTAGATTGGTAGAATTCATTCAAGGTGGTGATGTTTCCCGGCCCTTTGGCACTAATAAATCAGCATCTTTATCAGTAGAACTGCATGTAGCCCAGACACTTGTATGGACCGCCAAGAAGAACGATAGCATCTCCGGAGGCTGCAGCACGAATGTCAGCACACGATACAGTTCCTGGGCACTCTTCCTCTATCTCAGCTTTGATAGCATCAATTACTTCAAACCTTCTAAGAGATTTGCTTGCCTCTGCTCTTCTCTCACTTCCATCACAACCCTACAAAGAACCAAAAAAAATTAAACAATTAATTTAATGCCATTAAGTAAGGGTAGAATTTAATTAAAAACAATAGACTCGGACATAGATACTAGAATTGGACAGGGATGCACGTCCAAAGGGACATATTAAGCAATTTTCATTTCATGACTTCTCGGATGTTGACTGGGGAGGAGATCTTGATAAAAAAAGATCTGGAGGGTCATATTGTGTATTTTTTGGCCATAACTTAATCTCTTAGAGCTGTAAACATAAAAAAATAGTTCCCAGAAGCAGTGCAGAGACTGGGTATATAAATCACTAGCAAAAGCTGCAATAAAGATTCAACGGTTTAACATACTATTGACTGAGTTACGCATTAATGTTTCTTCCACACCAATATTGCGGTGTGACAACATAGATGCAACCTATTTATCTTGTTTCATTCACATACAAAATATATTAAGATCGACTTCCACTTTGTACGAGATGAACAGCTATCTTCAAGTTAAATTTTTTTCAAGTAAAGATCAACTTGCAGATTTGTTTGTCAAACTATTGAGTGATACACGGTTTAATCTTCTGAGACCAATCTTAAGGTAAGCTATATTCCCTTACAATTATGGGGGGCGTATGAAGATCAATTTAAAGACGGAACTGCTAGAGCCGAGTCAATGATGATACGATAAAAGAAGTCTAGATTTGATCTGAGAGAGTTGCCATAATTGTAGTATCTTTAAATGTAAACTTGAGTTTTAAATTCCTGTTACACTTATATGTAAACTTGAGTTTTAAATTCCTGTTACCCTTATATTATATATCTCTTGTAATACCGTTCTGTAGCGATAATGAGAAAGACCTTTTTCACCATTACAACTCTAAAACTTTACACCCCTAAACATAATATTTTTAATAAAATTATCGAAGTTCAAAAATTTCCCTTTTATCGTTTTCTTGTGTAGCCATGAACGATTTATCTTCTAATTGCCTTTTCCGAATTCATCTTCTCTTGATTTTCACTTGTCCCGGCGACAACTTCCGATTCAGTACAATTTTTAACTTCGATAATTCAATAAAGAGAAGCTCCCAACCTAATCACGCTGTTCCAATATTAAGTAGATCGACCAGCTAGCTAAAGCTCGTCGAACACTACGTGCTTTCAGCTTATGATATGAAACCTCTGGTTAATTAGCAATCGTAAGTACAAAGTCTTCTAAAGTTAGCTGAGTGAACGTGACACCATGAAGAGTCATGGTTGTGCCACACCAAGCAACATACGCAATATGGAAAGTTTCAGTGTGATTTCATAAATTTCAGGATTAATAAAAATTTATATAATTATTAATTTTAAAATTTATAAAATTAATTAAAATACATATAAACTGATTTGAATATCAATATTAATAAATAAAAAAATACCATTGCAAGTCCATGTTTACCAAACCAAATCGAATTGCTCTTTATGGATATTTTCTTTGATAATGTTTCTACAAGTAAGAAAGGTGTGCAGCCGTTACCATTCTTCGAAACCCTTAAAAGTCACAATGACGCGTTGTCCAACGCTAGTCTCCACCTTGAACAGTCACCCATCATGTGAACTGTGGAATCCAAGCAAACAGATCGATCAAGTCTAGGGACCAGCAACTCTAAGGTACAAGCCAAGGGCGGGGCCGGGTGAGCTTTGAAGTCAGAAATTACATGATACCTGAAATAGTAGGCAAGTTAAATAAGATTGCTCCGCAGGTTGGCCGTGTACACTAGATATTCTTGTCATTCAGTTTTGACAGAATGGATGTTTTCTTTGACAATTTGGTCTGATATTACCTTTCAAATTCAATGATCAAAATTTACCTTGCCGTGGGATAGAAACCTTGGATAAATGGCCCATGACAAGACCGGAACCATACGGTGATCTGACCAGATGGCAAGGAAATCCGATTAGAAAAATCTTTCAGGCTAAAGAAACAAAGAGAAATCGTCATTGTGATGTGATTAACTAATCAATGCTGCCAGGTTTTCAAAAGGGTAATAATGATTATTTTAAAAAATATTTTTATTTAAAAATATATTTAAATAATATATTTTTTTTAAAAAATATTTTTAATATTAACATATTAAAATATTTAAAAACATAAAAAATAATTAAAAAATTAATTTTTCCCTATAAAAAACTTTTAAAACATAGAAATAAACCGGCTGTTAATTTGCTTACACATAAGATAAAAGTAATTACATCATCAACGTGATTACAAATTTTTTTAATTAAAATATCATTTTTTTATTCTCTCATTCCGATAAAGACTTTTATTTTCTCTTTTAAATATAGCATTTTGTTTCATGATCATCGGAGTTTCCATCTCAATAATGCTGAATTAGCCGGTCAAAAGCGTATGAGTTTTCCATGGAAAAGGAAGAAAAGAAATCTAGTAATAATCAATGTTGATCATTAAAGATGATATTTCACTCAAATAAAACTTTCAAAATGTTCTCATGGTCTCCTGGCAATATTCCAAACCGTCAATCTCACCACTCGAAAAAATCCAACGCCTCGTTTGAGGTCTTGTAACATGAATTATTTCAAGATAGTTTTTTATTTGAAAATATATTAAAATAATTTTTTAAATTTTTTTATTTTTTTATGTTAATATATTAAAATCATCTATAACCATTAAAAAAAAATATTAATTTACAAAAAATTGCATTTAAGCAAAGCAAAAGTACACCCAAACTTGCTAATATGCCGCTGCCCAAAAATAAAATAAAAATTGGGATTATACTATAGGTGTTTTTTAATATACCTTTTTTAAGTACATTAAAATAATTTTTTTTTATTTTTAATATCAATATATTTAAATTATAAAAACCACTAAAAAAATATCAATTTAATACTTTCCAAACTAAAAATAATTTTAAAAAACATCTAAAAAAACCACGTTCTAACACCCCATATGTTGCTGTCTCATTCTACTCCAAGATTTTTACCTAAACTTTCTCAATCTACTCCAAGATTTTTACTAAATTACCGTCACAAGGGGCCATAAGGGGGGTCATGGTATTCAAGACACTGACTTCGTATCAATCTATATGGCTGGAGCTGGATGCTACTTTAAAGGAAGTAAAACAAGCTGGGTCAAAGGCTCCGAGACCAAATGACTCTACTTTTGCTTTCTATCAGAAAGAATATAGCTTAATTGGAATGGAAATAGTCCAGCTAGTTAATGAATTCTGAAGGCTATGTAAGCTTCCGAAGGGCGTTAAAACTTCTTATGTGGCTTTATTTCTGAAAACTAAGATACCCACTGGATTTTCGAAGTATAGACCTATTAGTCCAGTGCATGGATTGTATAAAATTGTGGCAAAATTGCTCTCATCCATGTTGAAAACTCTTATGCCTAGAATTATTATTCTCCATCAAACAATTTTCATAGTAGGAATGCAGATTTCAATCAAAGCTTTACTATTCAAATGGTTATGCTGGGTGATTAAAATAGGGGAGGATGGTAGGATATTATATATTATCAGAAATTATCAACCTATTTTTTACAAAGACTTCCTATTTTCAATCAATCGCTTTCAAACACACTATCCGGTATATGTTCTATCATCCATAATGAAGGGCAAGTCTCGCCATCTTTGAAATATTATTTGTACCACACAGTTGGCAATGAGAAAAAGGTTCAGTTTTGGACGAATTCTTGGCAAGAAAATGGGGCTCTAAAGCTTCAATTTCCGTAGTTTTATGATGTCACTGCAGACCACATATTTCAAACTTGAGTGATTCGAATAATGACTCTTGGTTTTGGAACTTAACTTGGAAGAGAAACATTAGGCCTGCAGAGTTGGAGCGGTAATAATGTCTTCTTGATCTGATTCAAGGAATTAAGTTGAAGTAGAATATAGATGGTTCCAAACGTTGGAAACGTACCCAAAAGAAATGGTGCTTATCCTGTCAAATCGTGCAACAACTTCATTGATAGAATTTATTACGTGGGTATTTCTTCATCTCCATCTAATTGATTATGGAAAGGAATACTTCCTCCAAAATTTAATGTATTTATTTGGATTTTACTTCATGGAAGAATCTGTACCAAGGAGTTTATTGCTAGAAGACATCTAATGCATTTAGAGGAAGCAATTTTGTCCATTTTGTGCTGAAGAAATATATAGAATCTGTGGATTATCTTTTTCTACACTGTTTTGTGGTTTGGAAATGGTGGAACTGCTGATATGGTTTGGACTTCCTTGAACAAAATAATTATTTTTTGAGTCTTACTTCCTTGTCAAAGGAAAAATTTAGCACATAGAAACTCTCATGTTGGCTTTGATATTTTGTTATTGAATCTAGATAATATTAGATAATGATATAAATTATATTTTAAAATCTTATCTAATAACTTCAATTATTAAGTTGAGATAATTTTTTAACATTATATCAAAGTTTTAATAATTTAATAGTTATCAATTCTAATTTCATTATCTTTATTTATTTGATAAAAATTAAACACGATATAGTTTGGATTTATTTAAGTTTTAAGTGTAAAATTTTTTTACTTAAAAATATATATTAAAAAATAATATAAATTATATTTTTAAACCTTGTCTAATAGTTTAAATTATTAAATTAATAATTTAAAAAATTAATTTTTCAAAAAGAGCTTATTAAATGGGATACAATGTCTGGGATGATTCTCCACCGCCTGGCTTAATTTATAGTTACAGATAAATGATGGAAACTTTCAGTGCAGATGATTGAACTTATTCAGAGGTTCGAAAGGCATTTTTAGTTGGTCAAATAAGTAAAGTTTTATTAGTTCTAGTTACGAGCATGGTTTTTGTACATATTTCATAGTTTCTTCATTTTTGGTTTTCTTTTGTAAATAGAGAGTTTGTGGTTTTTTTTTTTGTTCCATGCTAGTTTTCCATTGGCTTTTTTGGCAATGGCATCTATTAATAAATTTGTCAAGACACTGCTAAATATGAAAAATTCATTTGATTAATGCCAAATTTGCAACAAGCATGAGATGATGTTGTAATTTCTAGAACCGTGGCGTAGAAGAGATATACATTGGGAATGACTACGGTGTTTGATCAAGAGTTAAGAAGACCTTTTTAAGTGTATTTCTTTGTCATATTGTCTTGGACGAAGCATTTAGTGATCTGAACACAATCAATTCTCCGCATGCTTGACACATGTGATAAGATTCTAGTAAAAAAATATCGCAAACATAGGGCAAATAATGTTGCTATACTATATATATTATTGCTCGTTAATTGAGGAGTTTTGATCATCGATACCATACAACATTAATTATCTTGTGATTCTTGAGAATTACAGTTATATTCTTAACAAAGATCTTGAAAGAAACTGAATGTTTAGTAGTCCTGATCTTTAACAGTCAAAACTGAAAAGCAATTAATTAGGTGGAAAAAAGGAAACACGAGACACAAAAGATGATCAGCCCTTGGCATCACAGCACGCAATACATCAGAGACTGTTCAAAAAGTCATTAGGAAGGCGAATTCGACGTATATATGGTCCGAAATTTGAACCATAGCATGCAAACAATGAGACTGGATTGCATAAAAAGGAGAACTAATATCGTTTAACTGAACCATGGAATGGAATCGGATTATTCTGATGCAATTAGTTGGGTTAGCAGCTATAAGGGTAGCAAGCAAGCCTTGGATGCTGCAGGGTGTTTGCAACTCTTAAGGAAAGTAGAGCTTCACTCCCATGCGTAGGAAGTCAAAATGATAAAAACATGACCATGTTATATATATATATATATATATAAAAACATGATCATGTTCATGCTATATATATAAACGTGAAAAAGGATCTATATATATATATATATATAAGTACGCAAATATAATATAATTTATTATAAATCCCTACTTCCAGCAAGAACTGTTTGATGTAAGCGGCCACTATCCACAGTAAGAATTGTCTTGTATGTCGAAACGATTATAAAATCATTTGGGTACCTTTTTCTTGGTCCTATTGTTCTTATCCTTAATCTATATATATGAGTGCATGGATTAGAATGAAGCAATAATACAGAATTATATCTGATCTACCGGACAACGTTTGATTAATATATTTACCTTCTTTTGTTCCTTTTTAATTAGTCAATATAATAATTATCATCAGTATTAATTATTGTTTCAGATTTGAAAGAATAGTACATCACCCATCTGTCAGCGGAGAAGACCATTTACGAAGCTAAACATGTTTAATCTAGATCATACATTGGCGAAGCAATAATTGGAGCTATGTTGAATTACACAAGTAATTAACTCATACTCGGGGACTAATCATAGACACTCGCCTTTGAACAATGGTGAAAATATTAATAACAGGCATAGCTAGATACTTTGCATGAAGGCAACAGATGAGCTGGATTTCCTCTTCTTTTTTCCAGAATTTCATAATCCCCCGATTGTGTACTTGGGTTTTTTTTTTTTGAAAAAAATTATATGGTAATGTTTTCATTTAAACTTGAGACAAGTTTTCTATGTATATAAGATATGATAGGGTACTGTCCTCTAGAAAAATGTCGATCTTCCAGCACCCAATGCAGGGAAATTAATGGTAAAGGTTTTATACCACAATAATTAATGTTTGGCTGAAGTAGGTTGGAATCGGATTTGTTTGCTTTGCACAAAACAAATTGAAGGAAGAGTGTGAAAAACAATAAAATAAGAGTAATTAATTACTCCTAAAAAACACCCCAAATACCCAATTTGCATATACAATTCGAGTGGGGAAACAATTAATTACGCAGGGCATTTTGGAGTAGGCAACAGGGTTACATGCAGCCAATAAATATTAAAGGCCACGAAAAAACACTAGGATTTGGTACCCAACCCAATAATAACAAGTGTAATTAATAATAAAAAGAGTAATAAAAATAATTATATACTTTTCAAATTAGTTAATACTAGTTATTTTACTCGTATTTTGTTATAGATCAAATAATATTTTTTTTTAAAAAAAAATAAGTAAACTTTTTAAATGTGTTTTTTATAATAAAAATCTGAATTATAAATAAAAAACATATACATATATTTAATTAAATAATTAAAAATAATTTATGCTAATAAATAAAAAAAGGTGTTAACGTGTCTATTTGACTCGCCTAGCTACAAGTTAAATAATTATTTTTTAATGTAAATAAATTAATATATAGGTGTTATTAACATATTTTTTTGATATCGAGTAAAAAATATAACTATAAATAAAAAAATCAATTCTTATATATAATAAAATATAGTGAAAATCATATATATCAATAAAAATATATAAGATCTAAAACTTATTTTTAATGTAATAGAAAAATAAAATAATGTTATAATTGTTACATTGAAACATTATTTCCTTAGTCTTTGTGTAAGAATTTTTCAAAAAACAAAAAGTATAAAGAACAAAAACAAATTATAAAAGAATAAAGATAAGAACAAAAATAATGGTATAAATAGGCTAAGTGTAAAGTGATAAATATTTCAAGTGTAAAGAATAAAAAATAATATTTTAAAAAAAGTGTAAAAAAAGAAAAAATTAAAAAAATATCACAGAAAAACAAAGATAAGAAACAAAATGGTGATGAATAAATCAAGTGTAAAATGATAAAAATATCAAGTATAAAAAATATTAAAAAAACTTATTTTCAAATAAAATAAAAAATTATAGACTTGTCACCACCATAGAAGAAAAAAAAACTAGAGAAAACTTCAATTATGCCATTTCTATAGTTAAAAAACCAAAAATTAGATATTTGCCACCACTATTGTTCTTACAGTCAGAAAAATGGAGAAAATCTTAATTTTTTTCAGGAAAAAAAAGCTTGCAGAGAAAAAAAAATATTATAAAAAAATGATGATGAATAAGTAAAGTGTAAAATGATAAAAATATTAAATTATATATGTATGTATGTATTTTCTCTTTATATATACAAACTTGTTTAAAAAAACAAAAACTACAAATTTGCCACCACTACCGCGAAAAAATTGGATAAAATTTTAATTGTGTAAGTTATACGGTAAACATGTGTTTCCTTTTAATTTGTGTGTGTGTAATCTATAGGAACCACAATATCAAACGTGTAGTCCTAATTAAGCTACTCGGGTATAATTTGGAAGTGATGTTGCTTACGTTCATGGAGGGTATCCATTGACTTTGTAAAGCTTCAAAGTACAAATAGATAATGCCAAAACTAAACAAAAGGAAATATAATTTGTAGTAACTCGACAGCTCCCTTTCTTAGCAGGGTTTAAAGTAATTCAGAGCGAACACACTGTGCCAAGAAAACTAGCAAACCCATGAATATCTCATCTCCTTGTCGGTCATGTAACCACTGTATCTACCTCCATGGAATCCCGTATCTTTTCCTATTTAACCGAAACCTGCCAACCTAACAATTGATACATTACCCTTATCTCTTTTCCAGGCCCCAGCTGCGGCCCTCTTCTTTCGGTTTTCATTTGACAGTTCTTGCCTACAACACACTGTAATCAACAGCTTAGTTTCAGTTGTAGCAGCTTGACGATCGTCATTTATGGCGTTTGTTGCACTTGACTGACAATACTGCCCTCTCATTCATCACGCTTTCTAATTATCTCTTCTTGCCAACCATTTTAAGACACTGCAGATTGCCAACTTTTCCAACGCAGCCTCAGCAATCAATACATTACCTGTCTGCTTTGAAATTCAAAAACCATGCGCCTTCCCTTGCCCAAGACCATCCACCAACAACATAACCAACACAAACACAGGCTTGTTCCTTGTCTTTAATGCCTACATGAGCAAAACCACTCGCCCTTACATAAGATGAACCAAACATGATAATATATATTATATTGCCATTTTCAGTCTGTCTCTAAAAGCTTTTCTCAAACGTTATCCAGTCATTAGAAATAGAAAATGGGTGTGCCAAAACAAGTTTTGTTACTTTTTGTTGCCATTTTAGTGTGCTTTTCCTTTGGCTTTGTTTTGTGCCAAAACCAAGAGCTCTCTGTTCTTTTGGAGGTGAAGAAATCATTCGAGGGAGACCCAGAAAAATTTTTGCATGATTGGAATGAAAGCAACCCAAATTCATGCACATGGACAGGAGTTACCTGTGGCTTGAACTCGGTTGATGGCTCAGTGCAAGTTGTGAGTCTAAACTTATCCGACTCATCACTTTCCGGCTCAATATCATCCTCACTCGGTAGTTTAAAGTACCTGCTTCACCTTGATCTTTCTTCTAACAGCCTCACGGGTCCCATTCCAGCCACTCTCTCAAATCTTTCTTCATTGGAAACTCTGCTTTTGTTCTCTAATCAACTCACAGGCCCCATCCCAATTCAACTCGGTTCCATCACGAGTCTCTTAGTAATGAGGATCGGTGATAATGGACTCAGTGGACCTGTTCCTGCCTCTTTCGGTAATCTTGTCAACTTAGTTACTCTGGGTTTGGCCTTATGCAGTCTCACAGGCCCAATACCATCCCAACTCGGACAACTAAGCCAAGTCCAGAACTTGATTTTACAGCAGAACCAACTTGAAGGACTGATTCCTGCCGAGCTAGGGAATTGTTCGAGCCTCACTGTCTTCACTGTAGCTCTCAACAATCTAAATGGATCAATCCCTGGAGAATTGGGTCGTCTTCAAAATCTCCAAATACTAAACCTGGCAAACAATAGTCTCTCTGGAGAAATTCCGACTCAACTCGGGGAAATGAGTCAGCTCGTCTACCTGAATTTCATGGGAAACCAGCTTGGAGGTTCAATCCCAAAGTCCCTAGCAAAAATGGGTAGTCTTCAGAACCTTGATTTATCAATGAACATGCTCACTGGAGGTGTTCCAGAGGAGTTGGGCAGCATGGCTCAGCTTGTTTTCTTGGTTTTATCAAATAACAATATTTCCGGTGTGATACCAAGAAGCCTATGTTCAAACAATACCAATTTGGAGAGCTTGATTCTGTCAGAGATTCAACTTTCTGGCTCCATTCCGAAAGAATTAAGGCTATGTCCATCTCTGATGCAGCTTGACTTGTCCAACAACAGCCTTAATGGATCCATTCCTGATGAAATTTATGAGTCCGTTCAGTTGACTCATCTCTATCTCCACAACAACAGCTTGGTGGGTTCAATTTCCCCTTTGATAGCAAACTTAAGCAATCTGAAGGAGCTTGCATTGTATCACAACAATTTGCTAGGCAATCTGCCTAAGGAGATTGGAATGCTTGGAAATCTTGAAGTCTTGTATCTATACGATAATCTCTTATCTGGGGAGATTCCTATGGAGATTGGCTATTGTTCAAACTTGCAAATGATTGATTTCTATGGAAATCATTTCAGTGGAGAGATTCCTGTTACTATTGGGAGGCTGAAGGGACTGAATCTGCTTCATTTGAGACAAAATGAGCTTTTCGGTCATATTCCCGCCACTTTGGGTAACTGTCATCAACTAACTATTCTAGACTTGGCAGATAATGGCCTATCTGGTGGTATTCCACTTACTTTCGGATTTCTTCATGCTCTTGAGCAACTCATGCTTTACAACAATTCCCTTGAAGGTAACCTTCCCGATTCGCTTTCCAATTTACGAAATCTGACCCGAATCAATCTGTCTAAAAACAGATTCAATGGTAGCATCGCTGCATTATGTGGCTCGAGTTCTTTTCTTTCTTTTGATGTCACAAGCAATGCATTTGGGAATGCAATTCCTGCCCTGTTGGGAAATTCACCTTCTCTTGAAAGGCTTAGATTGGGGAACAACCGGTTTACTGGCAAAATCCCATGGACACTTGGTCAAATCCGAGAGTTGTCGTTGTTAGACCTGTCAGGGAATTTGCTCACAGGACAAATACCAGCACAGCTGATGTTGTGCAAGAAATTGGCACACATTGATCTCAACAACAACCGTCTTTATGGGTCTGTTCCATCATGGCTTGGAAATTTGCCACTGTTAGGGGAGCTTAAGCTCTTCTCCAATCAATTTACAGGATCTCTTCCTCGAGAGCTATTCAATTGTTCTAAATTGTTGGTGCTTTCCCTTGATGCTAACTTGCTGAATGGAACTCTTCCTGTGGAGGTCGGTAATCTAGAATCTCTAAATGTACTCAACCTCAATCAAAACCAATTATCAGGATCAATCCCTCCAGCCCTGGGTAAGCTGAGCAAGCTGTATGAGCTTCGGCTCTCGAATAACAGTTTTGGTGGTGAAATACCTTCTGAACTTGGGCAACTCCAGAATCTCCAAAGCATTTTAGACCTCAGCTACAACAATCTCGGTGGTCAAATTCCACCTTCTATTGGTACGTTGTCCAAACTTGAAGCTCTTGATCTGTCTCACAATTGCCTAGTTGGAGCTGTCCCTCCTGAAGTTGGTAGCTTGAGCAGTCTTGGCAAGCTTAATCTCTCGTTCAACAAACTCCAGGGCAAACTGGACAAGCAATTCTCACACTGGCCACCTGAAGCATTTGAAGGAAACCTGCAGCTCTGTGGAATACCTCTTAATCGCTGCTCTATCTTAAGTGATCAGCAGTCAGGCCTAAGTGAGTTATCAGTGGTGATAATCTCAGCAATTACTTCCTTAGCTGCCATTGCTCTGCTCGCACTTGGACTTGCTCTCTTCTTCAAACGCAGGCGAGAATTCCTCAAAAGGGTGAGCGAAGGGAACTGCATTTACTCTTCCAGTTCTTCCCAAGCTCAGCGCAAAACACCCTTTCTGAAGGGTACTGCCAAGAGAGACTACAGGTGGGATGACCTTATGGAAGCGACAAACAATCTTAGTGATGAGTTCATCATTGGCTCGGGTGGATCTGGAACAATATACAGAGCTGAATTTCAAAGTGGAGAAACTGTAGCGGTGAAGAAGATTTTGTGGAAGGATGAGTTTCTACTTAATAAAAGCTTCGCAAGAGAAGTAAAGACAGTTGGAAGGATTAGGCACAGGAATCTAGTGAAGCTGTTAGGGTATTGTAGCAACAAAGGGGCGGGTTGTAATCTTTTAATTTATGAATACATGGAGAATGGGAGTTTGTGGGATTGGCTGCATCAACAACCAGTGAACAACCAGCAGAGGCAAAGCCTGGACTGGGAGGCGAGATTAAAGATTGGTGTGGGATTAGCCCAGGGAGTGGAGTACCTTCACCATGATTGTGTACCAAAGATCATGCATAGAGATATCAAATCTAGCAATGTATTGCTTGATTCCAACATGGAGGCGCATTTAGGGGATTTTGGACTGGCAAAGGGACTCGAGGAGAATTATGACTCCATTACGGAGTCGCATTCATGGTTTGCGGGCTCTTACGGTTATATTGCTCCAGGTATTATAGCACCTTCTGAATAAAATTATGCTACTTCTAGTTTGTCTTTTACTCCATATCATAACTACTTTTATGCATTTTCAGAGCATGCATACTCGTTCAAAGCAACAGAGAAGAGTGATGTTTATAGCATGGGTATTGTGCTGATGGAACTAGTTAGTGGAAAATCGCCAACTGATGCAACCTTTGGTGTCGATATGGATATAGTGAGATGGGTAGAAAAACATACGGAAATGCAAGGTGAAAGCGCTCGTGAGTTGATCGATCCTGCACTGAAACCACTCGTGCCTTGCAAAGAATCTGCAGCGTATCAAATGCTTGAAATTGCACTGCAGTGCACAAAAACCACCCCACAAGAGAGGCCCTCCTCCCGACATGCATGTGATCAATTACTACATTTGTACAAGAATAGAATGGTGGATTTTGACAAGATGAATATAGATCCTAAAGCATAACTGATGACATCTATATTTATGAAACGAAGCCAATTATTAAATTAAGCATCATTCTTGTTTTGTAGATCTTGTGCTAACTGGTCAGTCGTCAGAAGGTATCATTCTTCATTTGTTGATGCTATTTTCACTCTTGCAACCTCCCATGCACTCTTTTCCAATAAGCACGGTAGAAGCTGTAATGATTATAGCACGTGGTAGTTTGGTGTAGCACCTATGTTGACTGAAGCAGCGTTAAAATTAAAACGTAGCAACAGTTACACAAGGAATAATCCAAGGCAAATCCAAGATTTAACTTATTTCAAGCGTGATCTGTTCCAAACTTTTGATCAAGCGGCAAGGTATGAAGAACCCAAAATTCACGACAAGCATTGCAAAATCACAATAAAAACTGTATTCCAGTGGAGAAAATCACCAGATTGCTTCAAGGTATTATTGGAGATCCAAGTCCATGCTGTCCACATTATGAAAGCATCCTAAATCTCATTTGTAGCAACAGCAAGAAAAACATCTGACAAGATTTCTAGCACTGTAACAAAAGCAACGGGCTGTCTATGCCCAAGGACATCAATCCAGATGGGCTAATCATCATCTTGATCTGCAAAGGAAATGAAACTTAAATCAGTGAAGAGAACTGGAAAAAATGGCAGACATTGGAAACAGTGTGGGCTACTATAAGAATCTTGCATGAAAGTGATGACAGTGCAAAAAGTTCTCCATTAACTTCAACCACAAAAAAATACATCACCCTTGCTAGGGTCCTCATCCAAACATCATCTTTCACAGATAAACATGCCATGAGATGCCAAAACCAATGCCCGTCCTAGGGTCTTAAACTCTAAGCCAAAGAATTTTTCTAATATTACACCAAACCCACAAGATTATTTCCACCTGATGTCCTGCCAATAAGCAGATTCTGATATTAATCAAATCAGATCATATAAAATTAAAACTTGATCCATTAAACTGCATAATTATCATAATCAAATATTACCATCAGAACTATAAATAGATTTTGGACATGAAATGAGTGGATTCTGAAAGAAAAAAATATATTAACCGACTAAAAAGAATCACAAAGCATGTTGGAGAATGAAGTTATCCTCCAAAACATGATAGAGAGAGGGGAAAAAAGCATGGCAGCTCAATCCCGCTGGAAATCAGCCAAGAGGAAACAGCCCTAAAAACACCCAAAGCATGACACAAAAAAAAAGGGAGGACACTATCCTATCCCGCAACAATTGTCTTAAAGTGCAATGGTTCTGAAAAATTCTAGCCATGTACATTATACGAACTGCATGATGGTATAAAACCACAAAGTCTCACACTTTTTCCTCCTCCCAAATGCACAAAAGATATCAACATAAAATCCACTACCAGAGACTGAAGTTGGCTTCAAATTTGGACTTCACAGAAATCCACCATTGAAGATGATCAAAATGTTGGAGAATAAGTCTTCCAGAATTATGTGCTCATTTTCCATTAACTGAGATCTGAACTGGCCAGGACTTAGGGTATCAGTGTTGACACATCTCAATCTAATCATGCTGGTTACACCATCTATGAATAGGTCAGCATACACCTATACTGGATGTAAGCAAAACTTGTTACAAAACTCTAGATTAACACAAGTCCAAAGCCACTCCTACAAGTTTTCAATGCTAAATTTGTAACTTTTCCATGCTTTAGAGAACACATTCTTCCTATAATCTAACATAGGAGTGCTTGCACAATGAAATTGACAGAGATATCCACATGATATGGTCATGTATTAAGTTGTCAGTGCCTCAGAGATGATCACAACAATGTATTACATTCATAGTTCAATTCTTCTAGGTAGAAACTAGGTCAAAGAAATGCCAGGGCTAGTAATCATGGATTAGTTCACCACAACGAAACTTAAAGCAAGCTCAGCTAAACGATCACTCATAACGTGCCTGCTTGGGAGGGGGGGTGTTAAAGGGGTTTTGTCTGGTTGGATTTGGGGTGGTGCATTAAGAAAAACATTAGTCATGTTTAACAGGAATTTAAATTCCTGTGGGGAGCATCATCTAATCTAGACTCCAAGACATTTCTCTGAATGACTTACTATCCATCATGTTTGCATGTTTCAACTTTCAAGTACAAAAACTTAGACTCGTGCAAGCTTAGGTTGTAGCAACAACCTCCATTTTCTTCCTTTCCTCATTTTATAAGTCTTCCACAGTCCCCTATTTCCAAAAATTGTCTTCCCATTTTTTTCTTCTTTCCCTAAAAATCCACTTTAGAAATAATTTTTCTTCATCTCCCTCATCCACACACACAAAAACATTATTCACGATCTTTACTATTACACTGATTAGAAAACCCCCAACACAAATGCTAATTAACAGGTTTTGCCCTAATTTGGACAATTACACTGCCCTCACAATATAATTTTTTTTTTTAAGAAAATTGAACCCCCAATTATCAAGCACATTAGAAAAACCAAAGCTTGAGAGGATGAAAACTGAAGGCCCAATCAAAATGACGTAAGAATAGGAAAAGAAACGCAAGCCCAGAAAAGAAAAATAGCTGAAACTGGAAGGTACGATCGAGGAAAGAGAAAGAGGGAGTACCGAAGTAACGGCGCTCATTGGCTTCCTTAGCTTTCTGAAGCATCTTGTCAAGGTCTTGTTCAAGCTGAGCATCCCATTTGACCAATTGATTCACAAAAACAACTCCTAATCCCATGCCCACCACATGTTCCCACGGATCTTTAAACACACACAAAAAAACAAGACCATCATCATCAAAATCAATTTTTTTTGAAGATTAAAATGGAAATCAATGATAAAAGATTAGTGATTTGTTGGTAGAAAATAATTACGGCGCATGTAAGGAAGTTTGCGGAGAGCATTGGAGTACATCTGGGTGCCCAGCCCCAACAGTGCTCCTACCACTGTTGCACTGAATACCATCCTTTTTTGGTAGATTTTTCTAACAAATCCCCTCCTTTCAACCTTCTTCGCTCCACTTCACTTCCAATTTATTATTTTGAGGATTTTCTGCTTCCGTCTGTGTTTCCTTGTGACTCTCATCCAAATCTGTTCGATCTTGCCACGTTCATTTTTTTTTTGCCCCATAAGGGGAGGTGGGCTATGGGTTTACTAAGGGCTTTGTCACTGGATATTTTCTTCGTAAAGCCCATTATTTTAAGCCGGAGCCTTGATATTGTATATATAGTAACAATTAATTCGATATCACCTAACCCATTTGTCAGTACACAAACATAAGTACATTTTCAGTTGTGTGTAATTATATTTGTTACTGGTACATTTGTTTTGTTTTCTATGTTTATTTCTCAAATTTATATTTGTTTATTAAAATATTTTGTAGAAAAATTGATCCATGTAAAATATTTTATAATTAATCTTTAAATTTAATTTATTTATTAAAAATATTTTCAACTCATAAAATTTCATAAAATATTTTATAAATATTAATCTACTTACAATATTATCCAATTATTTCAAATATCATCTTCTTCGTCATCATATCATCATCACTTTTTTTTTATTACTTCACTATCGTAATCATTTTCATCGTTGTCATCACTTTTTTTTTATTACTTCACTATCGTAATCATTTTCATCGTTGTTATTATTATTATTTTTTTTATCATCATTGTTATCTTGTTATCATTACCACCATCTCATCACCATTTTTTATTTATTTTTATCATGATTATCTCTTCCATTGTTATCTCACCACTATTGCAATCACTTTCTCTATCATCACTATTATTAAAAAAATAATTTACTCGTAAAATATTTTCCATCGGAAAATACTTTATATGAAACAAACAAATCTAAGTTATCAAGAATCATACATATTTATAAAGGGTCTTTTTACCTCATTTATAATTTAAGTCATGAAATCAAAATAACCTTATTAAAATAAAATTAAAAAATAATTTGATTTAATTCAAATTAACTTGTTAAATTTATGACTCTAGTAATGAGAATGGAATAACATCATAAATAACAAATCAAAACAAATTATAAAGTTTAATTTTTAATTAATTATATCAGACTAAATATTGAATAATAAGATTTGTAAAAATTTCAATTAAAAAATAACACAAAAAATAAATCAAATTGATATAAGTTGACTTGTAAAGACCAAGCAAACCCATAATTATAGAAAAACATCAAAATACTTAATTTTATTCATTCATATTTGTTGAAAATAAAAGTCAAACAACCCTGTTTACACCAATCTTAAGTCTAAATCTTAATCCTTAAAGCAAAAAAAAAATCCTAAGAAATAATTTTAGAGTTAATATAGAAATTCATAAAAATAAATAAATAAAATAAAATTATAAAACCAATATTTAATATTCTAAAACTACTTTTGCATTGGTTTCACTAGGCTGGAAAGAACTTCTTCTCACGTTTAAATTATTCATAAAAAATCCAATATAGCATTAAGCAAAACCTCCCTGGTAAAAAAAAGAGAAGACAATCCTCCACTATGAAAACTTTTAATATAACCTTCTTCGAGCAAATCCTCTTCAATTGAAAAGTATCATTTACCATTAAGATATACTATACAAACTTAAACCATGGTGATTTGACATCACATAACAAAAACTACTAGAAATCATTGGATTTTAATATCAAGCAACACAACCAGGAGCGAAGAATTGTAGGGTTTATTACAAGTTACAACTCTGAAAAATCAAGAGCACTAACTATGTGGAGATGATGAAAATACATGATTTTTGTTCATCCTAGTCTCACGTATCAAAATCTTACTACAATTCTTTATATAGAAAAAAAAAACTAGAAAATTAATATTGAATTGAAAAAAAAAAGAAAAACTATCTCATCAAATAGAAAAATAAAATTACATGGACAATATTTAATTTTCTAAAATTGTTACCGCCTCAAATAATAAGTTACACAAAGTTTCCCCCTCAAAACAAAATGTTACAGTTAATGTCGTTTTTATCTTATATTGGCAGATTACATTGTTATCTCTTTAACACTGAAGAGATCTATTTTGATGGTCAAGTTTCTTTCCGATATTGAAAATTAATCATGTAGCTGTCCTGAGTGTCAAAAATTTGAAAATCCATAATCAAAGAACTTTCATCTTCCTCGTCCTTGCCCAAGGAGATAATTATTTTCATTTAGCTTTTCCCTGCAATCCAAGGAATCACTCTTTGCTGGTGCTAGACGCATGGTTAAAAAAGAATTGGCTGGTAACCATACCCTTCTGCGGTGATCAGCGTTGGAAAAAAGATTTGTGGCTGATAAGCACACCCACAGAGATGACTGAATCCCATCAGATAATGTTCACAGACAAGATAAAATCCCACTAACCCAATATAGGCATGTGAGTTGCCAGTTTCTAAAAATAAGAATGTGAAACGATGCCCTAAAATCAAGCTTAGCGTAAAAAACATGGCAAGCTAATAAAGTTAGCATATTTAAACCAGTCGAGTGAAAAGATTAGAGGTGTTTACACATATGGTATGTACAGACAAGAGTTGCTCTCTGATGACAATGATTTTTTTATTTCTTCCTAAACTTGGGATTTACGGACCCTACGAAACACGACGGCTTTCTTTCACCAGACCAAAAACACGAGTACTTGTTTTTATTTTACGTGTGAAGTTTCCTCAGAATTTGTTTCCTTCAATAACACCTATCCTATCCCAGTCTTTCTCTTGCTTTCTGATATTTTAGTCCTGTCAGCGCCAGGCCATTCATTTTTAAGGCAATACAGCAGTTTTCTACAATACAGTCCTAAAATTAGGAAATAAAAGCCAAGGCATGACTTGTTTTGCTGGTGGTGGGTAATTTAGCATCCTGAAAACAACATTCATACGTTTCTTTGTGATCCAGAATTACCTGTTTGGTTTTGTTAACAACCCTTCCCCCCATACATCCTCTCTTTTTTTCTGGAAAAATGGGTTTGCACAAAATTGTTGCATTCACTCTATTCTATGTCGTGATGTCCCATTATTAGACTTATGGCTTCTTCCCATATTGAGATTGCTTCGTCTTCACCGTTTGTTTGTGTTCTAAGAGATCAGAATCGGCATGAACGATGTAGTAGAGAGAGCAATGCCAGGGCCGCCGCCGCCGCTGCTTTTCAAAAGAATCTTCAAGGATTGGTTAGAGAAAATCTCCATACTTGCATCTCTGTTTCTTCTGACTGTGCCTCTAATGACAATCCAAGAAATCATATCAATACCAATATTGATGATCATCATCACGACTTACGTCGCTTACCCGGTAACCAAGATAGCATTGCCAAGAATGTAAATGATTCCTCGACTAGGAGAAGCAAGCAAGCGAGAATTCTTGACCAGTGGGCCGCTATGCAGGCTCGACAAATGGTGTCAACAATTGAGAGGCAGAGTGAGGAGGCAGGGTTGTTGATTACATCTTTGAAGAAATCATCTCCGATGCAACAGAACTCTGAAGACGCTGAAAGTTCTAATCGCGGGGCCTCTTCCCTCGTTCAGATATGGGAGGCAAGGCTACATCGATCGGATGCGTGCCTTAATAGGTCCCATAGCCTGAACAATAGCAGGACAAGCTCTGCATCTAGCCAGACTGAAACTGCTCTGTCCAGCGCTGAAGAGAGAATAAGACAGTCCGATATAGCCGACTCTACTACAAAAGAGAACAATAACAGGACAAGTCCTGCATCTAGCCAGGTTGAAACTGCATCATCCAGAGGTGAAGAGAGATCAAGACCATCTGATATAGCCGACTCTAGTACGAAAGAGGACACTTCTGTGGATTGTGGCACGGTGAAGGGTGCACCTTCATCCATACATTTCAGGGATACAGATGCAGGAGAAACCGATAAAGTTAAGATTGTTGACATCATTAGGAGACTAACATCTGATGGAAATGATCACGATCAGAAGTTGAACAGTGCTGGTGATTGCCTATCCAGAGAGCGTAGAAATTCTTCAGGTTCTGATCGGACAGAGCAGAAAGTCTTATCACAGGTTGTAGTAAATCCACCAAAGATAAGAGGGCGACAAGCCTTTAATGATTTACTTCTGCAAATGGAGCAAGAAAGGCATAGAGAGCTTGGCTGGTTAGAAGAACGCCAAGCTGTTTCAAAATTTTCTCAACGTGGCCGCATTCAGGTGAAGCCAATTTCTTCGTTCATTTCTTGATTTCAATACCAGAAGTTAACGTAATTTTTCAACGCCATTTATTAATCTTTTCTTTTCAGTTCTTATCATTTGAAAACATCTAGTTATTTGTGTGCTTTAATGCTTCTATAGTCCTTGCTTCGTCTGAGATTCCTGCATCGTAGTATGGCGTTTGAAGATCAACAGCGACCGCGATCATCTCAATCAACAACATCGTGCAATGGTGGCCGTTCACAACAAGGGTCTACCATCATGCATCTCAGGTATCACAATTTCCATATCTAGGCTTATATAGGCAGTTAAACTCACCCAGATGAAAACCATCTGTAAAATTATGAATTCCATCCAGTTTTAATGCAAAATTATCGATCCATAGCATCTTAAAACTAATTTTTACTGCCTGGCAACACCTATGTGCAAATATTATGTTTTCAAAGTGAATCCTAATGTTCATATTGCAGGAATTAGATTGTTTCTTTGATAACTTTATGTCTATCACCAAGAAAATTATTTCCTTGCTGTCATTTCACATGCTCTTTTGTGAATTGGTCAACTCAAAGACATTATTCTAAATTTACTGAAGTTGATGATATCTGTCATTTACATCATACAACAAAGTTCAAGTTTGCAAATCATAATAATCAGCAATAGCACTGTCAAATTGGTATAAGTAGAATGGCAGCAGCAAGTGAATTTTTGAGTACGCATCACGACGAGTGTGATTTGGATGCATTTGTTGGGAATTATTGACTAATGAAATCTAAAATTAGGATATAGCTTTCGAATTTATAGAAAACAATCATATTGTATGAATTGGATCCATCTGGATCTGTTCTAGGCTATATCCAATTGTTGCTTCCATAGAAACTCTACTCAAATGTGCTGAGAGAATTGATGCTGAAACATTTAGCAACTTTCAGCTTCTTTTGGCCAATTTAATATATGTAATATTTCCTACTTATCTTTCTTTTTATCAGACCTTTTCTAACCTGGAATCCGAATTCAATATAGGGAGAGATTTAATGCAGGAGTGGAGCAAGCCACAGCTCTGAGTGACTCTACTACTCCAAGAAGCACTACAGAGAAGGTCACTAGCAGTGTGCAGAGATATGCTTCCGTACACAATGAGTTGACTTCAGAAAGTTATCAGCAAGAAACTTCTACTAGTAATGAGCAGGAGAGTGAATCCCAAGTTAAGAATTCAGCATCAGCCACACGTGAAGTCATTGAAAAAGTTCATGAAGAAACTTACGCGGTTTCGGATGTCTCATGGCAAGGAACAAGCCTGCAGGATATTTGTCAGCAAGGAACTTCTACTAGTACTGAGCAGGAGAGTGAACCCCAAGTTGAGAATTCAGCATCAGCCACATGTGAAGTCAGCGAAAAAGTTCTTGAAGAAACTTGTGCAGTTTCGGGTATCACATGGCAAGGAAGAAGCCTGCTGGTTCAAATTTTTGATCCACCAAAAACTTCTGAAACAACACCACCCTTGTATGACTGGGATGAGAATGAGATAGGAGAGGAGGGGGAGGTGTATTTTGAACAAATCAATTATGACTGGTTTAGTGATATTGCGCGCCCTCGAAGTTATTGGGAAGATCAAAGAAAAGCACGGTATGAAGAGAAGCTTGGTGCTAGCTCATACAATGATGAGATAAGGCAACTTCTTGAAAGGTAAGATAGTCTGCCTTGATTTCCTTATTTCATTTTCCAATAAAAACTCACTAACAGCAGTTTCCAATAAATAAGAAATAGACTGATTTACATGATGCATAAATCTGATGCTTCACATTACAACTGCAGAGGAACAGTCTCAAATTTTCTTGCTAGTGACTTACGAGACAGAATAGACCAATTGATGTTGTCTCATGCACAAAGACAAGCCAGTCAAGAAGATGAAGAACTAGAAGAGGATAGCCAGGAGAGAATGGGACAGCTGATGTTATCTTACTTCCAAAGGCACCTACACCCAGCAGGCAGTCAAGAACAAGAACAAGAACTGGATGGAAGAAGTGAAGTAGAAGAGACAACAGAAGAAGAATACATATCAGAAGAAGGAAGCCCATCTAGCCATCAATATATGGAAGCCACTGACTATTTTGATCAATCCTCACCATCTCAGCATTCTCCGTATCCGTTTAGGTCATGGAATTACAGTGACGATAATGAAGTTGCTGATGTTTGTGAACAGGCTCAAACTACACCTTTGCACCTACCTCTTCCACCTCAAGCTTCCAATCAAGATAGGCGTAACTCTTCCTCTAAAAGTCATTCATCACTTGTGAGTTTTTTCACTATACAGTTTGAAGTTACCTTCTTCGCAGGTTCTTAAATAATTTAATGAGTAAAGAAATAACACTCTAAAGAATCAGGAAATGGAATTCGTGCACGATTTAAAATGCCATATGGAGCAACTTCAGCGTGAAATGTCAGAACTCCGAAAGTCAATTCAGAGCTGCATGGAAATGCAAATGAATTTGCAGAACTCCTTGAAGGCGCGGGAAGTAAATCCAGGTGAGCTGAGAAAACTAATTTTCTTTCCTCCAAACCATTTAAAATAATTTAATCAACCTAATGTTGTATCATATATAATTTATAAATGGGGAATTGCTTTACATTTACTACAAATATTTGCTTCTTCTTCTTTTCCTGGTCACTGGGCATGCAAGAGGGTATTGCTAGGTAGTATATTCAACAGTAAACCTTAATCTTCTGTAACATGGAGGTGGTTGTGAAAGAAGAAGTGCCATCCTTAATCTTTTCTGCTTATTTCAATATATTCCTTTATTACTGTGCTGTTTAAGAATGACCAGTTAAACAATTCAAGTCTGAAATTATTGATACAGTTCAAGGGAATGGAAAGAATTCGCCTGATAGGAGACCAAACAAACGTAGCTGCTGTATCTGCTATGGAACGCAGGTCGACTCTTTTCTGTATAGGTACTTGCATGGGAAACCTTTTGTCATTTTGAACCTTCATTGCTACTCTCTTCAGTATCATGAGCTGCATTAATAGCCTGATACGATGCTGATATCTTTCAGATGTGGGCATATGTGCACCTGTCTCAAATGCGCCCATGGGCTGCGGCAGGACAGTGGAAAATGTCCAATTTGTCGAGCTCCAGTATTGGATGTCGTGCGAGCATGCCTGGATTCATAGTGAACTGGTGAACGAGTTCTTGCTCTAGAGGACCGTCTTTTTCATATAACTTAACGCATTTGATGCTGACTTTGGAAAAAGGCAAATCTTTTTACTTTGCTTCTTTCACCTCTTTGGATCAATATAACCATCTAATCTTGGTAGTCACAAGTAATATCTGATCGTTACTGTCTCTCATTTTCAAATTTACGCTGTAAATGCTTTTGAGTAGTAAAATTTAACAGTCTCGGTAGGCTGTCGTTTAATTTACAAAGGCTTCTTCCTCCTCCTCCTCTTCTTCAATGTGCTGTCTATTGAATAGTATTATGACTAACAGTCCACGTTAGCTAATGGAGAGAAATCTATTCATGGACTCATAGTGTGTTGGCTATGGTGGAATAATAATATTGTTGGCTAAGTTACTAGTTTGTGCGTGGTCAAAACAACACCATTATAAAATCTCTTAAAGGGAAAATCAGACCTGCAATTTTCTGTAGAATAGCATATACAGGAAAGAAAAAAACACAGCAGAAACCCAACACTCCTTTTCTTTTCTTTCTTCTTTCTTTTTCTCTCATACATGTCCAGAACATTCAGCCATATATATATACAAAAAACACACACCTCAGCTTTACATTTGTTCGTCTTAGTCATCTTTTAATCTAACTCTTAATTACTTTCTCTTAACACAAGTTAACTAAGTAAAGTCAAGGTTAAATAGTTGTCACAATAACTTAACTAGTTACAGCATATTAACCTTAATATTCTTCCCTTTAATATGTTGAACTTTGAACTCGTAGTGCATTTCTCAGCTTTTGAAATTTATCCTTCGGCAATGTTTTTACTCGTAGTGCATTTCTCCTGCTCCTCTTATTTGCAGAACTCCATATCAACCTCTCCTTCCTAAATTGCTTCATGAATGAAATGATGTTTAAGTGAATATGCTGGGTTCTACTGTAAAAAACTAGATTCCTTGCCATTGTTATAGCTGATTTATTGTCACAAAACAATGTTGTTGTATCTTCTTGCTTTTCTCCTCATATCCTTCATAATTCTTCTCAGACAAATAGCTAACAGAGTAGCTAAATTAGCTGCAACATATTCAGCTTCAGCAAACGATTGAGCTACTGATTATTGCTTCTTCGAACACCAAGCAAACACACCTAAAACAAGAGAAAAACATGGTCTAAAGTGCTTCACATAGTATCACACATCCACCTCAATCACCGTCTAAAAAACCAATCAACTTCAGCTTAGGACCATCAAATTTGATGCCTTGAATGTGTTTAAACACCTTTTTAGCAGCTCCAGTATAAAAGTGACTTGGAGAATTCATGAACACAAAAAGCAAATTTGCTGCAAATATTACATCTTTCATAAACTTTCCATTCACTATTAAAGGCACATTTGCAAGTTTGCAACCAAACATTCTGAATTTTTTAAGGATTTTATCAGCATTTTTTATTTTTTTTGACAAATAAAAACAAGTCCATCATCTTGATAGCCCTCAATACCTCAAAAAATGTTGTAGCAGCTTCTTATAATTTATCCCATATCTTCTCATCATTTATTTCATAAACTCTTTAATCTATCCTCCATTACTACTCACTAAATCATCAATATATAATACAACAATAAAAACATCACTCTCACCTTTTTTCTTCACATATAAAGTGACTCACTTGTGCTTCTCTCAAACCCATGTTGAATGAAATAGATATTAATTTGATTGTACTAAATTCTAAGTTCTTGAAACTTGTTTCAAACCATATAATTTTTTGTTCAACAAATATACCTTATTTTCTTTTCCATGAACTACAAAACCTTGTATGTGTTGTACATAAAATTCTCCCTTCAACTCCCCCGTTAAAAAAGGTTGACTTTACATCAAACTGGTATAACAACCACTTTTTATAAGCTATTTGTGCAATGAGTGTTCTAATAGCATTCAAATGAGCTACTAGAGCAAAATTATTATTGAAAACGATTCCAAATAGTTGAAAATAATCCTTAGCAATCAATCTTTCCTTGTTCTTTTAGAACCATCTTGATGATGCCTCACCTTATAAATTCATTTTACACTAATTACTTCTTCATCTTTATCAACTAACATCTAAGTTGTTTTTCTTAATGATCTCTATTTCTTCTTTCATAGTTCTTCTCTAATTTTTCTTCTTGCTTGGTTCTTTAAAATTCTTTGGTTCAACAACACAAAAGTTACACCTTACATATATCTCACTTAAACTTTTTATTCTAGGATTTGGATGCTTTTCTTCTTCTTCACTTTTTTCTTCTTGAATTGATTTTTATTTTAAATCATAAGTTGAATCAGTATCATCTTTAATTATTCCTTCTTTCCAATTCTATTTTTTTCTTCAAACAACATATCTTTGCTAATAAGAACTTTCCTAATTTTCAAATTCAACATAGAGTTATAGCCAAGAAAAATATATTTATCATAATTTTCTTTCAACTTATATCTTTTTCATTAGGAATCTAAGCATAACACATAATCAATCACTTCTATCTTCCTTATACTCTAAACTTTAAATGATGTTTGATTTTTTAAAGATTTCCTTGGATACATGTTGATTAAATAAATTATTGTATTTATCGTTTTAACCCAAAAACTTTCTAGAAAACCTTTCTCAAACAATATAGATTAGGCTATTTCCATCACTATTTGATTTTTCTTCTCAAATATCCTATTTTGTTATAGAATATAACTCATTGTTACCTTTTCACATCTTTTTCTTCACAAAACTTCTTAAATTCACCTAACATATAGTCATTTATATATATAATCATTTCTTAAATCTTTTATCTTATAACCACTTTGTTTTTCAACAACTGCTTTAAACTTCTTCAATTTGTTGAAAACTCCAAATTTATTTCTCATAAAATACACTCAAGTTATCCTACTATAATTATCAATAAAGATCATAAAATAATTATTTAGTGAATTTAAAGAAATTTTCATAAGACCACACATATTTGTATGCAAAGCTCAACTTTTATTTGGCTCTTCATACTACTCCCTCAAGAGAAAAGGTTGTCGATGATGCTTTCCAAGTGCACAACCTTTAAAAACATCATTATTCTTTATAATAAATAAAAGTCTATACACCATATTTTTCTACCAAAGTAACTTAAGACTGCTAAAATTCAAATGACTAATCATTCTATGCTAAAGCCATGGGTCATCTTCTCTTTTCATGTTCATTGCTATCACAGGTGCGATGTCGAGATAGTACGCTGAAATGCCTTATGAGAAGGTATTGTTGTTGGGAAGGAAAGGTTTCTAGATTTAATCATAAAATTATGATTAAAGTTCAGGAGTCGTCACTTACTATTATAGTTACTAGGAATCTATAATCTGTGAAAATCTGGATAAATGACTGGTTATGTAAGGGAAAGATGCATTACCCCAAGTGCACCCTACCTAAGATAAACTACATTGTTGTTTGATTATTTTTCTATATCGAGTTTCTATTCGTTGGTTTTTTTTAAAGTCTAAGATAGATCTCCCTTCGTAAAAGAGTCTCTACCTTATCTGGTTTAATCATTATCATTATAAAGTCTAAATTTTAGCATTGCATTTATTTTATACTTTGTATCTTTAGTACCTGAGGGTGAACTCTATTGTGTAGTTTTATACCCCCATAAAAATTAAAATCTACATCTAAACCTTACTATAAAAAAAAATGGTACAGGTTTTTTGACATTTTAGTTACATTCTAATGAATAATCATGAACTAATTATGATATCTATTTTTTTATTTTTTTAAATATGAGAAAGATGCACTTTTTATTTTTTTATGAAAACATGCTTGGAAAACCTTTAGGATTTAGTCGTATGTGTGAAAACAAAACTTTTTTTAAGAGGAAATTAATTTAAAATTTTTGATATTTTTTTAAAAACATAGAAATATTCCAAAGAAAACTAGGTATTTTAATATCATATTTGTATCTTACAATGTAAATATACAGCTCGATATTATACAAAATTAATAGAAAAATATATGAGAAAGTCACAATATTTTGAAAGGACCTTTGAAAAAGAATTGGAATTTTTTTATTTTTTTATAAATATATATTATTATATTATTATAATAATTATAATTACATATATTGGGTGGGGCGTCAGGCCCGACCTAACCAATTAGGTCAGGCCCATCTTATTATGTCAAAATGACCTTAAAAATTGGACCAAAGTCGGCCTAGTGAATCTTTTTTTTTTTAATTTTAAGCTGAGTTGTGACAGGTTCAGCCCAACACAACTCATTCATTGGACCAATCCAGTGACTGAGCTATGTGAACAATGCATAAATTATCATTCTCATTCCATTATTCAAAAATAATGGAACCTGAAGAAAAAGAAGAAAAAAATAAAAAGGGAAAATGACCTTACATGGAGGACGCAACTGGTCTAGGAGGTCAATGCAAGGATGATGATAGTTGTTAGTGGAAGAGCTAGCGTAGAGGTTTGCTATTGCCGATACTAGTGCTAGAGAAGAAAGAAAAAGTTAACAGAGGAGAGAGAAAAGTTAGTATGGTGATTCCTGATATGGAAACGATCGGCCGACAGTCGTGTTAACAGCTCATGGTGAAAATGGTGATGGCAATTGGTAGCTAGAATAGCAAAAAGAGAGAGAAAATGGTAGAATAACTGGTACAAAAAGTTATTTTTTTGCAAAATTTGGACTTGAATTTCTTGATACTCGGGTCGTGAAGTTCATCAATATTTATAAGGAGTGGAAGAAAAATGTTTTGTCTTTAATCTTAGCCTTTATTTCTGTTGTGAAGGATCTCAACCGTTGATTCAAAATACACACTATGAAATATCAAATTTGCTCATTGAAGGCTGTCTAAATTGACCTTTTTAAACCAACATCATGGCTTTTATAGTGTCAATCAGCCAGAAAAGACCACACTAATGTGTAGTGAGATGTCAGGTGATTATTTTGATTCATGTGTTGTCAAATTTAATGGAAGTTAAAGGCATTAAATACACATGCAAAGTAACCTTCATGAATTGTCATTTTAGAGAAAATTAAAAAAGAAGATGAATAGTAATAAAGATGTTGTTTGGGCAAAGTTCATTCTGGTCCTTTAATTGCCAATTTATCTCATTTATATCTTTGATTGACTTCAAACTTTAAATTTTATACAATTTGGTCTCTAAAAAACTTTAATTCTAGCCCTAAATTTTGAAGTCTTTTTCATTTTGGTTCTTAGTTTTAGATTTCTTCAATTTTTAACCCCTTATTAACCATTAAACTTTTAATTTTCTTCAATTTCACCTTCAACTTCAATCAATTAAGCCCCTGTAGTTCGACGCCTTTTGCATATTAGTCCTTAGCTGTAAATATTTTTAATTTAACCCCTAATTGATCCCAAAACTCTAATTTTCTTGTGATTTTGCCTCTAATTCAATCAATTGACTTGATAGAAATTAAATTGGATCTCTTAAAATTTCAATCTTCTCAATTAAGTTCAAATTAGATTCTCAAACTTAATTTTTCACCCATTAAGCCCCTAATAAAATTTGTTTGACCATTTTAAAGTATAATTAAGTCCTTTAACCTAATTAAATCCTTCAATTTGAATCAAATTAATTATTAAATATAATTAAACATTAATTTTATCAATAATTAAATTAAATTGACTTATTAAAAATTTAATTATATCCTTAGACTTAATTTTTATATAGATTCATCCGATTGTTATTTAGTTTGACCCTGAATCTATATTGTTTCTTCGATCTTGGGTATAATGGGCTAAATTAAGCTTTGAATTTAATTCAAAATTAAAGTTTGATTTTCTTACATGTTTGAAATCCTTCTCGGCTTGTTTTCTTTATGTTATTGACCTTTATTTTATTTTTATTTTTATTTTTATTTGAATGAAAAAATAAATTTAGAGAATAATCCAAAAATTAGTTATAACAATTGCCACACCATTTTGAGATTTCTCTCTTCAAAAAAACATACGATATAGATCTGATTTGTGCTAAAAAAACTCAATTATGCAAAAATATTTCATTACCAAATTGAGAATTCAAAAAATATATGTTATTCTATTTATAATATGATTTGTGAAAAAGTCAACAATGCATTATCAGCAGTAAGAAAGCCACACGGTTTAGTTTTTGTTAATTTGAAGTTACTAGTTTAAGTTGAATTAGGATTAAGACGGGAATTTTCAATATGAATGATCCAAGGCATAATAAGTGGCCACAACAATAGGTTCCACAAGAAATCGGACAACCTCGGTAATCATGTTCGCGTTCTTTTGTGATAAAATCTGCTTTTGGTTTTCAGTTTTAAAATTTGAAGGACACTTTGAATTTTCTGCTATATGATTGGCAAATTCCAAATATTTTCATTGCCATTCATTAAAAAAATGACCTAAATTGATGCGTTTCTAAGATAAATTGGGAGAGCCCGACATAATGTTAATAGACAACATTCAGGCCTCAAATGACTTGAGATTGTTGGGGCAGGAAAATATTCTGGTTGCAGATACAGCCATGACCTAGCAAAACTGTGATGATGAAGGATCGTACACATAAGGTCCCGATGAATTCAGAAGTTGCCAACGGCACCCTTTATATAGGGTCTAAAATCACTTGAATGTACAAAATGATAAGTCTCTGTCCTCAACAGTTATATTGATCTGTATTTTCTTTTATATATGACTTGATAATTGTCAGACAGAATGCTGACACTGAGAGATGCCGGCACCATTATCGACCTCTTGGGGCACCTTGGCCTCCTGTTAACTTGGAGAGTAAACAAATCGGACAAAGCCACCTAGCCCTTCCCTTTCAATGGGATCGATATTGGCTTGTTACAGCTCATAAGACAGGACTATGTGCACTAATCTTCATTTAGTTTTTTCGTTTGTTTTTGGGTTACTGTTTCATTGGAATTTGATGTGAGTTTCCAGAGGAATTATTGAACATTAAATTATTTAAGCATGGCTTGCATGCAGTGAAAGAAGATGAGCTGCAAAAATATTGCTTGATCAACGGTAACAGACCATGAATAAATCTTCAAAATTTCAGCGTGGAAACAAAAAATTATCAAGTTATACCAGGTACATGTAGATGAAAAATTAAAAGATGCGTTATGATTTCATAGATATTACATGGGATTAAAAATAATTAAGACCCTGTTATGTTGAGACAGATGAAACCAGCTCCGGGTAATTAATTAGTACCCAGGTTGTAAGGTTTTGTGTCCCAAATTTCCTTTAGCGGGCATCGTCTTGCATATTATTGGAGAGCATGTCGATGTCGTGGATGTCCCCCCATAGATTAGCTTATACTTAGCAACAAGATTCAGTTGCAGTCCTTTTCATGATCCCGTGACCAACTATTTTAATTCATATTTGTTGCGGATTGCTCAAGGACAGAAGAAAAACTCAACATTTGGTTTTCACGAAGTACAATAATGCATTTTGGAAGGTTTTTGTCTCTGAAGAAGACGTCAAGAAAGTGCTTATCAATACCAAGAAGAACTAGCCAATCTTAATATATGAAAACTATATGGAAGGGTTCCATG
Source organism: Populus ilicifolia (assembly GCA_015708895.1). NCBI lineage: Eukaryota > Viridiplantae > Streptophyta > Magnoliopsida > Malpighiales > Salicaceae > Populus > Populus ilicifolia. The sequence goes on along the minus strand of SRLM01000088.1, from coordinate 790,360 downwards.
GCATTAACTTTCTCGGAAATATAACAGGTCTGATAAGATAAATGTATGGAAACTGCGTGAAAGTCTTCCATGTCGTTCTTGGAAATAGAAACTCTCGTTGATTGCATGCAATAGAATTATATATATATATATATATATATATATATATATATATAAAAACAATACTGTCACTGATCGATGAGTATGTACAATCCTGTGCCTACCTATATCGCCGGCCAAAAGAAGAGCAACTTGTTGTTACGGAAAAAAAAAGAAGAAAAAAGAACAACTAGAATATGTAATCTTTGATTTGGCCAAACTTGCGATGCCAAATAATTTTCTTTTAGGAGGAAGATAATTTTCTGTATAAATCCTTTGAATTTGACTGGACAGAATTATTTGCAGTTTCAGAAATCGGGGAAGGGGTTCATATAATTGACTATTGACCCTCTTTTTTTGTCAAATCAATGAGAAAATCAGACGACCTAGCTACCGTATAAAATGTCGATTACGTTTTTCGCATGGAATTGTCTAAGAAATGTCTCTCGTTATTGATGCAAGTGTGCTAGAGAAGCACATGATTTGTTCCTCCTGTAATCTCATTTCAACCGAGATGGCTACAAGGAATTTGTAAATAAACATATATAACAAATCATCCCAGATATATGTTAAGTTAATAAAGAGAAGCCTCAAAATGTTTTTATATGTTCATGTTCTATTCATCAGTTTAATTTACAAAAACCCTAAATTCACTGCCACAGGATTATTTCTGTTTTGACTGAGATCGATTTTACTGGAATATCTTTTTTGTTCCTTCATTTATATATTCAAGATACACTGGGGATAAAAGGGATTCTTATATTGTTAGAACCCTACCCATCCTACTGAAAAACATATGTACGCCTTTTGCAACTTAATCAAATCCAACGTTGCATTTATGCTTTCATAAGGTCGTAAATATGATTTTATTATAATCACTGTCATAAATACGTTGCACCGTAGATTTTATTATAATCATTGTCATAAATACGTTGCACTGTATTACCATCTTGCTTCACTTTTGTTTCAGAAGTCAAACACACATAACCCTTTTAACATATTTTAACATATTCCGTATTGGTTCACAGTATGTATGCATATATATTGTTGCATGTGACCCTCGAAGGATTGTGTTTGAAGTTCTACCTACAGAATACACTGTAGGGGACACAGATGTTCGGGCCAATCATGTAATTGACCCAACAAAATAAACTGTAGATGATATCTAAGCATCAATTTTTGTCATTAATGACCCTAGCCTTATCATTGTTCAAGTCATGTGCGCTGTTAACAATTGCTTGAAAAGCTCCAAGATGTAGATTGGGCATCAATGGTGGTTCTAGAGTGTTGATTGCTATTAAAGCAGCCCTAATCACTGGGATCCACAACCCTCCGCGTGAACCCTTTGGCGTCAGTGTCCCAAATCCTATCCATGATGTTCTTTTCTTATCAAGGACAGGCAAAAAAATTAAAAACTTCTTCAGGTTTTGATTCATCCATCTAAGTTGGAAATGTACAAAGAAGCTGTCTCTAGATTAAAATATAGCCCAAATCACTAGCAACATCTTCATTTTCTTCACCAATTACTTAGGTTTAGAGCTTCCACGATCATATTGTGCGTTGAGGTTCAAATTAGTTTACAAACAACCGATGTCACTAGATTGTTTTTGGCTACTAAAGCTATTCGAATGTATGTGGAGCAATATTCTATCCAAAATCTTGCTCATGGTTCGCTCTTAAATTGTTACTACATCCTCAAGTCACATGGTTATCTGGTGCCAATTTTGACAAATATTGTTCAATGTGTGAGCTTTCCTGGTCAGTACTGAAGTATAATATTTCTCTGATGAGAAAGAAAGACCTCTGACCCCACTAATCCATTCCTCATGCATCAATATCAATGACATCATTGATTAAAAATCAAGTAAAAATTAACTTGGAAGTCATGTTTTTTAGCAATAATGTTTGTGGAAATGTGGATATACCATAAAAGATTTTTTGTATAGCCAAAGATAGTTGAACATATTCTCTCTTCAACTGTGTATATACACACACACAGAGAGCAAGTTGACTCCCTGCTAATTACTACTTAACAAATTCAATCATTTATTAATTAAAACACTCAAGGGTTTATGATCCAAAGTCTTGAAGTTCAAATTGTTCAAGAAAATAATAATAAGTATTCAAGTTCAATGAAGATGGTCCATTTGTCTCGCAATTGGGATTTGGGACCATTTGACATGAATACTCATCGTCCTAAAAAGATTAAAATAAGACAAGCTGTTCTAAACAAAGATGACAAGAAGATCTGCCATAACTATAAAACAAGGTCCCAGAAGATTTTAGCCACTTTAATTCGATTAGTTCAACAACTAAACTCGAGCTAATATCATATCAAAACCAAATATCCTTGTACTCGAGAATTCCAGCAAGCTCAAGAGAGCAATGATTCTCTCATTCATCCTCACTCCAACTTGGGACCAGGGAAGAGATCGTGAACTGTTGAGTAGTAAAGGCGCAAAAAAATAAAAGGGGGCAATTTAAGGGATAAATTGGGAAATTATCATAATAAGTTAAAAAAATTAATAAATTAATAAAAATAAAATTTAATTAAATAGCATAATTTTACCATGTCACGCTTTAAGAACATGGTCAAATCATACAACATGGTAAAACTATGCTATTTATATTTTATGGTTTAATCAGTTGATTGATTTTAAAAATAACAAGAAAAATCTTAAAATTATTACAACAGGGAGCCTTGTCAAAAATTTTAGTATTTAAAGATTTAATAGTCCCCGTAGTGAAACAGTGGTTATTATAAGAAAATAGCCTCTAGAAATTCCTGTAAAACTTTGAACGCGATCAAATAGTCGAATCAAAAAAATTTTGAGTTGTTATAATTATTTTAAATTATTATTTTGATTTGACACGACTAAACCTCTTCTTGTACCTAAACTTATTCCATTGATTTATAAATATATATGTTGAGCCATTCACATAATATATTTAGGACAGATCTTTATTTAGTTATCACATACTTATATTTGATTATTTAAAATCATGTCTATCATAGAATAATAATTTTTTGAGATTTTAATTAGAATTTATTTTTTAATTAATAAATTAAACAAATATATATATTTTAACTTATAAAATATATTTGGAGGAAAAACTTCATAGAATTATAGTTTTTGTATGAAATAGTTAACTAATTTATATAATTATACTTTATCAGTCAACTGATTAAAATAAAAAATTAAAATTTAACCAGTTCTGAAATATAATATGATGAAATTGTGTTATTTTATTAATTATTTTTAACCATATATCAATTCACTAATTTTTTTTAATTTACGAGTGATGATATTTAAAAAAAAAAATCCCAAATCGAGGTTCCATGTGAAGGCTGGCATTGGCACTACCACCATCCCCACACTCCTATTTTTTCCTGAGAGAAGTATTAACAACTCTAATCTAGACCCTGGAGTCGTTGTCATCTTTGTGCTCGCATATTACCGCAAAAGCAATACCCCTCACAAAATGTATGGCAGACCCCAACCCACCCATGTGACCACTGCCTCTGCTCTGTCCCCACCTTCCAGTTTATAAACCCCACATCCTTCCCAAACCCTCCTTAAGTACTTCGCCTTCGATCTCCATTGTCCATCTCTCATCTCACTCAGTAGTTTTTTTCACCGAAATCATTCACTCTCCTCTGTTTTTGCTGTCCATACAAAGCACATATTCACTATGTGTTCCTTTAAATTTAGGCTGCACCGAAGTGCTAATAATATCGCTACTCCTATTGCTAAGATTAATGGCCGCCCTGTCCTTCAACCAAAATCCAATCAAGTTCCTAGCTTGGAAAGACGCAATTCACTTAAAAAGAACTCACTTGCAAAGTCTCCTACTCAGGAACCAGCTGCAGTACAACCTATACCATTAATGCAACCAGCTGGTAATGCCGCAGGTACTAAAACTAAGCAGCCTTCAGGACTGTCCCCCCCTATCTCTCCCAAATTAAAATCACCTGTACCTCCAGCAGTTAAGAGAGGAAATGATCCTGACGGGTTAAATACTAGTGCTGAAAAGGTTTGGACACCACGTAGCACAACAAAAGTGACAGCTAGTTTCGTAAAGAAGTCGACGAAATCTAGCACTGTAGGAGTTCCAATTTCTGTTGACCCTTTTGCTATGAAACACTCCTCTTTGTTAGTTGAATCTCCGGGCAGCATAGCTGCTGCTAGGAAGGAACATGTTGCTGTTATGCAAGAACAAAGAAAAATGCGAATTGCTCATTATGGGAGAACAAAGTCTGCTAAGTATCAAGGGAAAGTTGTTCCTGCTGATTCTCCGGCTACAAATACCATCTCTCGAGAGGAAAAGAGATGTAGTTTTATCACTCCTAATTCAGGTATCAAACGAATCACTGACATTCCATTTGACTGAGTTAACCTTTCTATGCAATTAAAGGCTACAAAAAAAAAGTAACTAAAGTTCTCAGTCTATACTTATGTTTCACCAGATCCTATCTATGTTGCTTACCATGATGAAGAATGGGGCGTTCCTGTCCATGATGATAAGCAAGTTCTCTTCACTCATACACAATGTATATGATGGCACTCATGAATCATGAAACTAAAGGACTGATCTTTTTATGCAGGATGCTGTTTGAATTGCTAGTACTGACTGGTGCACAAGTTGGATCAGATTGGACTTCAATCTTGAAGAAAAGAGAGGCATTCAGGTGTGTGCTTTCGCCAAGGGAAAAAAATAGAATTGGTTGCGTTGAATTAATTGACTGAGAAATTGTGATTAAATGGTTTTTTTTCTTTCTTTTTGGACATTGATGTCTACTGCAGGGAGGCCTTTTCAGGGTTTGATGCAGAAGTTGTTGCCAAATTCACCGAAAAGAAAATAGCATCAATCAGTGCTGAGCATGGCATAGACACAAGCCAAGTTCGAGGAGTGGTAGACAACTCTAATAAGATTCTGGAGGTGATGCAACATAGCTTTCGTCACTTGTTCATTATTTCTTAACAGTCATTTCAGCCTCTTGACTTTTTACTATACTGATGGAATCAAACATCTTACCTCACCCATGACATTCTCATTCGATAAGAACTATGCATATTAATTAAGGTTCTTCTAGAAAAGATCTTGGGTTGGGATTGATTTAATAGTTAATTAACATTCTTAAGAATCATTTAAAAATTGAACGTGTGGACCTTATAACACTAAGCACGGTTTATTTTTGCGTTTGAAACTATATTTGGATGCATAAAAACTTGCCTTGTTACAAAGTCAATAGACATGATTGAGAGACTTTACTGTGTAAATTATCCTGATTAATTTTAATTTAATTTTACAGGTTAAAAGGGAATTTGGGTCATTTGACAATTACTTGTGGGGATATGTTAATCACAAACCTATCTTCTCCCAATACAAATCATGCCAAAAGATCCCTGTGAAGACCTCAAAATCAGAAACCATAAGCAAAGACATGGTGAAGAGAGGGTTTAGATTTGTTGGTCCAACTGTCATCCATTCATTCATGCAAGCAGGCGGACTCCGTAATGACCACTTGATCACCTGTCCAAGGCACCTTCAATACGCAGCCTTGGCAGCCCAGCATCCTAGCACTCAAGCCCCACCTTCGTAGATGAAGCTGATTTACAAGTGGCAGCATAGAAGGGGGAGAGGGAAAAAAAAAAACGGAGAGAAGGGAGATGATCAACATATTACATGGCATATAGCGTGACCATAACGAAACAAATATAGTTAAGTGGCTTGATTACCTAAATACAGATAATAAATTAATGCTGAGTTTTTAATGTCAAATATTTCTGTGTAGACAGGCTTTTTTGGGAGTTTTCAGTGATGGGGCTAAGATAGAATGGGATGATGAAATGAAAAATTAAAGGAGTCTTGGGAGTGGGGGCATATGGGCACAGACAGCATGTGCGGGTGGGCAGGCAATGGCATATGTATGGTTTCAACTTCCAATGGCTTTTAATTTAGTGACCACCACGCCCCCCTCAATTCTCTATTCTTCCTTTAAGGTGGCCCTCGGAGGATAATCTCCTAAATATTCTCTTCTTTTCTCCCTTCGTGGATTGGATAAGAATTGTTGTATCTTCAGCTTTCTTGAGGATATAAAGACTACATTCTCTGGAGACAGGCACGAGAATTTGATCCAAGTATATAGTGACTTGTTGCCATTGTACCTCATCTCCTAAACAGAGTAGCCCAGATACATTTGTAATGGTCATTTTTTTCAATCCTAACTTGTGAGGGATACCAAGTTCTTGTGATATTATGAACTAATGTACTGTTTGAGTGCTTTTTTGCTAGCTGATCTCCAACGACTTTTGCCTGCGCAAAATGTGTTAAAATTAATATCATGGGTCTCCATAAGCAGCTCATTTGGACCCCCTGTTTTCCGAAACTCAGCCTCCTAAGTTAAGCATATCCTCTTCCTCCTCCACGTTCTCTTAGCTTCATAGCTGCGTACCATTAACAATATACTAAAAGGCGTGGGAAAACTACTGTAGCTTTCCCACGCCTTTCACTTTTTCATTTTTAATATATTATATTATATTATAATCACTTTCCTATCTTTAATATATTATATTATTATAATTATTATATTATAATAATAATTATTATTATTATATTATATTATAAATGCTAAATTTTTTTTTTTAATTTTTTTGTTGTTTTTCTTTTAATAAATTTTTTTATTTAATCTCGAGTTTGATAGATTAATCTTATTTGACGAGTTAACCTGAATTTTTTAATTAATTTTTTTATTTATTTTAATTTATTAATGTTAAATTTCTTTATTTAATTATCAGATTTTCATAACATGTATCCCGGGCTTGATGAGTCAACTTGGTTTGATGGGTTAATCCAGTTAATTTTGGGTAAACTCATTAATTATTTTATTCTATTTAGTTATCAAACTTTCATGACGCAAATCTCAGGTTTGACGGGTTAATTCAATTAATTTAGATATTTTTTTTCATTAGTTTTTTTTCTTTTTATTGTTTTTTTAATTAGTTTATTTAATTAACATACTTTTATAACATGAATTTATAGTCAAATCAACATCTAACGCTCCAGAGTTTGGTATTGCAATTAGGCTCACATAAACTTATAAGTTTCATATTATTATTAATATTATAAATAATATTCTTGGGTCAAGTATTGCAGCTAGACCCCAGGCTCTTGGGTATATATTTACAGAAAGACCTAACACTCTTAGATCTTAATATTTTTTTATATTTTTTATGCAAGAAAAAAAATTAACCCATAACGTATGCTTTTTTTTTTCTCTTTTTTCTTTTTTTAAGCCTTTTACTATAAATAGCATGGTGCAATCTATAGTGAAAAAACTTATGTTTTTAGTTTTTTTCTATATTTTCTTAATATTAAAGTTTTTTTATTTAGTTATCAGGTTTTCATGACATAGATCATGAGTTTGATGGTTTAACGAGGTTGATTTAGATTTTTTTTTCTTAGTTTTTTCCTTATTGTAGGTATTTTTCTCTTTGTTTTTTTCTTTTTAATTAATTTCTTTTTTAAATTAGTTCATCAATATTAAATCTTTTTTTCTATTTAGTTATCACACTTTCATAACAAGAATTCTAAGTTTGATAGGTTAACTTGATTTGACGAGTTAACACAATTGATTCTAATTTTTTTATCTTTTTCTCGTTAGTTTTTTTTGTTAGTTTTTTTTTAATTAATCTATTTAATTATCATAATTTTATGACATGATCTTATAATTAGACTTATATTCAATGTTATTATATCTGGTATTGCAATTAAAACCACTTAAACTTGGGTAATGCAAGTTTAATATTATTATTAATATTATAAATATTACTTTTAAGTTAGATATTATAACCAAACCTAAAATTTTTTGTTATAATTTTATAAAAAAATCTAATATTTTTAAATTTTAATCTTTTTAATATTTTTTAAGCAAAGTAAATTAATCCGCATCACGGTTAATCTAACTAGTTCTTTCCTATACTTCGTTCAGCAATCACTGCAGAGATAAATGTATGATGATTGATGGCTGTAAAGTTGTGGCTTTAACTTCCCGTAAAGGGGGCATATATCGGAGGGGAATCCAAGGCACTAGCTCGGGTTGAGGGGCCTCTAGCTAGCTGTACGCTGCCCCTCCCTCAAGAAAATACGCAATGTTGTGCCTGCAACTACTGTCTAGGGTTGAGGGGCTTGGTGCTTTTTCGAGTCTCTGGAGATGAGGGCAAGTGACCCCAACGAACTGGCCTGCTGATATGCTTCGTAGCCTTGAATCCTAAACTTTGTTTCGGATCCGAACTGAATTTCTGACCACGACAGAAATTCCAAACAAAAGCCTTCGGTTACAACTAGACTAAACTGTCATGATCCAATGTATTCAGGCCTGCATATTTATATTTCATGGATTGCAGCTTTACGGGTCTTTTCAATTTCCACTCACAGTTACCCACCACAGCATCCATGACAAAAAGTTGCACATCGATCTAACGGTGGAAGGGGCTTATTTCCTTCTACTATGTCAAGGTTCGAGTCCCGGCGTGCACGTCTATCACCCCCGCAGTGCCTTACATGCCTACTGAGTTTGCAGGATATTCAATGGGCCGTGAAGATTAGTCGTAGTGCATGCAAGCTGGCCCGAATACCTCACGTAAAAAAAATAAAATAAAAAAAGTAGCGACATATTATATTAATTTATATTAACCCGTAAAATAAATAATCTTGGTGATATATACGATAACAATAAATTAATTTAGTTAGATAATTTATCTTCTTGTTTTCCTTTTTTTATTTTCTAACCAACTAGATTTTATCTGGATTTCAAGTAATTTTAAGTTCTCTTAGAAAATCAAGATGGAATTTAAAAAATAAATAAATGTTAAAAAATTAAAAATTAAAAAGATATAAATTTAAAAAAAAATAAAAAAACTAGCAAACTCATATGAATTTCTCATACTATGTTGTGGACCAATAATATTTTGAAAGAAACAAGAAGAACTTGATACCTGTATTATCAACTTGGCTATATATATCTAATACGATTGGAAAAATTAACAATGCGATTTAAATTAAAGGCAATAATAGAAAATGCATCATTAAAAAAAACACTTAACATACTAAAAAACAGAAAAAATCTAGAAAAGAAATTAGCTTGAAATAATGAGAAGAAAAAAAAGCAACTCTTAGCAAATACCCTTATATTAACTTTTTAAACTAGAATCCATGAAATTTCAAAATGAGGTTAACAGAATACCTTAAATTCAAATTAATTTAATTTTGAAGAATAGAATCGAGTGTAAAAAAAATAAAAAAATTAGCAAAGAAAAAAAATTAATGACAAAATCTTATAGGAAAAAAATGATCGAGAGTGAAATTGTAAAAAAAGTTATACTAAAAAAATTATCTCAGATAATATAAATAACAATTAAAAGATCGGGGACTAAATAAGATAATTTTAAAAAATCAAATGAGTATGGAATTAAAAAAATTAATTTTCACGAGTTATTTCAAATAAAAAAATATCAACCAAGAAACCGGGGACTAAACAAGACAAATTAAAAAAAAATAAAGAGGATAAAATTGAAAAAATTCAATTTTCATGAGTTATTTAAAATAATAATAAAAAATATCAATCAAAAGATCAAGAACTAAATAAATAAATGAAAAAAATAAAAAAAATCAAATAAAGATGGAATTAAAAATAAATTTTATTTTTACAAGTTATCTGAAATAAAAACAAATATCGATCAAAAAATCAGGATTAAAATAAAAAAACAAAGAGAAATTGAGGGGTTGATTTTTAAAAATTACCGGGCAGGGAGCAAGGATCAAGGGGGAGAGAGGAAAAAGAAAAAGAAAAGGCTACTAAAATCAAACCAGATCTCTGTTTTCTACATACGATGCTTACATTTAGAGAAGACAATAAAACAAATCTAAAAACACCCCAAAATAGTAATTTTAGTTGCCAAAATCAGCCACTCATTTCATCCAAAAACAGTGGACGGCTTTATACATTAATGTGTTCCAGCATGCCCTAATTTGTTTTAAGTTTCTTTAATTTATTAAAAACAAAACTAACAATCCAATAAAAACAATATAAGAGTACAATAACCAAAATATTTTTAGATTTAAGGCATAAAAAAATAAAATTTAAGAATAATAAAATATTTTTATTATATAAATAAAAATGATAAAAAAAATACCGCTATTAACCAGTTATTTTTGTACATAAAGTTAAATTAGTTATTTTATTATATATTTTATAAATAAAAATACAAATTTATCCCTCAACAACACCAATAATACAATAATCATAAGGGTATTTATAATAATTTACTGTGCAATTTTAAAGCAAATACACGTTACGCCCTTTATCAATTTAAAAATATCAAAATACTCCTTTTAGAAACACAATCATGCTCTCAACCTCCGCGTAAAAAAGGTTCTTATTTTTTTCCAAGGTAAAGAGACGGGGAACAGTGAATTCACCATCTATTTTAGTTTTTTTTTTTTAATATAATATATAATATAACCGGCGGGATTTACATTATTGTGGAAATATATAGAAACTCTCAACCTCGCTTGGATATTTTATCCGAGGTGCTGTGCTCGTCTTTTAATTAAGCAACCCCGATGCACAGATACACCACCATTATTTAAATAATTTAACGGTGTTATTAATAATAGTAAACTTTAATGATAGGGTAGCTTGCTAGGTCGTGTTAATATCCCCGGTTAACGGTGTTGTCGGTCGCACCTGCGTTATTTAATTACCGCGTTTCGTGTTTTAATGTCTTATGTTTCCCTATTTTTTTATTTAAAATTATTTTTTATATTTTTAGATTATTTTAATATTAAAAATGATTTTTTAAAAAACTTAAAAATACCATTTTAATTTATTTTAGAATTAAGAATATTTTTAAAAATAATAATTATAATATTTTTAACCATCCTGTTAATCATTTAGGGTGGTTATGGGACAACGCACGCTCCGTATTTGGCCAAACAATATTTCCGGCATGTAATTCATTGCAGGGCAAGCAGTAGTGCTCTAAAAGCTTGCAATACTTGGAAAAAAGCTCTTTCTGCAATCTCTCTGGCATTGGCTATTCTAGTGCCTGGAAGGCAGAGGAAAAGCCTTCTTCTTAGTTTCAACAAGCTTATGCCTGGCTGGAGTTTAGCATGCCCAACTCTTTTGAAAATGAGCACAACGAATTTCATAAGAACACAGGAATGAAATTCTGAGCCAGCAATCCGTAAACATCTAGACTGTTTCTGTAGTTTTAGCAGAGGAAGATGATAGAACAACATTCACAACCTCGTGTATATATATCATCAAGTGAATTATAGGTGCTCTCTTTCTTGTTTTCTCGTCAGTAATAGGAGCTGCAAGTTTGATGCTTCATATTTGGATTTTATCTGCATCATTTTCTGCAAATCATGCAGCCGCACAAAAGACAGCAAAATAATGTTTTTTGTGCTGCCGACCATCGCGGCTGGCTGCACAACCAAACCACTGCAATAATTCTGAAAATTTTACACCTGATCCAAATCCCATGATTAAAACCAAGCACCATTGTCGAAACTACAAAAGTAGTAGTAGGTAGAAGGAAATTATACCAATTAAATAACCTAAAGAAAGAATTTTTAATAAAATTGTAATGTGGTCTAATTAAACAAATATTTTTAAAATTAAAATTAGATTAAAACGCGTTTTTAATCACACATCATTCAACTACCGGATACACTCTTAATGGGAAATGGGTTTAGGAAAGTGTTTCACATCTTGAAAATCTCACAGCCGATTTGAATCCCATGATCAAAAACAAGCCATTCTCAAAATAAAAATGATAATTATCAGAAGAAAAAATATACCATTCTTCTTCTTCTTCTTTAGTGCCATCCAAGCGAAACTTCTCAGTTCTCACCGCACCGCAGGTTTGAGATTTTAAGGCCCAGGGATCTCGCTTTACGCGTTCTAGTTAGTACACATCACAGTCAAATTTCTACATTATATTGATCACGTTCACAAGACATCCCACGACCAAGAGAATCTCAAAGAATAAATTAGAAATAATGAAAACGCCGTCTCCTTCTGGGAAATACAAGCAGCAGTTGAAAACGCAAGCAACACCAGATGGTACTCGAGCAAAGCAGCGGCAGCATTTGACAAAGGCGTCAACACAAAAAGAAAAATATCAAGTAATGCCGGCAAAGGGTCCCTCCCTTTGCATTCTCTCTCTCTCCTTTTCGTTCTCGGGGAAAGGTCCCTTCCTTTCTGATCGTCTAATATATTTTTGTCACAATTAAATCTTAAATTTTAATATTTTGTATATATCTTAATGCTATTACTGATGGTGAGTTAAATCCTCTATATCTCAGCTGGTGTGCTGATGATAAGTTTTATTTCTTTTATATTTTCTTAATATTCAAATTCCAAATAATACTAAGAGGAATCCGAGATAAATAATTAATTTTGACCTCCGAAAAACTAATAAAATGTGACTGCCATGAAACCTCTGTCAAAGAAAGAGGGGCGATAAATGGAGAATCGCCTTGGAAAACAATTCCAACACGTATACGACCCTACTCGCACAACAAAAATAAATAAAAACTTATTCCGGAAAAGTAAAAAAGAAATGTATACGTGTCAGCCATTCTCGATGTAACACTTTATTGATTGAAGTGAAGTGGGTCCAACTCAACGAATACAAGACACGTGTCCAGAACTTTTTGCGCGAGGCGCAGCTTGCCCTTCTGTGCAATCCTTCGCAAATTAGTTGTTAAAAGATATTCCCGCAAATACAGGAATTGTAGGGGGGTCCCGTATCCTCCCGACTGGTCGTCAGCTGTGTGAACTAGATCACTGTTTAAGCGTGAGACCTGTATCGGTCCACGTGGAAAAATGAGTTATGATGAATCTTGTGGTCCCCGTCTGAGGCTGTGACCTTTGTTTCGGAGGACACGCCCGTGAGGAAGGACAGGCGTCGTTGACGGAGCTGAGCACCGATTCAGACAATCCTCCATCTGTCTATATTTCTTCCCTTATACCTTTGTTTGCTTCGTTATGTTAACTATCCTTGTTCGNAGACAATCCTCCATCTGTCTATATTTCTTCCCTTATACCTTTGTTTGCTTCGTTATGTTAACTATCCTCCTCCGTGCTCCCTTAATCATAATATTCCTGCCTGGGTTGTAGCTTTCCTTCTTCTGTTTCTAGTTTTAGAAGCTATTAAGTATTTCCGGATGAACTGCTGTTAGAATATTTTTGATTTAAAAATATATTAAAATTTATTTTTTGTATTAATACATTAAAGTAATTTATAAATATAAAAAAATAATTTCAAAGAAATTAAAAAATTTCAATTTTTTTGAAATATACAAATTAACTGGCTTTTATTATCTCATTGGTAATGTAAAATCGTTGCGTAGGATGATTTTTAAAATAATTTTTTATATAAAAATATATTAAAATAATTTATTTAAAAAATAAATTTAGACTAAAAAAAAACGTGTTGTCTAAATTTAGAAGTGACCTCTTTGGAGTTGTTAGATAATATATGTAAATCAACGATAATGCAATAATATACAAGTGTTCCAAGCCTTTAGGTTTTGTTTGGGAACAATGATAATGCAATAATCTGATTTTTACAAATAAATCAACGATGCTTTCGAAAAAATTGGCAGGAGGGAGGAGAAGTGGCAGCGACCGGCGTGGACAATAAATTGACTTGGGATTTGGGAAGTGTTTTGCATGTGGAATCCAAAAGCATCTGAAATGTGATTCCCAAAAATAAAATAGGAAGAGGGAAAGAGGATGAAACGACGATCAATCTTGGCATTTTATGATAAACAAATAAAGGGCTGTATTTCTTAAGAAACAAAACACAATGCTAGAGATGTTACTAGTTTCTAGTGCTGTATTTCTCTAGAAAAACTAGAAGGAGAATCATTCTTCCCTGGTCTGAGTGTGGTTGTTTTTAGTATCGTTTTTGTTACTGTGATTTAAAAAAATAAATTTTTAACAAATATAGTTAATTATATTTTAATATGTATTCTATAATTAAAGTTTATATATATATATATATAAATATTTGATAATTATTTCTAGAAGTGTGGCTGTGGGTGCTTTTAAAATATTTTCTATTTAAAAATATATTAAAATAAAAAAATTGTTTTTGACATGAACGCATTAAAATAATATAAAAATACTTAAAAAATATTAATTTAAAATAAAAAATAATATAAAATTTTTATTTTTATTTTAAAATACTTTTGAACCATAAAAACAAACAGGTCTAAGAATTTTTACAGATCTCAATTAAAAAATATATAAAAACTACAGCACAAAAATTACATTTTTAACCTAATTTTTTAACAAGTTTTGTAATATAAAATTTAATTTAATTTATTATCAAACATCTTATTACATTTATTTCACCGCAAACTCAAGAACTAACAAAAAAAAATAAAAAAAAATAAACACATTTGCACCAATAGTTGAAACTTCGTATCTCAGTGGGAAATATCCATGTGTATTAAGTATTAAACACAAGAAAATAATTTGGAGAAATCAGAGACTGGGAATTAATCTTGAAAAACCAAGAGAAATGAGAATCTTATTAAACACATAGGAAATAAAAGAAGAAGGAAACATGAAGGACCCACAAGGAAGAAAACGTGAAAACTCAAAAAAAAATAAAAATAGTAGCTGTAAGGAAAAAAAAGGAACGGAACTCAAAGCACGGGAATTTGCCTCACCGCCAGTGCCAATTTTTTATTTACAGCTTCTAGTTCTCAACAGAAGATTAGAGACATGTCCCGATACAAATCTCTACGCGTTGGATTGGCATGCAGATTTCTTTAAAACATTTATAGTAATATTACTTACATTTTCTTTTTAAATGACAGTTACTTTGAAATAATATTTTTTAGTTCTTAAATATTTATTTTTAATCCAAAAACAAAATAAAATAGAATTGTAATTTAAAAAAATACGGAAACAAACAGACAAAATTGCCCTTCACAGTATCATTGCCGAATCACTACAAAGAAGCTTAGGCTCGGATAAAAGAGAAATCCACTCTAATTTGAAAAATAGATGATTTAATCACCTAAAAAGGATATATTACTAATAATAAACACTCCACCGAAGCAATTCTTAAAATGGAGAGCCGAGCAATTTGCAACCCCGAAAAACTTAAAAGGTGATATAAAAACGGGCGCAGGCAGGCACGTCCTCTGCACAGTTACGCCCCCTCTAAAGATACAAGCAAGAAATACAGAGAGAGAGCGCTTCTTCCCCTGCCTCTTCATCTCCCCCATCTTCTCCTTCCCTCTCTGAGAAAGAAAGAATATACAGAGGCTTCCGAAATCCATCCGATATGGGTAAAGAGAGATCAGAGAAAGAGAGAGGTGGAGGAGAGCAGAACAAGAGGAATTTGTTTGTGTCTTGTGTTGTGATGAACTCATGTGCTGCCGAGCTTAAACTTCTCTTGACAGCTCTTTTAGTTGTTTGCAGTATTGCTACTCTTTTCCAGATTCTCCCTTCACGTTTCACTATCTCTGCTTCTGATCTTCGTTTTTGCATCTCTAGGATTTCCACCTCCAACACCTCCATCGCTTCCCTCAACAGCACCCCAGCCATGCCTCCAAGCCCATCTCCGCCCTCCATTCGAAAAGATCAAGTCGCTGACAATGGTGTTATCAAGCGAGTCTTTAACCCTTATGGTTCAGCTGCTTATAATTTCATCACCATGGGTGCTTACAGAGGTGGACTGAACACCTTTGCTATCATTGGCCTTGCTTCAAAACCTCTCCATGTTTACTCAAAACCCACTTACCAATGTGAGTGGGTCCCCCAATCCTCCTCCGCATCTAACTCTACTTTCTCCACTGTTGCCTACAAGATGCTCCCTGATTGGGGTTATGGTCATGTCTACACTGTTGTTGTAGTGAACTGTACCTTTTCAGAGGCAGTTAACAGTGAAAATTCAGGTGGGAAGTTGTTCCTGGAAGCCTCAACATCAGGCGGTGGTGATAAAGATTTTAACATTACTGATAGATTTGAGGTTTTAAATGAATCTCCAGGAGATATAAACACGACCCTTTTTAGTTCAAAGCCTAAATACGATTATTTGTATTGTGGGTCATCCTTGTATGGTGGGCTGAGTCCACAAAGAGTGAGGGAATGGATTGCTTATCATGTGAGATTATTTGGGAAAAGATCTCATTTTGTTATACATGATGCTGGCGGGGTTCATGAGGAGGTTTTAGAGGTTTTGAAGCCATGGATGGAATTGGGGTATGTTACATTGCAAGATATAAAAGAACAAGAGAGGTTTGATGGGTATTACCACAATCAGTTTATGGTTGTCAATGATTGTTTGCATAGGTATAAGTTTATGACCAAGTGGATGTTCTTTTTTGATGTTGATGAGTATATTCATGTGCCACAGAAGAACACTATCAAGTCTGTCTTGGATTCGCTCTCGGATTATACTCAGTTCACTATTGAGCAAATGCCTATGAATAACAAGCTCTGCCTCTCTGCTGATTATGGTAGATATTACAGGTATAATTATGCTTGCTCACTCTCTTTTTTTCTCTTTTTTTTAACTCTGTTTTATCTTTCCTATCATGATTGATTTCAAGCTCTTAGAACTCTTAAGAATGGGTCTCTCTTTTTTCTCTGTTCCGGTATTTGTGCAGTATTGGAATTCTTTTTTGTTTTTTTTGTGTGTGTGTGAAAATGGATGTGTCGGTTCGCATAATGGTCCTGCTGCCACAATAATTGAATTTTGC
Source organism: Populus ilicifolia (assembly GCA_015708895.1). NCBI lineage: Eukaryota > Viridiplantae > Streptophyta > Magnoliopsida > Malpighiales > Salicaceae > Populus > Populus ilicifolia. The sequence goes on along the minus strand of SRLM01000088.1, from coordinate 773,485 downwards.
TTTGGTAAAGTTTTCACATGGAGAAAATCAGCTTCTAGGCCTAACGAGATGGTTATAGAATATAGATTGTTGGTTGACTGAGTCTTTGGGATTTTGGCAAAACTGGAGTGCTATTCGGTTTTTGTAGTTTTGTATGATACTTTGCACATTTGGGATGCTGGATTGGAACATTTTAGGACTAATGTTGAACAATTAAACAAAAGATTGAGTAAAGTGTTTGGAATTATTCACCTGGTGACCATACCTTGATTTTTCTCTCGTCTCTTTATCAGGGCAGGTGGAAGTGGGGTGGGGTTAGAGTTTTGTTCTAAAGTGATTGCCACGTAATAATAACTATGATTAGGAACCTTGTCAATTCTTTTTTATTATCAATGCTGTGTTCTTTTTATCCTTGAAGAATCTAAAGCAAGGTTCAATTGCAGATGTTCGCTTCTTAAAGATAGGAAAACCACAGGGATCAAGATAGAGTTCATTGTGGTAATGAAAAATGGATTATTGTGGCGAAATGAACTTGGAAAATCAATAAAAATCAATTAGATAGTCGTGAATGATCAATTACGTTGATGTTTTTCTATCAAAAGTAGATTGATGTCTATATAAAATAGTGAGATTGCACTGATGTTGATGTGAAATAGAAAATTTTAATATCGAGACTGTTTCTATAAGGACTTATTTATGATGTTAGGCTTTACGCTAGATGACTACATTTTGTTCATGACAAAAGATCTCCCTGCATCAGAAACTTGATTTCATGAATCGCTTTCATGCTGTGTGATGTTTGATACTTAGTCCCTTTTTGAGATGTGTTTGATGCAGGCAGCATTTAGGATTTCGTTATTACTAGTTGTAAAGTAAGTGCACGTTGCATTGACTTGCATCTTGTTCCCTTCATAACATGGCTTGTGATTGTGCTTGTATTCACAGAAAGTGGGGGTTTGAGAAACTTGTGTACAAAGATGTGAAGAGAGGCATAAGGAGAGACCGAAAATACGCAATCCAACCACGCAATGTGTTTGCAACCGGAGTGCACATGTCCCAGAACGTTGCTGGCAAAACAACACACAAAACTGAGGGCATGATCAGATATTTCCATTATCATGGAACCATAGCACAGAGGCGTGAGCCGTGCCGGAACTTGCTCAATGTCACAGAAATCAACTTTGAAAACAATCCTTATGTTCTTGACACAACAATGCGAGATCTTGCTTGGTCTGTGAAGAAATTTGAGAACCAAATGATTGGACCCAAGCTAAAAAATACTCGGCAATGACTGGATGATAGATTTTCTTTCGATACCATGTGGTTGCTCGGTAGCAACTCTTTATCCTTTCTTTTTATTATTGTTTTACTGAAGGCTGGGTAGATCAGAAATATTCATTGGGGAGGTGCTCTTTTCTGTATCATATTGTTTTCCTTTTCTTTTACGAGTATAGATAGATACAGGTGATGTATGAATGATAACATGGGAGGTGCTCCATTCTTTAAATCCTTCTACGTATATATGTGTATTTATATAAATTTGCCTGCAAGTTACTTTTCACGTAAATCATGAGTGATATGTTGTCGGTATGATGTCCCACCAGCCACCTTTGGGAGGTAAAGCAATGTGCTTGATTTTCATGCTGCCTGCCTCCACACCTTTTGGTTCATCCCTCGTCGATGCCTTATGCTTTCGTGGTGTTTTTGATTGAAAGACCAAGGTGAACAGCATCTGGCTATGGTTTCCAAGGAAAGCCACAGGCTGTTTCTCTCTTTTCCCTTTATAATCTTTTTGACAGGTCGAAACGGACATGTGGGTGAATGACAATATAGAGGTCCCTTTCAAATGTCTCCTCTCCCCACTAATCCATGAAAAAAAAATCATTATTCTTCACAATATAAAAGTATTTAGTTTGACTCCTTTCTTCTAATACTGTTTCATAAAAGTCTTATTATTCTGCATGAAAAGGCAAAAAGGAGCAGCAGCTTGATATCTGCAACTAGGTTGCATATATTTGAGGTTCAAAATAAAGATCCCACGATTGTTTTACCTTACCTGTATTTTTATCAAGTATTTCACAAGAAAAAGAAATCTGAAATACTAATAAATTTGGTTCGGTTGGTAGGTCCCATCACTTCACGTGTTTGTGAATCACGTACATGACTCACACACGAAATAATTAAGGTGATGCATGAAATGGAATAATATTGCGAGACAACGGCTGTATTTATGGCCATACCTTGAAAGGGAGGGTAATGGAACCACACACCAACTGTAATATTCTCTAGCATGGAATTGATGTTCTATCCATGCCTCATCTGCGAACACTGCCAGCTTCTGCTAGCTAGTTCAGCACAAGCCCATTTCTCCAGCTATTTTTGAGAGAGACTTCGTGTCCTGTTGCTTTGTCACTACTCATGACCTTTAATTATTAATTTCGTTGCATTCTTAATTATTTATCTCTAAATGATTGATCAGGCTAATTTCCCAGTAAGTACCCCCTTCTGCTCTCGCTTGTAGCTTCAAGAAATATATTACACAGTCGTCATCCTCTTCCGAGCACCAAGTTAATACAGGAAGGAATTCACTCTGCCAAGCCCCGTAAGAGTCCGATGTTAATTACTAGCTAGCCAGCACTACTGAGATGGTCTGGGACGCATAAACCTGCAAGCCTTGGTCTCTAATCATAATACTGGAGCATATAATATTCCATGAACGAAAGTTATGATATTGGGAATGAAAGCGACATGGCCTGGAACCTGTGCAAGAGGCCACTCACCGTCCAGGACGTCGTTGCACGATCACATGAGGGCGCCTGAGCTGGGTCAATAACTCATCGATCCTTCATTAATTAATTATCATGCCAATGGTTCTGGCTTCACTTACCAAATCCAAGAAGGATTTCAAAGTCAAAAGTGACCAGTAATTCTTTCTCTCTAAAAGATTGTTGAATCTCCATTGCTTGAAGGATTTGTAACAATTGGTGGTCAATGTTGCGAGACAACTCAACGCGGTTCCATCATCAGTGCTTGAAATATTTTTCTTTTGTTGCTTAATTTGATCCTTGCTTCGGTTAGAGAAGAACCTCCCCGTCTAATTAATTAAGAAAACATGGCAATTAAAGCTATACCTATGCATCTTTGTTTATTGATCTATTAATCTAGCTAGCTATCCATCTATATCGTAAGTTATTTTTATAGGGAAAGACGGAGAGGTCGCAAAGGTTCTTATTGGTGAACAGCACCTCCCCAAGGCATTGATTCCCACACTGTTCATGGTTTTGTTTTTCCTTTATATAGATTATTTCTTGTACATAAAAATAGATGGCCATCATTAAATATATGGTATAGTGTGGGACAGCGCACATGAGAGCATGTGGAGCAGGAATTTGGACAATTTATGCTTGCGTGGAGTCTGTGTGGGCTAGGTTGTTCCACCACAGGAACGGAGGGAGGGAAGAAGAAGGGGATGTCTGCAGTTAAGTTTTCTGTTTGTAAATATATTAAATATTTTATTATTATTATTAATATTAGTATATTCAAATGAGGTTAAAAACACTAAAAAAATATTAAGTTAAAATAAAAAAAATCTATTTCTTTCATAAACATCTTTTTTTTTTTAAAAAAAAAAACCTTGCTCTTAATAATAAGCTAAGAATGTAGGTGGGCTTTCTATAATAAGATGAGTCACGGAGAACCGGACCAACCCATAATTTCAATCACACCATTTTGTGGGTCTAAGCATATATTCTGTTCGGTGGAGGACTTATTATTATTAATCTAATTTCAACGACGATGAACAGTGGCTATAAATTTCTGCTAATTGCTCCATGTGGTTAGGGCAACAAATCATGTCTATTTGAGATTTAGAGTTTCCACCGCTAATCTTGTCAATCCTTTGTCAAATTTATTTATTACAAATTTAATAGGATGAATTAATTGAGCAGATAAAGTGTAATTTCATAGGGGTACGGTGTCGGTGTAGACCTGTAGAGGTGTGTGACGGAAGAGTAAACGATGCCTAGGGAGCTATTCCATTACATGCATACCTGTGGATTAATTGATTTGGTGAAGGGAGACAAGTACCCAACAAGTAATTTGGAACTTAAAAGCAAACCCCAGAAGACTTTTCCCCGGTTACTCGGTAAGTGAACATGTTTGTTTTGTTTATTTATTATTTTGGCATGTGATTTGTAATTTGATTAAAAAAATTGATAGTTTTTTTTTTTTTTTTTGTAAATATTACTATTAAAAATCACGACAAGTTAGCTCCCATGCTTCATAAGCACAACAAGATAGATGTTGTAGTTTACAAGCACCACGTTTACTAAACGGTGTGCTTTTAAAAAACGAAAGTCTAATATTAATTAAAATTTAAATATAACTTAGATAGTAAAATATACAAGTTAAATGATTTTTTTCCTATCTCTAAAATCGAACATCATTTCTCATTATCTCTCTAAAAAAACCCATTGAATCCTTTTATTTTGCCCTGAAAACAATTGAAAAATCCCAATTTCTAAGTATTATTGGATATATTGATTGAAGTTATAGTGATTTTTGCAGGGTTTTTTAAACGAGATAAAATTCTTATATAGAAAAAAAAACTATTATTTTATTGTGGTTTTTACAAGTTTTATTAAAATTATAAAAAGCTTACCTATCCAGGAATCATAAAGCAAATTAAATTTTAGAATAACAAAATCTATAATTAAAAAAAAAAAAAATTAATCCCCTCACCAAAATTCTCCAAAACTAAACAATAACCGAAATAATCAGATTATTTTCTGAAAATAGTTTGATAATTAATACCGCGGGCCTCCTCACAACTACTGTTATTGAATCCCAATATTATTGAAACGTCATATTTTTGTACCAGATCACTTTAAAAAAAAAATGGAACAACAGAATTTTCAATTAAAGTTTTTCATATAGTAATTCTTTCCCTTAGAATTTTATATTATATTATATATACTTACTGTCTTTTTTATATTATTTTCGCCTGGCGGGTTGTGATGATAGGGCTGCAATAACCACCTCTTCCAATCTTTTTCTTTTTCTTTTTTCAATTAAAATAATTTTCTTTATCTTCTTCTTCCTTTAAAGAGATGCTTTTTTTTCTTAGTTTTAATTTTAATACCTTTTGTATTAATCTTTTGAAAAAAAAAAGATTCTAAATATTTTTTTTATAAAATCAAGCAACAATTTAATCTAATACCTTTTATTTTATTTGTATGAGTTTTTTCCCGGTATGTGGAAAGAATACGGATGCAGTTAACACCAAAACATAGAATTTTCAACGAGGGACGGTGACGTAACGGTGTTAATTTCATCATATCACATGAGGGGTGGAGTGTCCATGTCAGATGGGCACGGAACTGGAGGGTGGCTTTAAATAGCAGTCATGGTTACGGTTGCCGTGTAGTTCAATAACCTTAAACGATGTATTTAATATATATTACGGTTGGTATCTATATACATTAATTATATCTATTTAATTAAAAATTCATTAAAAAAATCTTTTTGAAGCGTGACGTCGGCGACCCCAATTATAGGCATGGCATTGATTCCCATTGTTTATTTATTTGTTTGTTTGTTTACTCACATGAGATAAGAACGTGTTGATAATGTAAACATGTTTTCTTGTCTTCTCAAGATTTTAATTGGAAATTAAAATTTTGATGGGTATCTTTAATGAAATGATAAAATTATTGCCGACTTGGGCAAAAAATTAAAATATATATATCCAGCACTGAAACGCATATTTAATTTTTTTATTTTATTATATGAAATTAGATATTTTCATTATAAATATAATAATTTAGATTTTATGGATAGTATAAATTATTATTCTTTTACTAGTGTTTTTTTTAAATATATTTCTTTAGCTATGTTGCTTGTTATACATAAATTGTAAGCAACTGAAAACAATGTAAAAAAAAACAAACTATTTAAGATAAGTCTAAAAGGTATTTCTTTAATCAAATCATGTTTGCCTTATTGACGTGGGTTTTTTGTTACCAGGATAATTTTTTTTATCATAATTTATGTTTTTAAAAAATTTTATCATAATCCTATAAGCAAATTTTAATTAAAAAATAGTGAATTGATAATTTTAAAAAGCATGTATTTGTAAAAGATAAGAATATAATATTGACAAAATTATATAAAAAATTTAAAAATAATTATTCCATAAAAAATTATAAATTTACGCATATTATGTTCATATATACTTATTGAGAAATAAATTGTAGATATTGCATGAAGGATGCTAATATTATTTAAAAAGAATGACAAAAATAGATAATTATAAATTACTTTATTTAAAAATAATTAAAAAAAACTCTCCATGAACTACTATAACCAACAAAACACATTTTTTCGGCTTTTTTTTTAAAAAAATCAAATCAAGTCTAAAAACTTTTAAGGTTAAATCATTTTTATTTTATTTTTTTGTATATTTGAAGGAAAAAACCCACCCCCGTTAAGTTCTATTCTTAAAAATAAATATATAGATATCAAAATGAAAGTTATTGATGATAGAATTTGACCACCCAAAAGTTCTCTCCATAAACTTTCCTCTCTCAAGTTTCAAGGATTGAAATGGAAAATAGATAAACTTGGGAACCTAAACAAACATTCAAAAATTATAAGAGATCAATCTTAAAAAAATAAAATTGAGGGATTAAAATGTAGATTCACACGCCTCGCATCGTTGTGTTTGAGAGAAATAAAAATCATAATGTTCTGGTGGCTATGGGCGGGGCCTATGATCTCTAACACGAACCCCCAAAATTGGCCACTAGGCTTTAAAGCCCTTTGTGTTAGGGCCTCGGGGTCTCTTTCCAGTCTTTAGTAAACAGCGATGCAGCCCCAGGCCTCTGCCCAGTAAATATGAAATACTTTCAATCTTCAAGTGACTTCTGGCCCAACGCTCGTCAAGATCTAACTGCTGTCCAGCCTCGTACTCATAGCCCACGATTATGGCTCTTATTAATTATTCGACTTCTCTTTTTTCAAGGTTTTGCTAATGGTAGAAACCACATCATATAAAATGTTCATGTCGAAGCATCAAACAATTGCAAAAACATCGTCATCGATTTCGTCATGGAGGGTTTTTGTTTTTGAGCTTGGCGTTTGTCGTAGGTCTGGTCTGACCTGAGAGCCAAAATCATTACCTTTTCACTTACAGAGAGCTAATTTTCACTTCCAGCATGGAATTTATTCCTAGTACTACAATCTATCTTATAACTCTTCTCTCCTTTTCCACGCCTTTTGCAACTTCCGCCACCATCTTTGATTTCGAAAACTGTGAGTTCCCAGCAATCATTAACTTTGGTGACTCCAACTCCGATACCGGTGGATTGGCAGCTTCTTTCACACCCCCTAACTTTCCCAATGGAGAGACGTACTTTGACATGCCAGCAGGGAGATACTGTGATGGAAGGCTTATTATAGATTTTATTTGTAAGCTTTTCTTTTTTTACTTTGGAAAATCCAAAGTATAGATTCTTAGTTTCCCGGTGAGCATGTTCAAAATTTAAATGTTAAGTATGTTTTATGAAAGAAACACACCAATACAAGTTAATTTGCATCTTAAGTTGTGTAGCGGTCATTGATTTTGGAATCTTGAGATTATAATTCATGAATTTTCTTTCAATTGCATTTTTTTAATCAATTTTTTTTACTAGTTTAAGCCTAATAGTCATGTTTTATCCATAAAAATGGTGTCGACTTGAAGAAAATTTGTCAGAAAAATTAATGAACAATACTAACATTTTTTATTTTGTCTAGCATGCATAGTTATGCGCTGAGATGACATCAGTTTGAAGAAAAATTGATGAATATTAACAAAATGCTTGATTGAGAATATTTTGAAATATTTCAGATTGAATTTGATAAAATTCATTAATCTGGAACTCAATTGAAAATGAGTACATAGGTTTAGGAGTAGATTGAGGTTTTCCCAGTTATTATTTTTATTTAAATAGCTTGAAAAAACCGTGTTTTTTCAGCAAAGAGTCTTAATCTTCCGTATCTGAGTGCATATTTGAATTCTCTCGGGACGAACTTCACACATGGAGCAAACTTTGCCACTTCGTCATCCACCATTACCTTACCAACTAGTATTATGCCAAATGGTGAATACAGTCCTTTCTACCTTGGAGTACAGTATGAGCAATTCTTGCAATTCAAAGCCAGGTCACAGATGATCAGGGAAGGAGGTATCCCTTATAACATAGTTTATTGGTTTCATGTTTTCAAGATGATGCTCGATTAACTAATTAACCTTAAATTGGCACGACTTGGTTCTGTAGGAGGAATTTTTGCCAGGTTGATGCCCCGTGAAGAATATTTTGAAAAAGCTTTATACACATTTGATATTGGTCAAAATGATCTGGGGGCTGGATTTTTTAGTATGTCTGTTGAGGAAGTGAATGCATCTGTCCCTGATATGATTAATGCATTTTCAACAAATGTTGAGGTATGCAACTCGATTCCGCTCCTTTTCCCTCCTCTAGACATTGAATGCAAGAACAATTTCAGTGTAAATATTTATACATAGCATGTATATGGTTCACCCCTCTGAGTCTCTTAGAATTTCAGTGGCTAAAAAGAGAGTGGAGTCTTGTTGATGTATGTGGATGCAGAACATATACCATTTGGGAGCTAGATCATTCTGGATTCATAACACCGGACCAATTGGTTGTCTCGGCTACATTTTAGTTGGATTTCCCACAGCAGAGAAAGATGTTGCAGGTTGCGCTAAGCCTTACAATGAAGTAGCTCAATACTTTAATCACAAGTTGAAGGAAAGTGTTTTTCAACTCAGGAGAGATTTTCCAACAGCTTTATTCACATACGTAGATGTTTATTCTCTGAAGTATGCTTTGTTCAGCGAGCCGAAAACATATGGTATTTAAACCTTGATACTACACTCAAATCACGTTGAGAATTACTTGCATCGATCAGGATATGCTCATTTTCTCTTATTCACTCAACATATTATATTCGTGACTTTTGATCTTTCATATGTATTTGATGTGGTTTCTTTGCAAACTGCAGGATTTGAGCTTCCACTTGTAGCATGCTGTGGCCATGGCAACCTGTATAACTACAGCAGCGGTGCTGTATGTGGTGCAACCATTGCAGTAAACGGTACCCAAAAAACAGTGGGTTCATGTGATAACCCCTCGGTACGGGTAGTTTGGGATGGGGAGCACTACACTGAAGCTGCAAACCAATTTATATTTGATCAAATTTCTACAGGAGTATTTTCTGATCCACCTGTTCCTTTGAAAATGGCATGTCTTGGGACTGCAGACCTTTAGAGATCATATGTATCAATATCATCGAATGCCTAAATGTTGAAGAATTTAGTAATGCTGATTACCTAAAGCAAGTAGACACAAACATGACAGGTTGCACGACACCAAACTCCCCGATCTGAGGAAAACAGGAAACTATTAATGTGTTGACAGGGTAAAGTTACCACAAATTTTAGGGATATAATCAACCATGAACTCATCATTATGGCCAGTATTAGACGAGGCTGGTCAAATGACTGAAAGCGACCTTTTCTGCTCTTGTAATTCTGAAAGATGAAATGAATTTTGAACAGATGTATTGTTAAATATAGCTAGAACAGGTTTTTTTTAATCATCTTTCTGTTCTCATCTTTGGTGTTGGGCAAGTTTATGGCATTTTAGAGGAATAGGAGCAACGAAACATGGCAGTTCCCTTTCTTATAGCAACTCGATCTCTCATGGTAATTGAACGGATTTTCAATCTTACCCAAGTGCAAAATCTCACCCATCGATAGATGCTGAAAATTTGCATTGTGGTTCATTGGTCACTAGAATTAATTTGACAGCAACTTCATGAAGACCATTCTATCCACCCAATACATAAAACAAATGAAGTACAAGAAATGGAAAAATTCTCGTACAATTATATTGTTCAACGTTCTCTCGCTTTTCCCCAGAATATGACTGGAAAATGAAGGATACGTCAGACTCGGTAAAAACTGTTATCCAAAACTGCACAATTGCAGCAAACAGAAGAACACGATGCTAGAAGGAAAGGAAGTTAGCAGAAATTTCATGCACCCTGTGCTTCTAAGAAAGCATTGAAGTCCTCCCTAGCCTTTTGCAAGCGAGGTGTAATGCAAGAAGTTGGCGAGGTAGGGTGCGATGTGGAAGATGATGTTGAAAACCGAACATGGCGAAAAGATCCTTGGGATTTCCTGGGTGATGCTCTTGTTGAACAACTTTTGAGAACTCCTTTTCGATCCTTGTCGAAGACGAAGGCGGCAGCAACCGGTGAAGTTGCATCATTGGAACTAGTTTGGATCAACTCCATCGGCAAATCAAAGTAAAGATTCATGGAGTCATCTTCATGGTCATTTATGATGGCCGATGAAGCCCATGAACCACATTCAAATTTTTCCAGAGAAACCGTCCTGGATATTACATTTCCCAAATCTACTTTTACTTCTTCCTTTTTTGGTCTCACTGGTTTTCCCTTTGCGAAGCCTGGGAGGTACAAGCATAGCACACCGCATTTAAATCCATCATCAATGGAATCCATCTTTTCCCCAGTTACGAGATCTTCTTTGCTAGCCTCAGTTTTGAAGTGTCCATGAGGTCTGTTATTGGATTTGCAAGCATTTGGTCTAGTGAACCAAATATCAAGTTCATCAGCCGGTGCAGCTGTCCATCCTTCTGCACAAGACTTGCTCCTTCGCAAGTGAATTTCTTGTTGAGCAGCGAGGGGAGCATGTGCTGAAGAATGTCGACTGGCCATTTTGTCAATTTGGCGGGGAGATGCTTGGCTTTCGTTTTTCCATTTCTTTTTCAACATGGTGAAGCTGATCGAAGGAGATGAGCTGGCTGAACTGGGGAGGCTGCAGGTTATAAGCTGGGATTTTGAAGGCAGTACAGGTGGAAGCAGGTCTGGAGTTGGAGTAGTTGAAACTAGCGGCAGCATGAAATTGAAGCTAGATTCTCTCCTTGATGATTCTCTCAACGATATGGGATCCACTGAAATCTGCTTTTCCTTCTGCATACTCTCCTTTCTGACCAACTTTTTAGATTCTTCAATAGCCATGAATTTTAACTCATGGAAATGTTCAGCAGTACTCATACAGAAGTCCAGATCATCAGAGATCTCAAGTGTTTCGCGAGTTCCATTATTTGAAGTGGGAAGGACAATATCTGAAGTTGGGACCATGGTGTTTAAGGGCACAAACTAGCTATGAGAATAAAATGAGAGATTTAACTACTTATAAGAACAAGAGGAGGAATATGGCAAAGTGAGGACGTGGGCAGCATGTCATAAGTGTCAATGAGTAGTGATTTCCATGTTTTTTCCCCACTCGCCCATATAAAAAATGGCGTGGTTATATAATATTGCAAGTTCTATGTCATATATCAATGTATCATCTGCTAGCTTCAGAATAATTTAGTTTATATTATATTCTTATGAGAGCTGACTTCCCTGCCATAATTATGGTCTAATAAGAGTAGCACTAATCGACACTAGCTAGAATCTAGTTTGTCCCCAGCGTGACTCAAAAATAAGTGCCCCCCAAGCACCAGAGAAACCATTGTTTGATGTGCTAGCGTCAACAAATAAAATCACCATAACAAGCATGCAAGACATACGATGAGGCTTAAGCCAATAAGCAATACTAAAAGACTTCATGTTTTTTGGGCATCAAAAACTAAGAAGTATCGCATGGCCAACCATAAAAGATCACCAACAAGGACATGACACCAACTCTTTAATTTCTGCCTGGAAGTTGCAAGAAATTGTTGTAATATATTTTCATTTTCTTCATTCACAAAATACAACAAAGGAAGATCATTAGGGAGCTGCAAAGAGGCATTCATTAGAAACTTTCTATCATACTAGCTCAAGCAAAGTCAATTAATTAACATATATTGTGATTGTATAATCATGTGGTATTCACATTGTTTGAATATGATACATTTTAAGTTAAAAGGTAGGACAAAAATCTCTACTGGAGAGAATTATAAAATAAGATTAATACTACTGCAATACCAATGATGATTGGAAAACCTGTGACCAAGTATAGCGCTCCATAACCCTGCAAAAGAGTTAGCTTCCTTGGTTACAACCTCAAATTAGACCAGTCAATTTTCAATTTTCAATAGCAGATTGTTTTATCCTGCCCCCACCAAGACGCCACTACAACCAGCATGCAGATTTAATGAACGAGGCGTATAGTAAATGGTTTGTGCTTTTCAACAAATATTGTAGTCAAGTTAAAGATTGCACGGAATATCAATCAGCAATTAAAATAAAAGGTATTGCTATTTAAATCATATTATTTCTTTTCTGCTTTCCATGTATGAAGTTAGAAAATCAAGCCTTTATAAGAAACCAAAACATATTTAACAGTGTCTTTCAACTGTGAGAGAGTCAGTATTTTACACATCAATTGTTTCACGAGTAGAAAATTTTAAGAGCTAGTTGTATCCATGCTTGCAGGAGTATTGGCACCACATGGACAGCAAGCTCATGAGAAGCAGCCAGACTACTGTATTTAGAAGAACACACAAGCAGACCACCCTTAAATGAAATACACATTAAACTAAACAGAAAGTGAACAAACCACAACTGGGGGCACGTCAGTTTCATCATTCCTATCAGCATCCTCAATTTCAGCAGCTGAGTCCCAATCAATTTTCAGTCTCCTTGCAGCCTCTTTAGGATTTATGCCAGTGTCAGTGGCTTTTGCATAAAGGGATTTGCTTGGCTTTGTCTTTGGTGCTTCAACCTATTCAAGGAACACGTCACTGTATAAACAAATATTCAGCAAGGCCACAAATAAGGTGGAGGTGGTAATCACTGAATACAAGTTAAGGGAGGATCTATTAAAATGGTTTTGCCGTTAAAAAATGCAGACCCATTATGCACCAGTATGGAAAATTAATGGGTTGAAACAAGGATTGAAGAAGAGGAAAATGACAATTAATTCCATGGCTGAACTGGTACACAAACAATTCAGGCGTTTAGAACCGCAACCATTCACAGAATTTTGGCTTAAAACAGAATGGTAAAGTTAAAAAAGGGACCTATGTAGCAAACTTGAAACTCTGACAATTAACTTGAGTTGAATTCAGTGGAGCTGCATGGTTATGGATATATTGCTTTTCAATTATGGGTTGAACTCTAGGTTAAATTGGCTAATTCTAATAAGTTGACTTATTCATGCAAGGTGAAAATTATCCCAGTTAGCGGGATAAAGTTTCCTTCACAATGTGTCAAAATTATGTGGTCAAGACTATGCCTATTATTAGTCCTTGATAGATTATGATTTGAATATCAAGGGATCATGTTATTGCACACTTAGTTTCAACTACCTAGTCTTGAACCTTACAAAGTAGATTTGTTTTCTAGCTACTTTTACACACAGAATTAAGTAAATATGAGGTTCATTACTTGTAACCTGCAGCATACTTTATCAGAGGTGACGTGACTTTGTTGCACAGGACTGTCATCATGGAAGTGATATAACTCAACTCACTTAAACTAGAACACAGCATACTAATGTAGTAGGGTTGTGGCTCCGCTTCAATCTATTCATAGTTTTCAATGCTCTGTGCCTTTTGCTGATTATTCAAAGAAAATATTTGCTTTAATAACTCTTTATATCCAACTTAGACAACCTTGCATAGTGATTCTTTCACCCTTCTCTGACTTCTGTGTATTCTGGCTAACTGAACACAGAAAACCCCAATCTTTTCTATTCATGTTGCATTGCACATCACTTCTTGCATACCTCAACACAGTGAATGTTTGAAAAATACGATCACCTCCTTGTTGAGAATGATCCCACCTTCACCAAACCCGCTCCTTTTTGTTCTTGTCTCGTACCTTGCTCACAACAGCCTATCTCATTTATCACTTCCCAGCTCGTTCTGAATTCCAACTCCCATTCGAATGTCTTTGGGTGCCTCGCCAAACTATCTTAGTCTTTTAAGTAATTGGTTTTTAATGCTTTCCTTTTATGTGACCATACATGGAATATATGCTTGAAATGCAGTAACAAGCTTCCATTCTCTGGGTTAATCTCTCACCCAAAGTGCTGAGAAAAATGTTTTGCTTTAAGCACAGAAAATATCACATTATCTCGGAAATCATATTGCAAAGGGACAGGATCATAGCTAATGTTCATCCTAGCTTATGCTTACATCTAACCTTCACCTAAAGAAGGGAATTATCTGTAAGTAAATTTACAAGTACAGCTGATTTCTGAAAATTTAAATATTGATGAAAATCAGGAGACCAGAAGAAGTCAAAACCATAGCACCCCCTATTATCAACAATGAGCATAGACTAAACCACAAGTTTACCTCCAAATTAGGCCAATTTATCATCTCCTCAGCTAGCATTTGAAGTGCCTCCCGATTTTTTGGGATTTTGCCTTCATTGACCTAGTAAATAAAGGATCAAATATTAGAAAGAATGAAATAATATTGTTCACGCCTTATCAATATAAAGAGAATGTTCTCAAATTCTCTACTGGAGCAGGTGAGCTAACTTTCTTGAAGTGCAAATGCTTGAAGCAGCAACTATCGTTATGGATTTTGGAGAAATTTGAAATTGCAAAGTTTCAGCACTTAAAAGATCAGGGATGGATATCTGTCAAAAAAACTCCCATCCGCTACTAAGTTGAGAAGATTGGAGATACTTGATCAACTCATCGAAACGTTATGTTATAGATGGTCAGATGATTAATTTCAATTCCAGCTTATTTATACTCTTCTATACCAAATTAGCAACTATCTGCAAAACAAGGTGTTCTTGGATGTCTTTGTTTATGTGTAGGGGAATGCAGATTTTAAAACCAAATCTATGCACATCAGTTCAGGGGAGAAAACTTAACGTATCACCCTCTACTTTCCCAATACTTAACACACAGTCTCATTCTTTAGTTACGGTAATGCATTACACTAGCCAGAAAAATAACTTCCTTCAAATCTCCAGCTAGCCTTGGCAAAGATTGACTAATAGTAAACTCAGTGCTGTCAAATATATAGCACAATTGAATGTCAATAAGGTATTAGGTTCAAGCACATTTCAATTCTAAAGTTAACTTCTCAAGAAATGAATAAGCAGCAGCGGTGATTATTAGTTATAAAGGGAGGGATTTACTAGTTCTAGAGCTTCAGCCAAGTCATCTCTGGTTGGGGTATCAGCATCATCAATACCAAGCAGTCTCCTTCTCTCAACTTCTCTTGGGTCCTCAATCATTACTGTCAACTTAACCTAAAATATTTGGATGAGTAACTGAGATCAAAGTGAATTTAATAATAAAGAAACAAAAATATTGAGCTAATTTGTAGTACAATATTCAGCTGCAAGAACAGTGAACATGAAGTGAATTGAATAACAAAGAAACAAAAAATACCTCACTAAATATCATGTCTCTGTTTTTCCTTAGAAGCTCCAACACCTAGCCAAAAGACACTGATATAATCAATTACTAAGAAACATGGTATTCTTTAAAATTTAAAAGAAACGAGAAAGAGAAAATGGTGAGGGGAAATGAAAAGCGACCCTTTTGATATCTTGAACATATTGGAGGTCTTGAGGGCTAGGGGGTAGTGCTTCGTCTTCCTCTTCTTCTTCCTCTTCCTGGTCTTCTTCTTGATCTTGGACACTCAATTCTATGTCTTCTTTACCAACCAACAAATTACCAGTCTTTCTCCTTCTCAAAGCATTATGGTCGAGAAAAATACTAGCCAATCTTGTTGTCAGTCGCCCATTCAAAGAAGGTGTGTATTGGTGGGATTTAAAGAAGAGTGAATGGGAATGTGAAGAAGAAGAAGAAGATAATGAGCGTGTAAGGGGCATTTGGTAAAGTTGCAAAGCCATTGTTAACATCATCTTTCTTCACTCTCCTGCCTCCTATATCTATGTGAAAAACTAGTGGGAGTTACTGATATGAAGTAGTTGATGGTAGGTTTATGCGTGTCAATTTTGAGCATTTCAAAATCTTTGGAGTTCCATGTTAAAGAAGATGAAGATGATGTTATGATAATCCCTTGGGTGGTTGAAAGTAAAGGCCCAAATGATACTCCATATGGATTGGGCTTTTGCGCTTTTGCAAGTCATCCCGATTCACGTCAGAATTAAATAACGAATCAATAACAAATATAGCATGTAACTATGTCACAAGTTTGATGTTTATTAAAAATTATTAAATTTAAATTAAATAAACATGATTTGGAGGAAGCCAATATCATTATCGCGCACTACGCTATCAATGTTTTTTTAATATATAAAAATATATAGGCATTGTTAATTTTTTTTATCAATTTTTTTTAAAATCATATAAAAATTAATTTGATAATCTCGAATAACCTATAAAAATATAACTTGATTTAAAATAAACACTTAAGATGATATTTATTTTATAAATACTAAGATGAAAGAAATAAATACAAATCATAAAATTTAATTAATTAATCAAATAGTGAATAATAAAATAAAAAAATAAGTTGATCAAATTCCTGTTAAACTTGCAATTTAGATCACAAGACTATAATAACTTTATAAAATATAAATTATAAAATAATTATAAAATTAAATCTCCAATAAATTTAATGTTTAGTAGTGAAATTTTAAAAAAAATAAAAAACTAAAAGGTCCATTAAAAAAAATAGAGTCCATCAAATTCTCATCAAACTCACTCTCTAGATAATAAGATTATAACAACTTCATAAAAAAATAAATTATAAAATTCAATTCTCAATAATTTTAATATTTAAAAATAAAATTAAAAAAAATATAAATTCAATAATAAATAATATTTTATATTACAAAATAAAATAAAATCTCCTCCTCTTTTAATCTTTTTGTTAATAAAAATTATAATAAATTGCTTTTTTATCATTTAAAATTTCTCACGGATCTGGTTGTGAAATCTTGAATATAATTGATATATTTGTAAAAAAAATATAAAAAAATTTCAATCACATTGTAAATAATAAAACTTTTTTATTTTTTTATCTATACTTCAAAACATTTCAATGTATGAATGGTAAAATACATTAGAAACAACTATAATGATCATGATTTATGATGATGTTTAATGTCAAAAGTATGAAATATACCAAAAACATTATTTCATGGGGTTTTTTTTAATCTCAAGATAATTTTGTTAAAGCACTTTTGACATTTATAAATATATAAAAAAAATTATTTGATTTTCAAAACGAGTAAAAATAACCTCCAAATTTTTCTTTACAAGACAGAACTTCTCTTTTGTATATACGGTCCCCATGGATTCAAATTTTTTTAAATATAAAAAAACAGGTCTTAAATTGTTTTTACCATCATTATTAAATTTATAAATACAATCATTTAAATTTTTTTATTATAAAAATATTTTTTTATGTTAATATATTTTTTGTTTATTTTAGCCCAACAATTGTTTTATTGAAAAAATTAGATTTACTTGCAAGAACATGTGTAATCAAACAAGGAAAATATAATGCATCAATCAACTCCATTCCATCATATTCTTCACTACACTAGATAATTGATTATATTAAATGACATTACACCCTACCAAACAAATATTGTGTTCAAGTTTTTTCAATGATTCCATTTCTAAGTTCAATGGGATAATCATTGCTCTATCAAATCAAAAAATAGGTAATTACCATCGTATCAAGACTCCTTCAGTCCTGATGGAAAGAAACTGATGAAAATTGATTCTCATCAAATCAAGGAGCCTATTTCCACTTAAAACAACTTCAAAACCAGATTAATACAATTAATTAATGGCCTAGCTTTATGGATGATCATCATCTATGTAAATCGCAGGTAATTTTAGCTGTAAAAGGTTTGTCCACGTCATCAATGGCAGCTATAGTTCAATACCCGATAAACTTTTAAGTTTCGAAGGATGACAACTCAAGCTGCAATTCAGCTTCATGCCATGGAATTAGCTTCGTTCCTTCCTTTTTATTTTATTTTCTTCTTCTCCTTTTTTCTCACGAAGGGTTGAGATACAATTGACTCAGTAAGAACTTAGTCCCTTTAGTTTTATAATTAATCCATTAATCCCCATAGCACAAGAATAATCAAATAGTCCTCTGATCAATTAATGTTGACTATCCTTAATTAATATTTATTTTGTTCGAAGATTACCTTCTATCCCAATTAATGATCCCATCTCACTCACTTCTCTTTTATTTTTTTTTTCTGTTTTTCAGGAAGAGAAAAAAGAAAAATAAATTAAAAAAATAACATGTAATTGACAAGAGGACTAAGTTACAAGTAGATTTAAAAGCGTAGGCAGGGTATAATAGTCTTTACATTCTTTTTTGGTAATTTAGGTTTTTCCTGCTCCACGGTTTGGGGGAGTTTGATAATTTATCTTGATTTTTTTCTGTTATCACGGTGTCAAGAAAAATCTAATATCGAGTGGATGTTTGGTTTAGAAAAAAAAAGGGTTTATTATTTCCATAAAAATAAAAATTAGGGAATAAAATTTTCGCCTCCAATTTTTTTTTTATCCTTTTAGTTTGAAAGTTTTATATTTTGATCCAAAGTTTTATATCATATTGTTTATATTTTATTCCCGAGAGAGTTGCTGAAAATAAATGAATGAAAAAGAAATTAATTACTCATACAAACAAGAAAAGCGAATTAAAGTATGTGTCAGCATATATATTACTTTGTTTTTATATATATATTTCGAGATTACTAGTTTAATACATCTATATATATGATGTTTATTTTAACAAACATTCCATTAATTTGGTTACATGCTTAGAATCATGCTTATTAATTAGTTAAATCTTGATCAGCTAGCACGTCGAATTAAACTAAACATTAATTAGCTTCTTTTTTTCCCAACACTCAATTATCCTTCGAAGTATGGCAAGAAAGCCTCGACTCATGGGATATATACTTTAACATTTACCATCACCTTAATATATACATATACAGTTAAATTTGGTGGGAAAATGGAAAAGAAATATCATACAACTTTTCTTCTTTTATGTCTCCAGACCTAGAAGTTCCCATGGACACCTGTTATTTGAATGATTCCAATGAGCACATCAGGTGTGCCAGAACATACTATTCATGAATAATTTCCATGCTGTTATCTCACTAAAGCCTTTGCCAAGGCAACTCCCAAGTTCCTGCTTTTCTGAAAAGGAAAATAATAAAGCAAAAGTCTAACACGAAGAAAGAAGAGCATGGCCAGAATATCTGAAAAGGGATTCGTCGCGGGCATGCAGCTTATTTGACAAGCTGCAACCACTTACATTCTCATAAAGGAACAGCTGAAATCAGGCTAGCCAGGACGATTTGGATCCACCAGCAGTGTTATAATGTACGTAGCCCTGCGGATGCCATCTTTCTTTTAGCTTTGTTCATACATATCGTGTACATATATATGCCATGCGCTTTATACAAGCTCAGCTCAACTCTTTTGAGGTCCTCATAGCATAAAGGGGGAAAAAAGGTCTGAGAGATAGGTATCGATTATGGATTTCAGCCACAGTATCCATTCAGATTTAGATTCTCTCCGATCAGTTAATTGTTCCGGAGAATCAATTTTGTATAGTAAATTTAAACCCCAATAGTACTTTATAAGGTTATCTAGCAGTACTATACATCGGTGGTCATGAGCTAGGTTTGAAGAGTTTCAAGATTCTTTGGAGAGCCCGCGGATTGAGATGCAAGTATTTTTATTGACGAGTTGAAAACTCTCTCTCTCCCCCTCTCTCTCTCGCGCGCACACACACGCGCACATATATCAGGACATCACACCACCGATAAAATCAATTAGTAATGCATGTGATTCCATTTTAAAACCAGGGAATCACATTCCTCAGAACGTGGGGATGTGAGTATATTTTTTCTACTTAAGTTAACATTCTTAATTTTTACAGAGCCGGAGGAAAACTTATTCTTAGAAAGTGGATGGACATTCTAATTAAATGAATTGAAGGGAAAGGGTAGGAGCACATCATGATGTAGCAGGTTTTTACTTATTCAAACCGTGTGTTGAAATTATTAGCACCAGGAAAAGAAAAAAACCAAAAAACTAATTAAATTAAGAAAATTTAAAAAAAATTTTAAAAACTAAATCATGAAAAAATCTATTAAACAAATTAAATTTTTTTTAAAACCAGCTAGTTTAGTTTGATTTGGTTTTAGTTTAATAAACCTGAAACAGAAAAAATTAAACCAGTTTAATTTTTTAAAAAAATACTATAAAATTCCTTTCTAAATTTTTAACCCCAACATTCCCCCTCCTTCCACATCCAGCAGCCCCCTTCAAAGCCCTCACAAGCCACAACTCTCAAATCTCAATCTCTCATACTCTCGACTTGATAAAAAATAAACAATCTAGGAACTAGTTTAGTGTATGCTTCGAATCTTCATCTTCAAAGCTTCCGTATTTGTTTCCTCTTATCGTGGTTTTGTACCCTTTCTGTTATAATTCCTACTAAAGCTGAAAAGAAAAGTAAAAGCTTTGTATATTATAGGTTACTATGCTTTGTTGTTTACATAAAACTCTTTACTTTAAAAGTTTGTTTTTTATTTAACTTTTATATTGGTCTTTTAGTTTCTTTCATAATCATTTTACAATGTATGGAGTTTCTTTCATAATCATTTTACAACGTGTGGAGACAAATTTTTTATTATAAAATAATAAAATGACTTTTTTATTGTATTTTATCTGCTTGTAGTTGTTATATATTTGAGATTTGTTGTTTGTTGAGTAATTGAACTTTTGAAATTGTGGGGTTTATAGGGAAGAACAAGAGGCAAGCTAAAGAAACTATAAAGAAGATTGTTAAAAAAAGCTGGTCAATTTGAATATAGGCTTTTTCTAGTTTTTATGTGAAAAAATAAATCGAACTAAACAAAAATTGATTGGTTTAAACTAATTTCAGTTTAAATTTTTTAGTTTTTTTAAATTTTATTTTAATTATTTTTTTAGATAAAAACCGAACCAAACCGAAAATGATCACACCCCTAATTAGTACATAAAAATATTATGAGAATTGATGCTTTTAAACTAGTCAAAAACTAATCCACAATAACTTTAGGCCATTTAACTGGAAACAACATGCTTGAAAAAACCACGAAACGTAAATTTTAATAAATTAAATGTTAAGTGATGAAAATTAAAAATCAAAATCAATCATAAAAAATAACAACTTAAAAAAATAAAAATAAAAAACAAATTTAAAAATAACTCATCCACCAAAACTAAGCACGCGCCGCATGTCAAGAAAGAGAATTCCATCAAGGATCGAATGACACGATAAGAGCACATTCTTAACCTTTATATAACGACGCATGCACCATCAAAGTGTCGTAACTTCTCTCACACACCTAACATTTTTTAATTACTATGAAGGACTAATTTACACTTAAAACAACTTTATTATAATAAAAATAACCCCCAATTTAAAATATAAAAATGCCCTCCAAGTGAGCTTAAGTAAATCTTGAAAGTAAGGTTATTTTAGTAAAATTACTATGCTAAAAAATGTGAAATCTAAAAAAAAAACTTTGGAGACTAATTATCTAATTTTTTTTGCTCTTAAATATTATTTTTATTTTTTTATGTTATTAAATTATTTTGATGTGTTAATATAAAAAACTTAATTTTAAAAAAATATTTTTATATAAAAATAATTGATAAAACAACTTTTACAATGATAAGTCCCAACGAAGGAATATGGCTTGAATTCGGCATACTGAATGAGTGACTGATATTTAACCCAAAGTTGAGGAATTTGATCATGTGGACTATTTCATGATTATTAGATCGTCACGCACCAAACTTGTATCAAATTGAGTTAGTAGATAATCTAACCGTAAACAAAAAAAAAGAGGTTACTTAGGACTATAAATAAACGATAAATAATTGAACCGTATACTTTGTCACTGGCAAAATTATACTAGCCATGTCACTCGATTATGCATTTAAAACAAGCCCTCAATATATAATAAGATAATTAATAGTTTTAGATCCCAAATTAATCGTCTGTGAATTTTGATTTATTTATTATTATTTGGGTTTTTTTTTTTTTTGGGGGGGGGGATTCATTAGAATATGTGATCCAGCAGGATCTAATTATTAATTTTTTAATAATCAAAACGGACAAGTTTACTTTGGTTGACCCTTTCATTGTTATTGGCTCATTGTACTTTAGCTCGGTCGCCTTTAAAAAGCTAATGAAATGACTGTCGTTTTGCTACCCTCTAGTTTTCCTTTTCGTTACAATTAATTTTTTATATATCTGTGTTCGCTATCAGCACAATCATTCTCTAACGAAAGGAAAAGTCTGCTTCCTGAAAATATATTAAAATAGAACAAGACAAGAGTTGTGTTTGTCTCGTGGGATAAGGTACAGATAGGCATATCACGTTGATAGCTCTTTTTCAATAAAATAAATAAATAAAGGAAGAGGCACCACGCATGCCATAATTGAAGACGCTGTACTGGAATTCAGCCAAGACATTTATTTTTCTTGCAAATAGAGCGATAATATAACTCTCTACCTAAATCCTTGCTACTGTCAGCAACTTCTTCTTCTTCATCCTCCTCCTGGAAAAACCCTACCGAAAGTTTCTAGAAACATGATGTCAAGAATGATTGCATCAATGAAATTGCATGCTTTTGTCATGGGGCAAATAAATCAGCAGATATAGCTTTTTATCGTCATCAAACAATTAATTTAAGAGAAACTCTAAGAAAGATTTTGAGTTAGCCTTTGTGTTTTAAGGGCATTTCCTCTATTAATTTTGAAGAGTTAGTTCAGTAGATAAGGAGATTTATTTATTTCTTTGATATTTTGAGTTCAAATGATCTAGTTAAAGATAATACTTTAAAAAAATCATTAAAATTTTATAAATAAATCAGATGAAAGGTCTATTTTTAAAATCATCCAGGAAAAACTTAGTCTCGATTAAGTTGCCAACCAACTCTAAAATACCTTTATCATCAAATAATAATAATAAAAAAAATTGTTCCCTCGCTTCATAATCAATATCCCATCACCCAAATAGTAACACCTCACTTCATAATCATCCCATCACCCAAATAAACTTAGTCTCGATTAAGGGCTTGATGGAAAGCTTGAGGTGTATAATGAAAGGCTTTACTGAAAAAAGACTTATATTTAGGTTAAAACTATATATGAGTTATGACTTGATATTTGATTTAGAAAGAAATTAATATTTTTGATGAGTGAAAACTGGTATAGTTGATACATATGTCCATCAAGATAAGGAGAGAAGAAGAGGGAGTAGCAGCCAGGAAGACGTGACATTTTTCTCAATTCCCCACCGATCTTAGCTGCAAAATATCGGCTTGACTTTGTTTGTTATTACAAAGTAAGCTGTGAGATATTTCTCTAGCAGTACCAATCAAAACTCAAACGAGATGTTATATTTGGAATGATGCTGATGCCCCTATTTTATATATAATCTTAATTAGGACACGTACCTCATGGGTTCATATCATCTCTTTATGTGAAGAGAAGTTGTTCCATTCATCACGAAGCAATGATTAATTAAAGAACGTTGCATTTCAATAAGATTTGATTACACTACAGGAAAAGGAATATGTCAACGATCTTCTGCTGAAGATGGAAGACCAATTCGCCGTCATCTCTAGTTTTTTAAAATGCGGGTGACCCACCACCTGCACTGAGAATAGTTACAAGAGAGCAATTGACATGAAAAGTAGCCTATCAAGAACTTGATTTTACTGAAAGAAGATAATAGCTTGGGAGGCAAGATATATAATCATAAATCATATTCATGCTCATCTACATTATCTCTAGTCTTAGATATAGCTAGGGCATGTAGATTGGAAGAGCTTTCTAATCAGTGCAGAACAAACCAAAAATACAAAGGCCAAAAGGAAAATCCACTCTTGTGCAATAGCCGACACTTCCTATGCTTTTGTTTTATTTATAATCTCCTCTGAAGTTGATTTTCGTTTCATTACTATAACCGCGGGAAATGTTAAATCCTAGCTTTTGTTTTTTCTCAGGTGTAAGCGAGTAGATTTGTGGAGAAATGATGTCGATCGTTGGATGTTTCTCGCTAGTGGAAAACACACGAGTGCCCATTACGGCAACGAGCAATCCCTGATTTTCATGGATTGCAAAAGACCTAAACTTCATATATATATATATATATATGAACACAGATTTATATTGAGATGTTTGATTCAATTAAGATACCCTTATAATATCTCATATATTTTAATGATAACTTAGTCTTTTAAATAATTCATTTTTTATTTTATAATTCTTATTCGTCCTGTTTTTATTTTTATTTTTTATTGTTAAGAAATAATAACCACACCGGCCATGCTTTTTTTTTCCTTGACGAGGTTACTGTATTTTATTTCAGTGAGTCTTATTGTTTATATTTTCTAAAATAAAGTATATTTCATATATATTAGTTCCTAGCGTCCATCTTGATGGCAGGTCCTTGTTTTAATATTATAGCATCGGTTTTCATTAAAAAAAACATATTAATTTACAATGTTTTTTTAGATCATGATTTGTTAAACAAAAATCAAATGATACAAAAGAAATGCTATACCAAGTAATTAATTAGCCCGCATGTACAAGAATTTACGTGACAAAAAAAAAATTGAATGCAGGCCATGATCTCTTGAAATTTATTGTTCACCAGTTTTTTTTTAAATTTGAAAAAACTTTATTCTTTAGAAAATACATTTTATAAATTTAGATGAGTGAGTAAAAACCTAATTATATTTATTAGTCAAGTTTTGAGAATATATATATATATATATATTCATCAAGAGAGAATATAACAAGATTTATGACAAGTTCCAATAAAAGTTAGAGGCGTTTTCCACCATTTCAATTAAATATATCGTGGTTTAAAATATATTATATATAATCAGTGTTAGGATGTAAATGCCACTTAACACATATATATATATAGGGAGAATTATGGATTGTCATTGCAAGATGTGTTTATAGTACCACTTTCATTTGTAGAGTTTGAAAGAAAAAGCCACCGAAAACCAATATTCATCTATATATCATTATAGTGTTTTACTTGTTCAATCCCTGGGTTTTACTTGATTGAAGCTAATTAACTAAATATTGAAAAATCAATGCAACGGGAAGAGCAGTACGTTAAATATTGCATATTTCAGGTTTTATAATTGCTTTCTCTTATCAAAAATCCTATTATAGCGAAGAAGAAGAATAAATGGAAGAGAGAGGTTTCATCGTCTCATATCCTGCACGAATCCACCACTCCCCCTGCAGTGTTGCTCAGGGTCGCGCAGATCCATTACAGACCGACTACCGTGACAATATCAAAACATCTTTCGAAGAATTAACGTACAGAATACAACATTAAACCATTATTTAAAGTGATAGTTATGGTCGGAAGCAATGAGTCACACCTTTAACAGCATGCACGTACATGAACCGTATTCATATATTCAGCATCATCCCACCTAAAGCATACTACTTGTACTTTACTCTTGCCTGGAGTGAAAAGGTAAATCAGAGTTCACAAGGAAATTACATTACAGAACACTATATTTGCATAAATAAATAAAAAGAAATAGAATATCAATATATATTTGAAAAAAATAAAATGGAATTTAATTCAGTCTTTTAGTCAATAATCCAAGAATCAGTTGGTCTCCGTACAAGAATGGCCATGCAACAAGGACTTTCAATTCTTGTTTATTAATCTTTTTTCCCAATGGTTTTTTCATAAAAGAGCTACCACTTTTTCTCTGTTTTTCTTTTTAATGATTTTAAAGAAGGTGTGGTGTGATATTCAAGCAAAATTACTTGAATTTGAAGCTATACAGGAAGAGTCTTGTCAGGGAAGAAGGAAAAAAACTCTAGAATTAAAAGAAGGAGAAAAAAGGAAGTAATTCGGTGGATCTACCGGGTTCCCCCCCCCAAAAAAAAAAACAAATAAAGTCAACCTCAAAATTAATAAAATCCACCATATGATATAATCCTCGCGCTAATTTAATTGTAAGTACTGGCTATTAATTAACAAAAAGGATCAACATGTTAATTATTAGAATGGGGTCGATAATACCAATATTGGACAATGAAATGGAATCAAACTCATCATCTTGTCTCCAATCCCTCGAATTGAATTATCTTTTCATTAATCCCACATAAGATACTACTAATTATTATTTTTCTCTAAACGTTGTTGGCTGATGCAACGTTATGAGCCATCTCCATTTCATGATTTTTATTCTCCATCTCCTTTTCTTCTCTCATTTTAAGATACATACCATATACATAAGAACAAAAACCCCACCCACAAAGCACAGTAGACACTACCTTGACACCACCAAACTCATCTCCATAGACCAGCACCCCTCCTAACACGTTCATGGCCAAAAGGGCAGTCATGCAAATCCCTCCTGTTAGTGATGATGTTAAGAAAACCATTCCTGCCGTGCCCATGAAGCATAGCTGCCATGTAACCACGTTAGCGAACACCGTAACCCAGTAAATCTCTGGTCCTTTATCGAATTTGACTTGGCTCTCTCTCTTCATCTCTGAAAAACCACCGTCTGATGCCATTCCCGCGGTGGCCAGAACTGTGGCTGCAATCTCCATCACTAACTGCATTTCCATCACCATCTCATAACAGTAGATCCATTTGTATATCTTTTCCATGACAGGTAAATATAAAGCAAATAACAAGCCAGCTCCAATGGTTGAAAAGAAACCAACGAAGTATTTTGCACGGGTTAGTCCTTGAGGTTTATCATGGCTTGAACCTAAAGCCAAAAGGACTGAACTCAGGGTCAAAAGGACCACACAGTTGAGATTTTGAAAGGTGATCTTTTGTTTTACTATGATAACCGAGAGAATAAGGTTGAATACAAGTTGAGAAGACAAAAGTAGAGATGAGGTTGATACAGGGAGATAAGAATTGCCCCATGAAAAGAGAAGGTTATTCAGGCCTAACATAAGACCTATTATGATTGATAAGATTAATATCCTTGGAGTGAAGTGACTAAAGGGACGTCTATCAGTGCATTTGAGGACATAAAAAGGGAGGTAAATGGGGAAGATAAGAAGAGGGAAACCAGCAGATTGTACCCATGTAGATACCCATCTGCTTGAACCGTGATGGTTGAAATAAAACTTTGAGAGTAAGCTCGAAGAGAGTGAGCCCGCAAAGAGGAACAGGTAGTTGATCACCAAAAGAAACATGTATCTCTTGTTCGTCTTGGCCCTTTGGTCTTCTTGCACTCTAACTGAATTATTGCTCATGATCACTAGTGATTGTGAAGATGAGAAATCTTTGTGTAGGTTTTGCTGTTCTTGAATTGTTTCAGTATTGTTCTCGTCGTTCTTGGTGGTGGTGTTGTTTAGAGCACTTTGAGAGTGGAGATGGGATTTGGGAGAATTTGGAGGTGAAGCTTGTGCCGAGATACATATCCTTTAAAAGGAGTTGAAACTAAGAAGACGCATAGTCTCTCTTGGTAAGGAGATGGACCGTGGACGCCTTTTGACTCCTAGCGTCTTATACAAGTAGTAGTGCTAAACAGTAGTATTTTTTTAAAAAAAATCTGATTTCTTAAATAAATAATTCGAATACACTTAATAATTTGTAATATTTTTGAATCATATCACTAGGGATCAAAGTAAGTAAAAAAAAAAAAAAAGTAAGTTAAAAAATGAACCTAAATCGCAACTTTAAATTGGATTCTATATAGATCGTGGGGCCTGTGGATTTTTTGGGCCATATACGTGAAGTTGCCGGTGAGCAACTTCAAGGGAAGAATCCAAGGATAATTAGTAATGATTAACCTTCTAATATAATTAATCTGGATATACATTTCTTCTCTGCATGCCTTCTATTGTTTTTTTTGTTTAATTAGAGTGTAGTTAATTACTCTATTAATGAATATAATATCTAGAGCCATGGGAATTGACTTTTTTATACAAATTGACTTTTTTATTGAATTGATGAATATAATATCTAGAGCCATGGGAATATAATCATTCTTTTTTTTATTGAATTGAGGAATATAATATCTATTAATGAATATAATATCTAGAGCCATGGGAATATAATCATTCTTTTTTTTATACAAATTGACTTTTTTATTGAATTGATTTTCATATTAAGTTTTTCTACAATGTGATGTGTGTTAATTAATAATTAATAGTAAATTTTTAAAAACATTAATATGGGTACATGCTGATCACTAGTATTGTGTGGTGAGAGGGTGTGCACTGAGATAGTGATGCGTCAAGTGCTTCATAATTGGCGGGGTTGATTTTTTACTCTATATTCAAAAAGAAAAAAAATCTCAAAAAAATCAGAGAGATAGAAAAAATAAAAGAAAAATAAAATACAATTGGAGAGTGAAACAGCGACAATTAGGTAAATAAATAAGAACTAGAATAAATAATAAGTATATCCAAAAGGAGTAAATAAAGAGAAGGAGGGCTAAATGGATAGGCCAATAAAAGATAAAAGAGTTAGGGAAAGGATCGGGGTGGGTGAGAAAAATACATGGTGGGGAAATAGAAGTGAATTTGACATGTGACTTGAATGCTCATTTCAATTTAATTTTTTATCATGTAATATACACCACTACCTTATCTTATCTTATAAGTGGAGCCATTCTTACGTTGATAACATTTATTTTTTTAATAAATAATCTTTTGTAAATATGTTCAAAGCTTTTTAAGTTTATGTTGACGTTTCTGGATTTATTTTAGACATGGTCTAAGAAATGAGCCAAGAACCAAAGTTACTGATGTTATTTCTTCCAAGTTCTCGCTACTTGTATTTTAAAAGTAAGGATTGAACTTTATAGTTAGATTTGAATTTCAAATTATTCATTTTTTACCAATATACTAGCTTTGACAATTTTTAGCAGGAGAATAATTTGTATTTTATCGTTAGAAACAAGAACAGCACGACTTCCTCAAAAGTAAGATGCTTTATTATTGTTATTGTTAATTAGCATTACTAATCATTTACCTGAACTCTGGAAATCATTCGGGATTTTCTAGTTATCATGAGCTAAGTGGCGACTACTGTTTAATTCTATCCGTGTCAATCATGAAACAAATCGAGTTTGCTTAGATGTTCCGGTGAGAATAATAAAAGGCAAGAAAGGTTATGTCTGGAAAATCACAGGAAACGGTCGGGGCATACCTAATAATATAAAATTATTATTTTTTAGATTTAGATTTAGATTTCTTTATTTAAAAAAAGAGTAGAAAACATGTTTGTTTATTAAAAACAGGGAAAATAAAAAAAAAACAAGAAACAGATTAAAATTATATTTATTTTTATAGAAAATCAAATCCGTATTTATAATAGTCATATTCCATGTGCATGATGGTTTAATTGTAAAACATTTATTTTATCCCTGTTTGAATTAAAATTTATTAAGAAAAAGTTATATTTGTTAACTTAAAAAATAATTAATAATTATATTATTCATCATTTGAGTTTTTTTATTTGAAAATAATCAAAGACCTGTAGAGAACAACAGTTAAGAAAATCTTTAAAACTTGTCTTCTAAACTTGATATAATTTTTATTTTTATTTTTAAAATAGAAAAATACTATGCTTGAACAAGAAAATTCAGTTTTCTGATCTCCTATTTTTCAAAAGAATAGATTATTATTTTATTTCAAATATTCTCTGGAGTTTTTGTTCTGGATGTAGATCTTGACAAGTGGCTTAGGTGACAAGTGGCTTGGGAAGCATTTGGCAATCAGAAAAGGAGTGTACAGATGAACTGAGAGGCTCTGCTTCGAAACGGCCAGCCTGGACTGCTTCTTGATTTTTTATTGCCAGATACCAACCACCGGTGATCTGTATGAGCATGCAACGATGTCGTGTGCTGGCAATGCTTGAACAGGAAAAATAAATTAGTTCTGTTTGTGAATATATTTAAATAATATTTATTTATTTTTCTTGCAAAACCATCACGACAATAAAAAAATAATTTTAAATAAAAAATTAAAAATTTCAGTAACGAACGGCAGCCACATTCCATGCAAGCTGTAGGCGTGATGAGACTATTACTGCGTTTAGTGGACGCTCCACTAAGCGACAACATGACTTGTCATGACATGGACAAGGGAGATTAAGCTTGGTTGGTCCTGCAAGAGTGTTTTTGGTATCGTGATAGTAGATATTTTTTAAATAATTTTTAATATTAAAATATATATTAATAATATTTTTTTTAAAAAAAATATTTTTAATATCAACATATTAAAACAATTCAAAACATACAAATCATATTAAATTTTAATAAAAATAAAAAATAAAAAATTTTTAATTTTTTTAAAAATACAGGTTCGACCGCGTTTTCAAATATATCTAATGACAATGATGACTCTAATTTTATTTTTTATTGACTGACTGTTTTCGAGATTCATCAACTCTTTGTTCTTTATTTAAAAAATATCCTTTAATATATTTTGTTGTTTTTTTAGTTTTTTTTTCTATTTAAAAAGATCAGTTTTTCTACTTTATTTTTTTTCTATTTTAAATTACTGGGGGGTTTTAAGTTTTTTCCATGTAAAAGGTTGCAGAATTCTTATGACAAGTGGAAATATAGATAAATAAAATAAATTATTTTAATTTTTTTTTCATAATTATAGTATTTTTTAACTTTAAAATTTTAACTTGTTACAAATTTTATCGTCTCTCGCTTTCGTCTGCATTGTAATTTTTAATGGTTATGTATTTATTGTGCACTGCTAGACAACCGTGATTATTAAAAATTACAAAACAGGACACATTCATGCAAAAGGAGGTCAAGAGGCTCATCTTCGAGTAAAAAAAAAAAAAATAGAGACTCACGTATCGTGTCTATCTATATTAGTTGTTGATGCTATAAATCTCAACAGTGGAAACAATAAGAGTAATGTTTGTACAAAAATGTTATATTAAAATTTACAATGAGTGGCCCACGCAAGATACATGTTTGATTTAAGGACGTATAATGTGGTGACTCACTCAGACATGTTAGAAATTTATAGCGAGATGGGTTGTGTGTAAAACAGTGTTCTTGATAAATGATAAATTTAATTAATAACTAAACTCGAGAAGAAATTCTTTTTAATCTTAAAAGATTGGTGCATAAGCTTTTTTTGTTGTTAGTTTTATTTAACCATTATTATTTTCCTATCATATAAAGAATTATAATATTATTTTTGCAAGTAGAAATATAAATAAATAAAATAAAATATTTTAAAAGTCTTTGTGTGGTTATCGTGTTTCTTGTTGTCTAGGATTTTTACTTGTAATAAATGAGTTGAGATGAATCTAGGCTGTAAATATGCTTGATAAAAATGGACACAAAACAACATTGTTTTTAAAAAAGGACTGTAGTATAAATAGTAATACATAAATTATTTTTTTAACTTTTAATTAAATCAAGGTCATGACTTGAATTTTGACAAACATTTGGTTCAAGTTAAAAGTTATATTCCACGTAAACATTCTTATAACTTTTCCACTGGTTAAAAAATTAAAAAGTAATTCAAATCAGTTTATAGAATCTATATTAAATATCAATAAAAACTAAAAAAGAGGTTGCTTTACTGTTCACCCCACTGGCATTTTAAAAAAATGAAATAGGATTTTTGTAATCTTTTCCTTCTTTGTTATGGGGTTTTTATTTTTTTTATTTTTGTTTTTTAATATTAGATTGATAGAGAAATACATTCTATGATTTGTTTTTATATTTTTTATAAGTTTATTATAATGTAATGTCATGATGTAGATTATAAGATTGAAAAATTAACTATAATATTTTTTATTATTTTTTTTTAGTTCTTATCCTTAAATATTGATTTCATTTTGAGAACTAAGATTTATATTTTTGTATTTGTTTTTCATGTGTTTATTCTAAATTTATAATTCAGGTCATAAGTTTGATAAGCTGATCCCGGTTGATCGATCCCGATTGATTCAAATAATTTTTTTACTTTTTTAAAATTATTTTTTTTTCAATTTTATTTTCAATGTTAGGTTGATTAAGATTTAAAATTAATAATTTATTTTTTACATGGTTGTTACTGTCTTCTAACCTAAGTTTTAGTTTTAGTAGGTCAATTTATGCTAACTCAAGTTTTTTTTTATTGTTTATTTTATAGTTTTATCTCGTAACAGTGGGTTGATACTAGAAATTGAATTTATAATTTATTTTAACCTACTTTTTATAGAAACATCTCGGTTTTATGATTTAAATTACAAATTTAATTGTTTGACTTTGAACGATTTAATATATAGTTGTCTTAATTTGTTTTTAAAATTATCTTGAAATATTTTTTTTATTTTTTTATCAGTCATTTAAATTATTTTTAGATCCACTAAATTGATTGACCACGCTAGACAACCCCATAATGATTTAAAAGTTTTTCCTGCTGAAAAACATATTATTAATATCTATTTTTTTATATTAAAAAAATTAACCCAATACACGGTATATCGTGTGCCAATAAAGTAGTAATCATATTAAATAACTAGCAGGTATATCGTGTGCCAATAAAGTAGTAATCATATTAAATAACTAGCATTATAGTTCAACATTTAGTCACATAATACATCCTCCAAAAGCCCTTAATTAATTTTCTTATATATTTAAAAACGAAACTACATGTACAGATATTTTAACAGGAAAACACAGTGTCATTAGAAAGCCCAACCACGAACGCAAAATAACGCCATAGCCCATTATAAACCGGGCCATTAGAGAGCCTAATAATAAACTGAACCAGGCCCATATCGTACGCAATTCTGGCGCGAAAGAGCTAACCCCACCACTGATTTCCCGCCATACAGCAGAGGGCATAATAAAGTAATTTGCGTTGCCTTGCCTGTTTCCGCCATCGAACACCAACCTGCTAAAGCTCTTCCATTACAGAAACCCGTTTTCAAATTCAAAACAATGGATGCATTCGGCCGCTACTTCGTCGACGAGAAAGCAGTCCGTGTTGAGAACATTTTCCTCGACTTCCTCAAAAGGTTAGGTTCTGGGTTTTTCTATATATATAATTTAAGAAAAAAAACGAGTTACTATAATGTTTTATTGAAATGTTTCTTTCTTTTTTGGTTTGTTTGGAGCAGTTTTAGATTAGATGGACAAAATCGTAATATAGGAGAACCGTACTACGATGCTGAGATTGAAGCAATGAAAGCGAATGAATCAACAACGATGTTCATTGATTTCTCCCATGTCATGCTTTTTAATGATGTTCTTCAAAAAGCCATTGCCGACGAGTACTTGAGGTATAAGAAATAAATGATTTTCAATTGAAATCTGTTTAAGAGAGGCGTAATCACAATCCCCATTTTTGTTGAATTTGTTTAATATGATGGCGATTATTAGGTTTGAGCCGTATTTGAAGAATGCGTGTAAGAGGTTTGTGATGGAGCTGAGCTCAACATTTATATCTGATGATAATCCTAACAAGGACATCAATGTTGCTTTCTTTAATATCCCTTTTTCAATGAGGTATTTCTTCACTTTATTTTCTTAATGCTTTTTTCTTCCCAGTATAATATTCCTCTGTTTTTGTCGATGCGTTTAATGAATCCACTACTTAAATAGCTGATTCTATGTACACTGTTCTAGTAATTACTGCCTTAGTTAATGCAAAAGAACAAAGTAAATTATTGTTATTGTTCCCTCAATTGTGTAGTGGGCTACCTTGTTTACAGATTAAGAGAGCTAACAACAGCGGAAATTGGGAAACTTGTGTCAGTAACCGGAGTGGTGACTCGCACAAGTGAGGTAAGACCGGAGCTTTTGCAAGGAACTTTTAGGTGTTTGGAATGTGGTGGTGTTGTCAAGAATGTTGAACAGCAATTCAAATATACTGAGGTCGGTTTGTGCATTGGTGCTGTATTGCGACTTTAGTTTCAAGTTTTATGTTTTGTTTGATGCCAAATGTTAAACCTGTTGCTGGAATTGCACGTTTTGCAGCCAACAATTTGTGCCAATGCGACATGTTCCAATAAAATGAGATGGGCACTGCTTAGGCAAGAGAGCAAATTTGCTGACTGGCAGAGGGTGAGAATGCAGGAAACCTCTAAAGAAATTCCTGCTGGTTCCCTTCCCAGATCTTTGGATGTTATTCTTCGCCATGATATTGTTGAAAAGGCCAGAGCTGGTGACACGTAAGATATTCTTATGCGTTAATTACTCCGGTTATCTCTAGTGTTTCTTTTCTCTTTGAAGTAAATGTTGGATTTTGTGTATAATTTGGCTTCAAACTTTGATTGCTTCCAGGGTCATTTTCACAGGCACTGTGGTTGTTGTACCTGATATATTGGCATTGGCGTCCCCTGGAGAGAGAGCAGAATGCCGCCGGGAATCTTCTCAGCTTAAAAATTCTGCTGTTGGTGGTGAAGGTGTCAGAGGGCTCCGAGCATTGGGAGTGAGAGACCTCTCTTATCGCCTTGCATTTATAGCCAATTCAGTGCAGGTTGGTCTACGGCATGGCTTGCTTGATACCTATTGTTTGGCCATGATGATGTATGTGTATTACAATTGTTTGTGATTCATAAATGTGTCTTTGTTTAGGTTTGTGATGGCAGAAGGGATACCGACATCAGGAATAGAAAAAAGGCTGTTGATGAAGATGATAACCAGCAATTCACGGTCAGTTGTCCTATTTCTGCCTTTTTTTATATTAGTTCTCTATGCCCTGACTTCTAATTCATGTCACCATATCTTCACACTACACTAACCCTATGATAATATTAGCTACTGACATTCTAGATAAATCTAATATCATTTGAACCGTGTCATGTTTATTTGAGGGTCATGTTCATGTTGGGATATGTGGTTAGAGTAATATACCTGATTTTTCTCATTTCATTTTACTTGACAGACAGAGGAGCTAGATGAAATCCAAAGAATGAGAAACACTCCTGATTTCTTCAATAAGATTGTTGATAGCATTGCTCCAACTGTTTTTGGTCACCAAGATATCAAACGTGCAATCCTGCTCATGCTCTTGGGTGGCGTTCACAAGTTCACTCATGAGGGTATTAACCTTAGGGGGGACATCAATGTTTGTATTGTTGGTGATCCCAGCTGTGCAAAGTCTCAGTTCCTCAAGTATGTTGCCTTTTTACTCTTAATATGTGATTCTTCTGCTTCTTCTTTGTTCAAGTCTGTGCAAGGGAGGCATTTGTTTATATGGGTCTGTTCTTACAGGTATGCTTCAGGTATAGTTCCAAGATCTGTCTACACATCTGGAAAATCATCATCTGCTGCTGGGCTGACAGCATCCGTGGCCAAAGAACCAGAAACTGGGGAATTTTGTATTGAGGTAGCATTCACATGATGTCATCACTCTTTTGTTGGCTGAGAATCAGTGGATCTGTTTTAGTCCAAGCAGTTGTGGCACCTGTTTACAGGTGCTCCTCTGGACAGCAAAGATCGATCCCCTTTTGCTTTTGGAAGAACCGGCATGACTCTATGGCTCTCTAGATTCAAGCAGTTACTAAACATCATTTTGAAGTTTGGTTTAGATTAGTGTGCCTTGGCGTACTCTCTAAGAATGACAATGACAGCAGTTTTGAAATGACACATGATTTCTATTGCAACTTTAAATCTTTGATCTTTTATTTTTCTGATTGAGTGTCTGACTTTTTTTTTCTCAGGCTGGTGCATTGATGCTAGCCGACAATGGCATTTGTTGCATTGATGAATTTGACAAGATGGATATTAGAGATCAGGTAATTCTTTCATTTAAGTCCAACTTGACATTTCTAATAGCGATTTCTGATATCAATCTAAATGAACATGAAGGTTGCGATTCATGAGGCCATGGAACAGCAGACAATAAGTATCACAAAAGCTGGGATACAAGCGACACTCAATGCTCGAACATCAATTCTAGCTGCAGCTAACCCCGCTGGAGGGCGCTATGATAAATCTAAACCGCTCAAGGTGAGAAATTGTTTCACATGATTTTAAAGCCATGCAAATAACTACAAGCTGACTCTTTTATGCCATTACCTGTTTTATCTAGTTAAATCTCTTTTTTTCCCAGACTAACTGTTTCCAAGTGTTGTTTTCCAGTATAATGTGGCTCTCCCTCCTGCAATTCTTTCAAGGTTTGATCTGGTATATGTGATGATTGATGATCCAGATGATCAAACTGATTACCACATTGCACACCACATAGTAAGAGTTCATCAAAAGCGTGAAGAAGCTCTTTCTCCTGCATTCACAACTGCTCAGATAAAACGTTACATTACATATGCAAAAACCTTGAAACCAAAGGTTTGATGTTAAATACCTAAATATATAACGTGCACACACCAATGACTTTGTTTTGAGAATTCTTTCACTGTACCTAGCCATGCTTTAGCAGACCTAAATCTTGATGCAGCTTAATTCTGAAGCAAGAAAACTGTTAGTGGACTCTTATGTTGCTCTTCGCAAAGGTGATACAACTCCAGGGAGTAGAGTTGCTTATCGAATGACTGTTAGACAGCTGGAGGCACTGATCAGACTGTCTGAGGCCATTGCTCGAAGTCATTTGGAAACCCAGGTTTCTAATTTGTCATTTGCATCTTGAGATCGATATGCATTGATTGCATTTTCAACTTAGACCTGAGACAAATAAGTTTTGCACAGGTACAACCACGGCATGTTCGTGTGGCAGTCAAATTGCTGAAAACATCCATAATCAGGCAAGAAAATTTGGAAAAGTACTGACGTCTTTCTTGATTTTTCAAGTTTTTCATAAGTATAATACGTGCCTTTTGTTGTGTTTTTAGTGTGGAGTCAAGCGAGATTGATCTATCTGAGTTTCAAGAAGCAAATGGTGATGGTGGTGATGATGGAAATGATGGTCCCAGTCAAGGTGATGCCCAGCCAAGCAATGCTGACGCTAACCCAGTTTCAGAAAACACAGGTAGGCTTTTTGTATCCTAAGTTATTTATATTTTTTTTTTATTCAAACTTTTCACTAAACTATAGAGATTGCACAGAAAATGGAGTGGCTTCTGCTAGCCGACAGGGGAAAAAACTTGTAATAAGTGAAGAATACTTTCAGAGGGTTACACAAGCACTGGTCATGCACCTTAGACAGCATGAAGAAGCTGTGATGCGAGATGGTAAACTGCAAGACCCCTTTCATTCATGTTACATGATATTTATGCTATTTAGTCTATTTTTGCTGCTACCATTACAATTTAGGTTTTCACCTCGAATCATTTATATATTTTCTTAATTTTGCTTGAGGGCCTAACCTATATGATGTTGATTGGAAAAAAAAGCCCCATGTCATGATGGCACTAGAAGTTGGACCCTAGATGCATATTGTACAGTAATGATCTGTGCAATAGTGACGAACCAGTTGATAGTAATGAACCACTAGGCCCTTTCTTTTATTCACCATATATATTGTCTTTGAGGGATGTTCTGCTACCAATTTCAGGGACGGGGCTGGCTGGAATGATGCAGGGAGAGTTGATAAGATGGTACGTGGAACAACAAAATCAGAAAAATAGCTACAGTTCATTGGAGGAAGCAAAGAATGAAGCTTCCAAAATCAAAGCCATTATAGAGGTAAAACTAAAAATATCTCGAGTCTTGCCAATATATTTTAGAAGTTCTATGCGAGTAACATATTGGATGGGACTACTGAACACGACAAATGTTATACTGCAGAGTTTGATTCGGAGAGAAGGCTTTTTGATTGTGGTAGATGATGGCAGCCGACCAGAAGCAGATGGTGATGGTGGAAGGCAGTCATCATCAAGAGACGACAGGATATTGGCTGTGGCTCCTAATTATGTGGTAGAATGATGTGATGCATTCACAACTCGGTAACCAGAAGACTCATGCATGGTGCATGGTGTATGAGGTCGTGCTAAGTTAAATTGTAACCTAACCATTTATACACGCTGCAAGCTCGGCTTTCTATAGCCACTGGTTTTTAAGTTCACGGCAGCTGAAAGCTTGGTGTTGGAATCAGCCCATTGTTCTAATCGTAAATGCATTTGTAAGATCCGAAAATAGCATCTAAAGTTTGGTAGGTGATCAAGGAGTGATGTTTTTTTCTCCATGATTGTTATACAAAGCGCAGATATTTTATGGTGGCACAGAGCCGGACTTTCAGGTACTAGATTCAGCAGCACCCCTTGCATCTGCTGAAAATGCTCAACAGAGAAGGGATATTAGTGCGGATTGACAACTCAATTCTGCAGCTAAGATTTGCAGATCTCAGCGACTGCCGGCTCTGTTTCGCAATTTCCATCTGCTGGAGTGGGATGCGTTATCCTGTTCTCCCATCAATGGATGCTTGACTTAGTTGCTACTTACAATGAAACCTGACATTATAAAAGTCGACTGGTTTTTGTGAGTGCTGTAGTTGGATTCAACAAAAGCCTAACCGAAGTCTTCATTCTAGCCAAGGTATAGTGGCATGAATAATCTGCAAAGTAAAGCAGCATGGTGATTGATTCAGCTAGATTTGATGAACTCGTGAGTGATAGCCTCCACCAAAAACGTTATCGTGTTGTCTCCTCAAGGCTCAGAGAATCGTCTCCCTTGATCTCAGCCTGGCTGTACAGGTTGAACAGCCAGGGGCTTCTCTTAAATTCATTCATCGCTATAGTTTTATATGTCAGCTTTAATTAGTTAAAGCTTCTTAACAATTAAAACGAATATATTTCAATACTTGTGGCTGATTAGATGTCAGAGACGACAGTAGTTCTTACCGACCCATCAATTACGAATCTCTATCCTAGTAGAAATGAGCAGTCTATGATAATTTCTAGTGTTGGAAGCTAGAACGCCAAGGCTCACAATTTTCCGTTACTGTCTTGCACTTTAAAATAAGGCCACCTACCCTTACTTCGATGTCTTGCTACGATGAAGAATTTCTTACACAAGTTTAGTGATGGCATTTCCTATGTAGGGCCATCACAGATCGAGGTTATGAATGAAACATGTAAAACCACGTATCTTTACTGTAGAACTGGCGGAGCGATGCAGCTTACCTGTCATTGTGCTGTGATAGTTGCCAGTTAGACATGAGGCAACGAGGTGATAACATGAGTTTGATCCACCTTGCAGATGCGTCGTAAAGAATTTTCTCCTCACACTCGCAGTCTGGTTTTAGTTTTAAAAGAATTCTGATGATAGGTTCTGATATATTTTTTTTTGGGTCCAATCAAGGGTAAAATGAGGTGCACAGTGTTTCTTGTCATTATATACATACACCTTAGTTCCATGACCCCGCAATGCTGTTGGTTAATTTATTTTTATTTAAAAAATATTTAAAAAAATTAAAATATAAAAATATTATATTTTTTTATAAAGTTATACAAAAAAATCTTAAGTTTAAGTTTGATTGCAACACTGATCCAAAAGTAATATTTATAATATTAATAATAAAATTTATTTTTATTTAAAAAATATAAAAAACTAAGATATAAAAATATTACATCTTTCTACAAAGTTATATTCAAGAGTCTTGAGTTTGGCTACAATGTCTAATCCAAGAGTAATATTTATAATATTAATAATAACATTAAAGTTTCGTGACCCAAGTTTAAGAGGGTTTGACTGCAATATCGGATCCAATAACTTTTGATGTCGATTTGACGGCAAAGTTATGTCATAAAAGTATAATAATCAAATAAATTAATTAAAAAAAAGCAAAGAAAAAACCAACAAGAAAAAAAAATTAACAAAGAAAAATATTTTTTTTGAATTAATTGGATTAACCCTTCAAACCAGGTTAATCCATTAAACTTTGGATTTGTGTCGTAAAAATTTAATAACTGAATAGAAAAAAGCCAAATTAATGGGTTACCCATAATTAATTGGGTTAACCTGTAAAAACATGGTTAATCCATTAAACCCGGGATCCTTATCATGAAATTTTGATAATTAAATATATAAAAAATTAACATTAATAAACTAGATTAACAAAAAAAAATTAACTAAAAAGGAAAAAACAAACAAACAAAATATATTAATCTTTTTATTGTAGATTGTACCGTGCATTTCACAGTCAAACGCATAAAAAAAACAAAAAAAAAAACTACAGGCATCAAACAATAACTAAATAGAATTTTTTTTAATATTAATAAACTAAATTAACTAAAAAAATATTAATTAAAAATAAAAAAATAAAAAAAACCTATAAGAAGAAAAAAACCAATGAAGAAAGAAAGAAAATCTAAATTAACTATGAATCAACTGGGTTAAACCATTAAATCTAGGATCCATGTCATAAAAATCTGATAATTAAATAGAAAAAAATTAATATTAAAAAAATTAATAAAAAATAATTAAAAAACAAATAAAAAATCTAAAAAAACTAAAGACATCAGCTTTTTTTTATTATAGATTGCACTATGCAGTTCGCAATAAAAGGTTTAAAAAGAAAAAAAAGACACGCCAAACGTAAATTTTTTTTCTTGCATAAAAAATATATATATAAAAAAGCTAAGATCTAAAAGTGTTAGGTTTTTCTGTAAAGACATATTCAAAAACCTTGGGTTTAACTACAATACTTGACTTAAGAGTAATATTTATAATATTAATAATAATAATATTAAACTTACATTGATTCAAGTTTAAGTGAGTTGGACTGCAACACCAGACAAATAACCTTAAATATGGTTTGACTGCAAAGTCGTTTCATAAAAGTATGATAATTAAATAAATTAATTAAACAAAAAATAATAGGAAAAAAACTAATAAAGAAAAAAATTGAATTAACTAAGTTAACTTTTCAAATCAGGCTAACCCGTCAAACCTGTGATTCACGTGATAAAAATTTAATAACTGCATAGAAAAAAAATTTGAAGCGTTAACTTATAAATAATTGGGTTAGCTCATGAAATTAGGTTAACCCATTAAACCCGAGATATAAAAAAAATTTAAAACTAACTAACTAAACTAAACAAAAACAATTAATTAAAAAAAATAAAAAAATCCGGGTTAGCTCGTCAAACTAGGTTAACCTGGGATCCATGTTACGAAAATCTGATAACTAAATAACAAAATTATTAAAAAAAAAAATAAAATTGATGGGTTAACCCAAAATTAATTGGGTTAACCCGTGAAACCTGGAATATGTGTCATAAGAGTCAAATAATTAAATAGAAAAAAAATTAATATTAATAAATTAAAATAAATAAATAAAATTAATGAAAAAGAAAAGAAAAGAAATTCAAATTAACTCGTCAAATCGTACTAACCTATTAAACTTGAAATCCATATCATAAAAGTCTAATAGCTAAATAAAAAAAATTAACTTTAACAAAAAAAATTTATTAAAAGAAAAAAAATAAGGAAAGAAGCAAAAACAAAAAACCCCAAAGGTATATATAAAAAAAAAACAGATAAAAAAAATCATCTTTTAATCAAAAATAAAAAACCCTAACAGCATAACAAATTAAAAAAAAAACTCATTTTTAGTGTGTGTGTATATATAATTTTTTAGTTTTTGAGTTTTCAGTCGTGTGCAATTTTGTTCTGGCTTAAACTTGGGACATGATAAAATCTTGTGGAACATTAGGATCATTAAATCCTTCTTTTCAATTTGCACCGCAAACCCATCAATTTCTTTCATTAGGTTCCACATTTTTTGTGGGCTTCTTTGTCACCTACATGAAAAAATCGATTTAATTTTTTATTTAATTTCAAAATTGAAGTGGTTAAATAAAATTTATATTATTTTTTAATATATTATTTTAAATGAAAATCTTTTATATTTAAAACTTATATTACTTTATCCTTAATTTCTATTAAATAAATAAAAATGATGAAATTCAAATCCGTGACCATTTGATTATCAAAGTTCGGATATTATGTTAATAATGAGATTTGAACCGTAACCATTTAATTATCAATGCTTTGTTATTATGTTAAATAAATTTAAATTTTATTATTTTTATTTATTTGATAAAAATTAAACATAAAATAACATAAATCTATATAAGTTTTAAGAACAATAAGCTTTTAATTGAAGAAATATATTAAATAATAATATAAATTATATCTTGTAATTTTATTTAATAATTTAAATTTAAAATTTAAAATTAAATTTATTTTTAAATATATTATTACAGTTTAAATTATTAAATAAAATTTTAAGGTATAATTTATATTATTTTACAAAAACTATAATATTTATGTATATCAAAAGAAGAGAGACAAGATCATGTACTGCATGTAATCTTAATTCCAGACGGCCAATGGGGCTAAAACTGGGGATTTAAATTTCAGCGAAGGAAGTGCATCATCATTAATGCTCCGAAGACGAACAAACAGCTAAATAACCAACTAATCTTAATCGAAATGCTCACGTTGGAAAAGACTTGAACTTGTATAAGATTATTGGATCTAAGCAAGACTATAGAGAAGAGCCAATCCAATTACGGTTTCGTTTTCAAAATGACGAAGAATCCATAAAGCAGTCCTCATCAATGGAGTTCTGCACTCAAACGTCAAGTTCGTCATCTTCTGTTTCTTGATTAATGATACAAAGGCGATTGACACTCACCACTATAACCAGCAGTTCAACATCTGTCCACACAAATTTATTGAAACACACATGCTTCTAGAC
Source organism: Populus ilicifolia (assembly GCA_015708895.1). Classification (NCBI taxonomy): domain Eukaryota; kingdom Viridiplantae; phylum Streptophyta; class Magnoliopsida; order Malpighiales; family Salicaceae; genus Populus; species Populus ilicifolia. The sequence goes on along the minus strand of SRLM01000088.1, from coordinate 730,844 downwards.
TGTAAAAAATAATGAGAAAGACCTTCTTACAGCGTAAAATACACGCTATTCACCGGAACACGTTAACGATATGGATCAAGAACTCAATTCAGAGTTTCCAAAACTACAGGGATCAGATCGAAGAACATCTTAGAATCCCAGATGAGTGAGATATGTGTGTTATAAGCTTGGGGACTGCTGATTAATTTGGAGTTTTCAATAAACATGAACTGAACAGAAAATCAAAGCCTGGCTTTCAATCCAATTTCAAATCTTTATATATATATATATAAAGCAAATTCAAATCAATGTTTAACTTTCATAATGCTGTAGTTTTATCATTTAATCAATTAGTTTTTATCAAAACGACAGAGGTATTTATAAGAAAAGCACTCACGATGCATGGTAATTCGCACTATAATAAAATAATAATAAATTTTAGTTTTAATTTTAGCGATAGTTAATTTTAAGAAATCAGGGGTGCCAATTGGTATAAATAATTAATCTGTTTTGAAAATTGATGGATAGAGGGAGGTGATATCTGCACTCCTCCAATATTACAACCGCACACTCCCCCTTCATTCATTCTCATTGAAAACTGACGACTTTACCCCTTGCTAAAGAAACAACCTCCTCTCTCTTCCACCACCGTAACTTTCACCGCCCTGCCCAACACATCCTGAGCACTAATTAAGATTTGCAACTGAGATGAACACGACTCTTGGATTCCTCCACCTCTCCTCCTCGTTATTGCTTGTGACTTTATATGATCGAATCTCATATTAAACGCAAATCAAAGTCTTTTACAATCTCCCGTTGCCTTCTTGCTCTTACTATAGCTTGCAACTTGCCATTATTAATTTTAGATACATTTCCTTTTGTGACTTGGATGAAGAGGTGTGCAAGACTCCACTATCCGGCCTTTGTCTACAGGGAGAGAACTTACCGTGTTAAAACCACACAAGTCCCTCTCAAAATTGGTTTGCATAGTTCTCAGAAATCATTCAAAAGGCTGGTTGTGTCCGATCTCAATTTGATCGATCACTCACTATTTGTTGAAAGAAAAGACTCATCTCGAATAGAGGTACTTGCTTATGTGGATGGCATGGTTATAACTGGAAACGATGACAATGTTATCTAGGATCTTAAACTTTTTGTTCATCAACAGTTCCATTTTAAAGATCTCGGTTATCTGAAGTGTTTTCCGGGTTTGGAAGTTGCAAGATCCAGAGCTGTTATTGTTATATCTCAACGGAAGTATACACCAGAAATTATAGACGATGATGGTTTTCATGGGGTGCAACCACTGGCTTTTCCTACGAAATAGAACTTAAAGCTTACAGGTAGTTAAAGGGATCTCTTTGCTTAATCCTTCTCGTTCCGAAGATCAGAAGGATGATTAATTTCTCTTACAATCACCAGACCAGATGAGCATTCCAAGTCAATTTATACATGCTCCGAGAAAGCCTCAATGGGATGCTGCACTTTAAATTGTGAAATACCTAAAAGGAGATCCAGGTCGTGGTTTGTTGTTCTCCTCAAATAGCTCCTTAACTCTTAAAGCTTAATATGGCGCAAATTGGACAAATTATCCCATGAATGGAAAATCTACTTCAAGCTACCATGTGTTTCTTGGAGACACCCTGATCTCACGGAAGACAAATAAGCAAAAGATGGGTATATAGATCATCTTCAGAAGCAGAACATACGTCTATGGTTGCTGTAACTTGTAAACTCACATGGCTTATATTTTTGTTTGACGGTCTGCAAGTTCATTTGGGACCAGTTGATCCTATATTGTGACAATCAAGTAGCTCTATATATTGCTGCAAATCATGTGTTTCATGAACGCACAAAATACATTGAACTTGACTGTCATGTCGCGAGAGAAAATATTTAGGCAGGACATCATAATTAACCAAGTTCGTTCTCTCCAACTTGCTGGGATGTCTTCACCAAAGCTCTGGGAAGAAATGAGCACTTTATGAACTTAATACGCAAGTTGGAAGAGATAGATATTCATGCTTTAACTTGAAGGGGAGTGTTGAGAATTGTTTGAGCTGGAATAGGGCAACAGAAATCAGAACATCTCATTCGAAGAAATCCAATGATATTATATAGAAGTTAATTGGTTTGTTTCCTTAGAGAAAAGATCAATTAGAAGCCTCTGTTACTCTGTAATAGGAATATAAATGCTATCACTGTATCCTAATTTTTCATGAACTGGGTTAATGCTAAGTTGCCAAGCTACCGACTAAGCCATGGGTTGGCGGATCAGCTGGGCTGTGATAATAGTGGATTGGAAGGCAGTTGGTGTGGTAGGGATCGGCAATGGTGGTAGCAAAATGACAACATCAGTGAGATATACGATGATGTCAATCAGAAAAGGAAACCAAGCACAAAGAACAACGAATGAGAAAAACGTTCTTGGTCTGGTGCTGGTAGACTGGATTTTAGTCAGAGAAGATGATTTTTATTTAGGGGTATAATTGTCACTTTGTAAGAAAACAAATTAAGAGGAGTGTGGCTATGACGTTTAGTGGCGTGGATATATCAATCATACCACCTCCCTGTCTTCCAGGTATTTACTTCTCATATACTTACAAATTTATATAAGTTTCATCATGAAAGATAATAGCTATCTTTTTAAAGTTATATACAAATATCAATTAATTTTGCGTGACGAATTCCATAAATAAATGAGAGATGTGCTTGTATAGACTATGGAGTGCATCAGATCTTTGAGAGAGTAGAACAACATGTTCATGGAGATTACGGGGGGCTTCAATATATCCAAATGAAGTTATATAAACAACCTGTTGATATAATTAAGGGCTCCTTTTACAAAACTAAACAGAATTCAAGTTGGGTTGTTATATTTAATTTAATTTTTGATATTTTATAAATTATAAATCTAACATATATTTTTTTTATTCGAGTTGGTTTGATATATCAAATTAAAATAATTTTGTGTGTGAATATCATAGATATCTACAAGCTGAGTTTATATTATTAATTTTCATAAATTTATATTTAAAAATGAACCTATAACACAAGTGTAATGTTATTGTCAGATATAATTTTTATATCTTACACGATGATTAAATTCTAGTTATCTTTTTCATTTTGGCCTCTAATAAAAAGATAAGCTTTTTTTTGTTGTTGCATTAAAAAAAATATAATAGAAAGTCCATTAACAAAAACTTTTGAGTCAAAATATTTATGAATAAAATAAAAATAAGTATGAATAAAATAAAAATAAATGCTAAATTTATAAATTATTAAATATAAAGATAAAAAGAGTATTGAGTCTTTAGATTGGTTAGATTGATCAAGTTTCAAAAATTATGATAGTCACTCAACCTTTTATACATGTCTATTTAATTTTTAGATTTTTTAATTTACTATTATCTATAATATTTATATTATCTAATTTTGATTACTTGAATTGAGTTAACTAATATAAATATCATAGACAAAAGCCAATTTTATTAAACAACACCTTGATGATATGACAAGGTTGCTTCGTAGAAATGTTTGATAATAAAATTAAAAATGAAAATATTTTTGGGTTTTCTTCAATATTATATCTAATCACAAACCCCAAGCTGCAATCTTAATTTAGTAAAATAAAATTTATAAGGTTAATAATTAGAAGAAACGTTGACTGTCAAAATTGTTGGATATTATACATAAAAGAATTTTCACCTCCCTTTCCTTTTATGAGCCAGAATCTTCCCAACTTTGCTATGTTTTTTAATTTTTAGATTTTAAACCTTTGTTGCCAATTAGAGCATATGATTGACAATTATTCTGGTCAAAATTTATGTTAATCTACAAATCGTAGTTATAAAATCGACATAAGCTAATATTCAATCTTCGGGAGTCCAGGACTGCCTTAATGATCGAATGAGGTTCATCTGTTGCTTAACATCTCAAAAATGCAAATATTTGAAAAACCTATATATGATCAATAATTAGTTGAAGACAGTGATTGTTGTTGTTGTTGTTATTATTTTGCTTATGCAAATTATAAACAGATATCCCTCTTTCATTTTGAGTACAAGAGCTGGCTATTTTTAGGTAGAGAAATGATCTCTTTGAGGAAAAAAACAAGAAGAAATTGTGTCATAATAGTTATTGTGCATACAATATAAATTATAAAGTCCATGGAAAGAGACAAGTATCTCAATATTAAAGCTTCTGCCACCGATTTAGAGCTGTCGACGGATATCTACAAGTTAAGGACAGTTGATCAATCTTCGCCATCTTACCCTACGCATAAGCAAGCATACCAACCTGCGTCGATCTCTCCCATGGCTCCAAAATATTTTGTCAGGTAATATTAGGTGTCATCTACCGCTAATGAACAACGTATTATGTACTAATTAAATCTAATATTTCATAATGTCTCAAGGTATCAAATAATAGAAAAAACTTGCAAAAGCATCAAGCACCCCACCATTAACTAATCCATGTCTCTTGTCTCCCTCTCCTTGTTTTTGTTCGAACATAAATTGTAATGAAGCAGCCCCCATGTGCATGCAAGCTTGTTTCTTATATTTCTTCTTCTTGTTGTTAATTATTTCTCCCCTTCTTATCTTGCATGAGTGTGTATTGCATGTCATTCTTCATTTGTATGTTCAAGCATCCCCATCAATGTAATTATTCTACAACGACTCAGCAACTCACAGACCATGAATTAATCTATAATTAATGGAATGTAATCCCTTAACTTACAGGAAGAGTTTACTAGTTTTTCGAAGTTGATATTCTCCTCAACTATAATGAGGTTGGTCGAGTAAATAAACTTGCAGTTTAACTAACATCTATCTGTTTATAAAGTATTTAACCCCAAAAGATTGGTCTATCAGCATTTAGCTAAAAGGATCGGGAGGGTTTGTTTCCTTAAAGATCTCAATTTCAAATCCCATCAATATTAAATTTATTAAGGTGATGGCCTACAATACTTAAAACCTATATATATAAGAGCTGGTTCTGAGCCGTAAAGATTTAGTATAGTGCATGTAAGCTGACTCAAAATACCTGTATTTTAAAACAAAAATAAAAAGTATTTTAACTTTTTTTTTTAATCCATAACTTTTTGAATGAAAAACTTGGAAAATGTTCTAATATATACACATCTCAAGAGAATAATAATTATAAAAACAGATGGATCATTTATTTATCCAACATGGAATATTTAATAAATGGTAAATAATTAAATCACCAAATTAAACTTGATTCAATAAAACATGAAATCACCAAAGAAACATGGCTCAAACGCGAGAAGTCAGTCAAAAAATCAAAGATTCATGAAAATGGTAAAAGGCGATGAATATTGTCCACGTCCACGTCGTCAGAGTAGTTGAAAATCATTGCTATAGACTAGACTAGACAGAGGTGTCGAATCGAGAGGTTGAGATTTTTTTATTTTTTAAAAAAGAAGAACAGAGGGTTAGTCATTGACGGCGTGATTGAAGAACCAGCGAAGCCACGTGAGAAGTTGGAGAAGCCAAAGAAACATATTTTGTTACAGATCACAATCAACGTTTGAGTGGGGACCCACTTATAATATTTGCCACCATTCATTGAGATTGATTGCCAACTGGCATCTCCCCCACACCTCTCTTCCCTATTTTATCCTTCCCATGCCATGCTTATTTACAAGACCCACCCTTGCTTCCAATCATTATCGGCCAAACCAACCCTAAATTTGTGGACACTTATAGCCCCGCGGGGATCACCTTGTGATGCGGGAGGGCACAGGGCTAGAGAGGGTCATTTGCATGGTGAGGTTGGCTTGCGTGCGTTAATAAAAGTTGGTGTTTTTCGGTAATTAAGCTGGAAAACAAGGGGTAGGTTTCTTGCAATTATGTCTATATGATGCCATTGGCCTTAAGCATGATGCGAGACAATTGGCTTTAACAGTTGCGTTGAGGTGGACACGAGGATAGATAGATAGCAGAGAGCCAGAGAGTTCGAAAGTAAGTGAGAAAGATGCGCACAGATACTTTTGGCTGATTCATCAACTTTGCACCTTTCTTCTCTGCTTGTATGAATTTATGTTTGACTCGTAAATATATAATTCATGATATTTCTTTCATGTAAATCGATGAGTTTTTTTTTTTTAATATTTTTCTTTCTTAACTGGATAGAGTTTTTGATCTTTAACCTCTTGATTATTCATACATGTTTCTTTTCCGGATATACAGATTCGTTGAGTTGAGACAAGAGAGATATGGGGTATTGGAAATCAAAGGTTCTTCCAAAGATCAAGAAGGTTTTTGAGAAGGACAGTACTGCCAAGAAGGCAGCTGCAGCTGAAGCTATCAAGAACTTTGATGAGTCTAAGGTGCTCTTTTAACCTGAAGCTTTCTTGGATTTCTTCTTTTTCCACAAGAATACTGTAACTCGCTAGAGGCTTACAATATGTCTCTATTCTTTAACTTGCAATATGTATCTTTCTTGCTTTATTAGGAGGAAATCAGTAAGGAGTTTGAAGAGAAGAGGACTGAACTTGGACCTAAAGTGATAGAAATCTTTGAAGCTTCAACAGCTGAAATCAAAGTCAGTCAGTTTTATTTTTTTCCATGCGTACATCTACCTATTTTATACATGAATCAGGATATATACTAACATGGGCTTCTTAATTATCTTAACTTGAAACAGGCCTTAGTTAAGGATCCCAAAGAAGCAGGATTAAAGAAGCAAACTACTTCAGTTCAAAAGTTCCTTGATGAGCTTGTTAAAATCGGTATATATATAGAAAATTTACTCTCTCTCTCTATATATATATATGTGTATGTATGTATATGATCTCATGTCCTATCTTCTTTCAATATCTATAAGCTATTTTATTATTCTCATCTCCATATATATATTTACTTTGCCATATTTTTGCATGCACAGAGTTTCCAGGATCAAAAGTAGTATCTGAAGCATCTTCAAAATTTGGACCAGCCTATGTTTCGGGTCCTATTTTCTTCGTTTTTGAAAAAGTCTCAACCCTTATTCCGGTGGAGGAAAAGGCAGTAGAGCCACCAGCACCTGAAACAAAAACTGAAGAAGCAACTTCTAGCACAGAGAAGGAGATAGTAGTTGAAGAAGAGAAGAAAACAGAGGTAGTAGCAGCGGAGGCTTCAGAGAAGACTGAACCAGTGGCTGAACCACCTGCCAAGGTGGAAGAAGCAGAACCACCAAAGCCATGACTCACCATCAAGAAGTAAATCCCGCACTCCTTCGTGAAAAAGGTTACATAAAAAAAAAAGATTTGTTATTCTTTATCATGTATCCTTTCATTGTAAGTTCTTTGGGTCATATATTCCTTTGTTTTTTTTTCTTCTGAAGTTGTAATATCAATTTACAGTCTAGAGAAGTGGGGGGGGAGCGTCACTTGGTTTATCTTCTCTTTCCTTGATTTGTTCTTCTTGATAAAAAAATATTAAATTTCTTTGAATAGGATTGTATTTGTCCTCTCGATCTGCATGTCTTTTTGCCTGTTTGTCCTATACTCCCATATATTAATAGTTGCTGGTATATGTCTTTTTTTTTAATCGTGCCTTGCTTGATAACGTTGCGCTTGGGATTTTAAGAATTAATTGCACGGAAAGAAATATTTTCATAAAAAATAATTAAAACCTTGGAGGAAATAAAAGCTTATTAATTTAAAAATGGAGTGCTGGTTTAAGTTGCCTGTGTTTGTCCTTCATTGCTGAAGTTCAATTTTTGCGTTCTCTACCTGTAAGAACGAATTAGATTATTTGTTTGAAGAACATAAACCGGGAGCACATGCAAGACACAAACTATTTCTTTCGAACGACATAGTAGCCATATATATATATATATATATATATATGAAGTGATCGAGAGAGAAGAAAAGTCATATTCCCGACTTTTCTGCTCTCTCGATCACTTCCTATCAGGGGACCCTGAATAAATCATAGTAATTATACTTCCATGAGTAGTTAAATTTTTTTGATCGGTTTCACTTTGGGGACAGGGCCAAGTAGCCGTTGACAGATGTGTGCTTCAAGATCCATTTTGTAAGAACTCGTGAATTATTACAACAGATCGATTGTGCTGTTGTTAAATCTTGTTTGTAGATTTACAAGTGGATGGCATTATTTAGGCCTTTTCTTTTTGTCTACCGTACCATCTACCACCCTGGGGAGAATAGAGTTTTGCTCCAGCACTTCATTTGTTTGGTATCATGATGTATCAGCTCTTATCATGAATACTTGTACAGAATCAAGACAATGTTGTTATGTACTACCGGAGCGAAGATTAATTTCCTTAATTTGGACAGACTCTGTGAGGAGAAATGCTTGTTGTTTGTTCTGATGATCATCATGTCAGACCATTTTTTTCCAGGGAGGAGCTCGGGCATAGTTCTATGGCTATTCATTTTATCAATTTATTCATATCGGTGCAGGTAAAACAGTCAAGATAGGGCTCAGAAGTCCCCTCAACCTTGGACATGCTCCACCGAACACAGTGCAATACTAGGAGGGAATCCAAAGTTAAGTCTTCTCTCATAGTTATTAGGGCAAACCATGCTCAAATCTAAAACCATCTCTTCGGCCTCCTCCTAATGAGGCTAGGGAAAGCCGTGTCCAAACTCAAGACCATCTTTAGCCCCTCCATAGTTGGCCTAGGATGGCATCGCTGCGTGCCTCCTCTCCTTGGAGGTACGATCGCACGTCCCTCCTTGACATGACTTAAACTCTCAAATACAACCAGTTGTCTTCAACGCACCAACGTTATTTTATTATAATTGAGCCCACTAAGTGATGACTGTCACATTGGACTCATTTTTAGCCTCATTGCCGTTTTAAAACTTCGCCTAATTCATAATCCATAATCGACACCTGACAGAATTTAGTATGTAGGTTATAAGTTTTATGTGGCAATATAAAATAATATTATTTAAAGATTTTTTTAAAAAATTAAAATAATATTATTATATAAATTTTAATCAGGTTAAGAATTAACTTTTCATGATAATAAATATAACTAAGTCAACTCCCAACCTAATTCAACATAAAACCTAACCTTAATTAAACCTTAAATAAACAAGGTTATGCATCTGACTTCCTGGGCAAGTGAGGCTTATTAACATTGCTTAGAAGATGATTGATATGACAATGTCTCTTGCTTGGAACAAAACACTAACATGTATTAAGGTGTATATATCTAAATAATTTTTTATTTATTAAGAGTGATCACAATCTTTTTTTTGTTTTACCTTTATCATTAAATAAATATTTATAATTCATAAATATAATATACATCTATAAACCACGAGGTAAATAGAAAAAGTTTTTTTCATATTTTGGTATCCTAAACATGCAAATACATGATACTCAACCTTTAAGGTAATATCTTTTTTGCATCTTTATTAATTGAAACTTGAAAAGATCTTTTGTATTATACATGGGACATATTTTGCAATAGATCATGAATTATAAGTTAAAGTCTTTTATAAAAATTCTAAAGTCTATCAACCATCCATGAAAAAAATCTAATATTTCTTAGAATTTAATCTAAATTTTATTAGTGGTATCGTCTATAAAAACTTAAATAAAAGTTAAATCAATTCATTTTCTTTCTACAAATCTTTAAACTCTTTTCATAGTTGGTAACCCAAAAAAACTAGGATAAGAAAGAATGACAAACCTTTCCATTACAGATGCTTTATCAACTTCTCTTTATATTTAAAAGTTAGCTCAACAAGTAAGAATTCTGATAGAGATACTTTTAACAATATAAGAGAAACTTAGAGCCTTACTTATTTCTTAATTAGTGACTTAACTACTGACTCCATAACGTGCATCACCTAGTACAAATAGAAAATTATTACCTAAATGAAAAATCATCATATTTTTTATTTGGTTTTTTATTTTCAGGTAAAAATATTACTTGAACAAAAAGCAATCTTTATCCATGCAAAAAAATTCAAATTCGATGCTTGAACAAAAAAATCTATGAAATGCAATGACTATTTTGCTTAAACCAATTAGCAAACAAAAATTTAGAAAAAATTCTATATAATGAGTAATTTTGCTCGGGTAAAATATAAATTCTATGAAATACTCACTAAACTATATTTTTTCTATATAACTTTCCAGCCTAGATAAAAAAACACCTATACCTAGGTATAACATGATCTTTATGAGATATGCACCATAAATGTAACTATGTAACTTTTTAACCTGGACGAGAACACCTTCTTACATGCAATATAATCTCTATAAAACATGTACCATAAATTTTTCCATGTAATTCTATATCCTATGTAAGAATGGTTTTCATGAGACTTTTCCTTCCAAGTATAATATAGTCTCTACTTGAGTATATGAGCAACTTGGAACAAACTCAAAGTGTTTTTCCAATCTAGGTATAAAAATCCATATTTAGGTATAACATGATCTGTGTGAAATATTTATTATGGCATTTCCTCCAAGAGATTCCCTACTATTAAGGAAAAAATGACTAGGTAAAAAGACAATTTTTATTCGAACTTAAACATTAAAACTCTTTATTAAAATCCAATGATAGAAGTTTATTTCCACTCAGGAAAAAAATAAGAGGTTGCCAACTTAAATTTTCATGATAGCATAAATGATTACTTTACTTACAAGAGTAACAACAAGTATTCGTATGATTTTTCATTTGAATATGAACGATCATTTTGGGTACAACTATCTTTTAAAATATCTTATTTGTGAATAAACAATCTTTTTAAGTATAAACACCCTATTCAAGCATATATAATTCCTTTAGGTACAATTACTTATTTACATATTATAAAATATCAATTCAAGTTTATATTTGGGTACAAGGATTACCTAGCTTGAACTAAAGGAATTCATCACTCTAAGTAAAAATGATCATTATAAAACTTCTTTATCGATGAACTATTCAAACCTTCCATTTTAATATAGAGATGACCTGACCTAAACTTAAAATACTTTTTTATTTAGGCATACTCTCAATTTAGATAATCTATATCTAGAATGAAAAAAAGTCAAGTTGGACATAATTCCATTAGAAAATCTAGCTTGAACTAGACATAACAACTCTTGAAAAGCTTGGCATAAAATAAAATAAGAAATCCAAACAAAAAAAAAATCTGAAAGGCCTTTCCCAAAATGGTCCACTATTGGTCATTCATCCAAACACAATACATACCCTTTAACATGTCAAATATATGATTGTTTGGTCATGACACATGCTATAACACTAATTTAAATTTCTCAAAAACAATCCTTATCAAGGTTTTAAGTTACAAAAAATAACTTCGTTCGTGCATAAAAACATTCTTTACTTAAGTAAAAAAATCATTTTGCTTGAATACAACCAAATCATAAGTTATTCTATAAGTTTTCATGATTTACCCCCTTTAAACTTCATAAGATTGAGGTCAAAGATAATAATTTTTATAATAAAAAAATAATATAAATATTTTTCATCCCTAAAGGTTTTATCTACAAGGTTCTCCCTTGTAACCCTGGGCTAGTCTTTTCCGGAATCAATGTTAGGCATAATCTACTTCTTAATCATGTTTTTTTTTCCTCTATAAGTGGTGTTTTTACATGCTTTATTTGTTATAAAACATATACTTACTCACCTTGTCTCTCTATAAATTAGATAATCATCTTCAACTTCCTGGAATTAAAATCAAATAGGTCCCTTAACTATCTTTTTCTTATAGCCATTTTCCTTATTATTTTTTAGGCCCAAGTATAGCCGTATCAATATAAAAAATACAACATATCTAAAATAGGTACAAGATATGATTACAATATATACAACATTCAAGAAAAGAAAGTTCTTATATATTTTAAATGCTTTTCTAATGAATGCCTTTTAACAAGATAACCCAAATACAACTCTTAGTCTGTGTCATTATGGTCATAAAGACTTAAAGAGCTACTAATGGATTCATGAAAAAAACAACTCTTTTCTATTTTATAAGTATCAAGACCTAAACATTGGGTCAATGATAGGGCTTAGAGGTCCCCTACTCTTCGACATACTTTATAAGCATGATCTAATACTTAAAAGAATTCAAAGGTGACCTTCCGTCCATGTTGGGTTAAGGCAAACCTTGCCCAAACCCAAACCCATCTTTTGACCTCCTTTTAATTTGGTCAAGAGAAGTTATTTCTAAATACAAGACCATTTATTAGCCTCTTCTTAGTTGATCCAAAAAAATTACACATGAATCTAAAGTCATCTTTTAGCTTTCTTTTAGTTAGGCTTGAGTGGATTGATTGTGTACCCTTTTCTTTGTAAATTAACCATATATCCCTCCTTGATAAATATTCTCAAATATAAGTTATCTAGAGTGCATCTACGTCATTCTATCATAATTATGCCTACTAAACAATGGTTATTATGTTGGACTCATTTTAACTCCGTAAATAATTAAATAATAGAACTTTCTACATTCAACAAAAATTCACCATTAATTAGGCTATATAAATCCAAATGATTATTATTTTTATATGGATCATATTCTCCCTATATTTTGGCTTTTATCATAAAGTAAATGAGTGTTATTTATGAATATAACTATGCATTAGTGAGGTGAAACATTTTCTTTTATACTCTAGTATTTTGATCTTCATCTTTTTTGTTATTTCATATAAACAATCATAAATACACAATATTCAACTTTATTATTCTCCTAAAATTATAGGTTTTTTTTTATTGTTTTGAATGAGATTATGAATCACTAGTTGCACACTTATCTAATAATATCAAAGCTCATCAACCAATCATGAAAAACAACCTAATATATCTTGAAGTTTGTTCCATACTTCATTATTCTCCTAAAAAAATTATTTAATTTATTAGTTCTTTTACATCTAAGTTGACTAAGTATTATATTAGATGAACAAATGAATGGCTAGAGAGATAAATGAGAATTATGAATTTTATATATCTTTGGTTAAGATAATGCCAATACATGCACGCGTGTAGCTTAGACTTGAAGTTAGAATTTAATGAAGCTACTTTTTATTCAATAATTTTATATTTGAAGCACAATCTTTTTTAAAGATATAAAACTTTATAACATGAAATAAAATATTGGACATGCATTATCATCTTTATCTATCTTACAAAAACAATTACACATATCCATCTTTATATGTATTGATGTGTAAGATCGGATCAAGAATTATATTAGTAAATAAATTGTTCATCCTCAAGCGAAGCATCTCTTCATTGCTAAACTAAACAACTAAAAACACAATAAGAGCTTAACCTATTTAAGAGAATACAAATATTAATAAGATGATTTTTTTTATCACTTTAGAAAAGGTAGAAAAGGGGAAAAAAGGAACTGTTATATTTTTTATTTATTTTACCAGTAAGAACCTGGAAGGAAAAGGAGAAGAAGAAGATTTGACTCATTTATTGCACTGTAGATTTAGGGTTCTGTAAATCTAGGTTGATTCAGAACAATTTGGAACTGGGACACATTAGGTTTTGGTTTGTAAACTAAAACCTCATGCCTTATAGACTGAACGACGTAGTTTTTTAACTGTCTTTTACCACTCAAGGCCACCTCAACCAAACCTTCGGATGCTAATTTGAGACGGGCCCATTAAGGCCCATTCAAAACTCGTGAGCCGAGAAAAGAAAAATATATAGACCGAATGAGTTGGGCCTCTCAAAACGACAGTGAAAAAACAAGGCCATCCCGGGATCAGGGAGATCTTTGACTAATCCGACGACGATAAGAAACTATAAAAAAAACCAAGAGTCATCCGCTCAACTACTTCTATTCAACTTTTAGGACCTCCCGTCTTCTTGTGCTTCTGCACTTTTTGACAGTGTAATTGCTGTTTCGTACGTTAAAATTGACAAGAGTGAGTTCAATTTCTCTCATCGCACGAAAATTTGTTAGTGCCCTTTCCCTTTTATTGTTTTTCTTGATTAATTGTGTTGTTTATGCTGAAATTATCATGATTTTGATAGATGGGAATTTTGTTTTTCTTTTTTTTTTCAAAAGAAAACGAAAAGGATTTTGGCATATTGTGAGCAAGTCAATGGAGTCCATGTACAAATCCCAGAAGATGTATTGTAGTTTTTTTGTTTAATAGCTCTAGTTCCTTTCTTTTAACCATCAAAGACTTAGACTTTACCGGTTTGGAAGAAATAGATCAAAATGAGCTGCAAATTTTCAGATTCTTCTTTTCTTTAACTTTTGTTCCTTTAAGAAAATGGGATTTTTTTTCTTTCATAGGAAAGAAAGTTGCTGCTTTTCTTCTTTGTTGTACACCTTATGACGTCTTATTTTATTTTCTTTCTTGTTGCTTCTTTCTCATAGATGGAACATATGATCAGATCTATTCGAGGTTCCAGAAATGTTGGAACTGGGAACATTGAAGTCGATAACTCAGAAATGGAGGTGTTTTGCGGTTGTATTGATCGAATATTCTCAAAAGTTACTGAGGTGTTTTTTTTTGTATTATTAATACTATCAATTCTAAATAAATAATGACTAGCTGGTTTTGTTAATTTTTTCCTTAAATTCATGTAAATAGATGTTGCAAAGTAGTGAAGAGTTGATTTTTGTCTATTATGTCCTGATTTTCTTACTTACAGTTTACAAGTGTGTTGGATAATGAAATGAAAAGATTCTCACATTATTAATTTGATATTTCTCACATTATCAACTGAAACCAGCCTGTTTTGCTTGCAGCTTGAGCAACGAGTAGATGCAGTGGAAAGATACTACGCAGATAATAAACAACTAAATACTGCTAAATGTAGCTCAATTCTGAAGGATAAGAAGAAACATTTGATGACCGTTGAGAAGCAACAACAAGATTCTGAAAAGATAACGCAAGACCTCATGCGCCAGTTTGCTGTAATATTTCGCCAGGCAAGTAGTTAGCTCTCTGATTATGTAAGAGGTTGCCACTACTTATGCTTTCACGTAAATCAGGAGTTATGCATACTTATGTTTCTGAGTTGTAGATTTGAAGTTTCCAAATCTAGGATGAATTGAGATTTTATTGATCCCCACCCTCTTCATTTCCTCATTTGATGATAGAAATTATATGCTGTTATAAGGAGTAGAAGGTTTGATGGTCAAATTGCTAGCCTGATAATCTTGTTTGGTTTGTGGGCCTGTACATTCAAACTTCCAGCCTAAATAAATCATAATTCATAGGGGACAAAATAACTGAACTCTATTTCTGCCCTCTTCTGGATGGCTGGGGATGTGATTGAACAGTCTTGCACACTTCGGAGGTTATGTGACAGTGTTTGGTGCGGTATGCACATATAGAGAGCATAGCAACATTCAATGTTACTATAGAAATTATCCTCTTTTTTTTAGGCTGCCTTGTGTAGTTTCTGTGTCTTGTAACCTGTTTTTATTTTCCTTCTTCAAGATAAATTGAGTGTTCTGCAGCTCAGAGGGTGTCTTGATATTTTCACCAAACCTATTCTGTAACTGTAGTAGCTGAAGTTTGCGTAGTGTTTAGTATTGTGGTGTAGGGTGCCTTTTACTCGAAAATCCATCAAATAATTTATTTTTTTCAGATATTTTTTCATTTTTGACATCAACACATCAAAACCATTGGAAAACACTGAAAAAAATGCATCAATTTGATGCCTTTTCAAGTAAAATGCACCCAAAAGCAGAAGCTATCACATTCCCAAACACTAGATGTCTATCCGGATATTAACCATGTTAATTCATTATGTTGTTCAGATATGAGATTGGACTAAGTTTGTGGTGTCTTTCCATTGATAGAAGTTCATCGATGCTTTGTTTTTTAATGCTATTCATTTTGATTTTTTTGAACTTCTAGTCTGATAAGCATGCTACATAATGTAGTATAGCTTTCCTTCTTCCTTAAACCTTCTTTTCCCTGGTGAAAAATCTATTTGATTTTCTTATCACACATCAGATCACTCAGCACAGGTGGGCAAGGCCTTTTCAGGAACCAGTGGATGTTGAAGGTCTTTGTTTGCATGATTATTATGAGGTAAAGCTTATTGTTATCATTAAAAGTTTCTACTTGTATATATATCTATGATGAACTGATCTGGTTTTTCGTTCCAAAAATAATTTTAGGATCTTGTCTGCACTTTGGGCTCTAGATTCAAGATCTAAAGAGATAGAAAGGGGGAAGGGTTATGTTTTTCATTTTTATGATGATGAATTTCTAGATTTCTAGCAGTGGTAATAAAAAATTTATTATATCACTTACTAAAACTAATGGACACTAGGCCAGTTTGGCCTTAAATTTTGTTGCATGGAAATCTCAATTCTGCCATATGGAAGAAGCAACTCCCTTCCTGCTTTTTATAGAATTAATTAAACCACTTTTGTGAGAGAAAAAAGGTTGCTGTGGAAGATAGTGGGTATTTACAAAACATCTGGAATTGTTGGTTGGCTATCTGACATTCTAAATTCTACCAGTCAAGAGTTGGAAAGGTGCAAAATAAGATTTTTTTAAGGATTGAACATGAAAAAAAAAATTCGCACTTTGAATTTACAAGTTTGCTTATACCTATAATTTTTCTTGCCATGGTATGCTATAGATTTTCTTGACGCATCCTTTTATTTACTATTCATCTTTGTTAATTTTGGAGTTTCCTTGTGGATATATGTATCCTCAGTTAATGTTTAAGGTTGTGCATCCCAGGTTATTGAAAAGCCAATGGACTTTAGTACAATAAAGAATAGAATGGAGGCTAAGGATGGCACTGGGTACAAGAATGTTCGGGAGATATATGCTGATGTTAGACTTGTTTTTAAGAATGCAATGAAATATAATGATGAAAGAGATGATGTCCATGTGATGGCCAGAACTTTGTTAGAAAAATTTGAAGAAAAATGGCTGCAACTTCTGCCTAAAGTTGTCAAAGAGGTATATTGCTACCTTTGATTGATTGCCCTTTTCTCACTGGAAATAGCTTAACTGTTTTCTCAGCACCCCATCTGACGTGAGAGGTGAATTGCTACCCTAGCCTGAATATTGTTTTGCCTAGGAATTGCTTGATTCTCTACAGCAAACCGAGTCTGATAGTTCTTTTCTAAATCTTGTTATCTATTTGGTACTTTCTATTGTTGGGTGAATTCAATATTTAAATGCTTGCAGGAAAAAAGACGAGAAAAGGAGCAAACAGCAACTCAGGTGGCTACAAAACTAGCTGAGGAGGCTTCTCATGCTAACATGGCTCAGGATTTAAGCAATGAAGTATGTGAAACTTCAGAGCCTTTTCGTAACTCACTGTTTAATGGAAGGAGATGCTTTTTTTTTTTTTTTGCATAGACTGGATGACGTCCCTCTATTAAATTGTTTAATATTTTATAAGAATATATCTCTTACATGGGTTGAACATTACATGTTAAATTTCTGTCAGCTGCATGAAGTTGATATGCAATTGGAGAGAATCAGAGAAATGGTGGTTCTCAACAGCAGGTTTGTTCAGCAACTCATGTTCAGTTTCCTGCTATATAACTTTGAACTCAACTTTTATTGGTTCAGATAGATTTTCCATGGTATTTTACTACTGTATGTAGGACATTCATGGTGTTTTCTTTGTGTTTTTAAATTCTCCAAACAGAAAAAAAGAGTTGGGATGAAGTGCCAGTACATATTGATTTTCAAAAACAAAAGTGTTATTCTTAATGTCTCTAAAGCTTTATTTTAGTTTTTCTACCTAGAATCTGAGCTGGTGAATGGCATGAACAGCTAGTCTTCAGCATAGCTTGGCATGCGGGTTTGTTCTTATTGTTCAATTTATAGACGAGTCATTCACATTTATGGACACACTGTTGAGTCCTAAAAAAATCCAAAATTATGCTTAATCAATAAATTTTTTGAAACTTGTGCTGCACTAACAAAAACAGAAAATTAATGAAAAGGTCGGAGCAATACGGAAGAGTTATTAATTTAGTACTTGTCCCCATTTATACTGATATAAAGCTTATCCTCGCACTCTGTTTTTTGAATCCTCATCCACAAAGTACAGTTTTAAGGAATAGTAAAAAATGAAGGGGAAAGGGTTAAAAATGTACTAGATCATTAGAATCTTAACTACCTCTCTCTCTCTATACTGTTTCTCTCTTGTTAACTTACTCAAACACGAACTACTGCTCTTGCTTCCTGGCTCGTTTTTCATTCACTTCATATACGAAAGTTATGAAAAAAATTAAATGTTAAGAGATGTTGATAATAGAGTCTGAAGTACCTTTCAAACCATCATTATGATCTAAGTTGCATGCGTGGTTTGCCCATGCTGTGTTGTGTGCTAGGAACTGTATGTGATGTGTATTTGTGTGCATTTGTGTTCATTTGAGACTGGCCAGCTGAATTTGAGCCATCTTTCATTATATTAGTATAATCAGCCATCCTCAGTTACAGTGGATAATGTTTTTTTAGAAAGATATCCACTGAAGAGAAGAAGAAACTTGGGACAGCGCTCACTCAATTATCTCATCAAGATCTGATTAGGGCATTGGAAATAGTTGCTGAGCATAATCCGAGCTTCCAAGCAACGGCTCAAGAGGTGAACCTTGACATGGATACTCAGGTGATCATTTATATCTCATGCTTGTCAGCATTCTAAATTGACAAGCATGTTTAGATTCTTGATTATAATTTCCAATATATTGCCGTAGCAGCTAATATGTTTTGTTTTATTTAACTTTATTTTCCCATTCCAGAGTGATGTGACGTTATGGAGGTTAAAGGTTTTTGTGCAAGATGCACTAAAAGTTGCTGGCAGGAATTCTGAGGGCACAGGTATGGGGTGCAACAGCAATATTAACAATGATGATAACAAGGCCAAGATCAACATCAACAACAAGAACAGGAATAGCCCTGCTTCCAAAAGGAAAGGGGGGAGGTGTGATGCCGTGACCAGGGCATCTACCAAGAGGACTAAGAAGATCTCACTTAATTCCCTTAATCCATAGCCTACCACTGCAGTTTGGGATTTGTTCTGGCGGCAACAATTTACTTTATCAATGGCTTTCGGTTACTTGGTTCCATGGGGAAGTGTTAAAATCAGGAAATTTTCTGGAGATGGGAAGAGATGGCGGATGTGAACAATTGAGAAAAGCGTGGTGCGTATTTGGGGCAGGTGTCACATTCCATGTGTCCTCTCGTGTGGATGCACATGCATAAGTGACATGTGAAGATTGAAGGTTTGGAGGTTCCTCTTATTTGGCAAATTAATCACGTTGAGAGATTCGTGAAGATAGTCCTGTATATATTGGAGGAAAGTGGCAAATAGTGTATATTGGTTCCGTACATATTCTACTCTCTTGAATTACAAGATACATGTTCTGTTGCTTCTGACATCAGTTTAAATGTTACGGATGAAATAGTCAGGGATTTGTTTGTTCCTGTCTTTAGACACCAACCCTAGCCGCCATGTTACAAAGAGCTGAAGGCCTTGGGCTCCCGGTGCTCTTTCCCGAAAGGAAAACGGGTTCAGGGCACGAAGTGACCCTGTCCTTTCCAACTCCTGATGATAAATCAATGACAATGCGCTCCTTGCTTGATTGACTTTTACTCAGGCAAATGCAGGACCTACACAAGAAATTGCCAGAAGTAAAAGATGCGGGCACCGGTTTAAGATTTTATTTCAGTTATTACTAGCAATTAGCATTTTGCATATTAACATTTCTCATGTGTTGTGAATGTACCTTGGGAGTGAGCAGCATGTTGTGGTGGTATTTTTTTTTAAAAAAAACGCTACATTTTCTTTGATACTTTGGCATTAACCTTGCTCCACCAAATTAAGTTTTCAAAGTGATCACCATAACGCTCTTAAGAAATCTGGAAGGTAGAGACCATATTAGGCTTGTTTTCTTTCTTCTTTCCAATCATTTCGGATTTTCTTTTGGTTTGTTTTCATTATGAATATACCATGTGAACTGAAAGTTAAATTTGTTGTAAGCAAACTTTGGCGTGTCTGATTTTGACATTACATTTGAAAACATTTGCCATAAATCATAGAATTGATTGACAGCAACAGACCATAAATGCCGTGATCTTGATAGAATGTTCTTCAGCAGCAGTACCGCATCTGAGACCAACAAATGAGCATGGGTTCGGGTATCAGTGAAAGAAAAGAAGTTTTCCAACAACCAGGTTGCCGACAAGGGACTCTAGAGAGGTTTTTCAACAATGAGATCCATAAACTCTGAAACTAGCTCGAAGTGTGGATTGCAAACTTCTGTTATAACCCCCAAGTGCAAAAATGGTAATCTCAAATGTAAGGTTACCTGCGACCTTATCAACTTGCCTGGAAAATAGGAAATCAAACAATTAGTAAAAAGTAGATAATTTTGTAATACTCATGAGGGGAAAGAGAAATTATCAAAAAGAATGGTAAGACGAGGAAATTTCCACTCCTCATTGATGGTTTCTTAAATAATCTTGCTGGGGGCTCACGCTTACTTTCTGTTGGATTGTTCCTTGTTGCCTCTTATCAGAATTGAGCTAAGAATCTCTGACAGAAGGTCCTATTCTATTCTTATTTCTTTGTCTGCATGGTAATCTTGGAAAAATTTCACCTGGCTCAGGCAAATTGAGTTATTCTGCTATGCTGACTCATGATGCGCCTTCTTGAGCAGACTACTCAGCTATCATTCTTTTCTCCATCTTTGGACCTCTCAAATCTCATATACCATCAGCAAGAAATGCTTTCATTTCATTTTTATACTCTTTAATTGACGTTTCTCTTATCTTATGAAATGAGGAAAAGGAAATGTAAACAATAGATGAGCATATTAGACATGGAATCAAGTTCACTGAATGGTTTGGCCAGCCCTCAATCCTGATCTGTTTTAAAAAGCCTCCTGAAACCACAATTTTGAAGTAAGCTCCGAATCACCAAAGAAAGTAAGATGATGGAGATAAAGCGTAGACAATCGATACAGAAGAGAGGAGCTACAGATTATTGCAAAAATCTGAGTTTTTACTGACATGAAACCCCTTGGCAGGCACCAAAATAATCAGATACACCGAAGTCTAAGATAACTATGAGAGAAATATAGAAAAGGCAGGCAAGAAAAGGTGACATATCCGAACACAAAAATGCAAACTTTTTGTTTACCTTCTGTTTCATAAACAATTGCTGTTGGTACCTCTCCAGAATGACAATTGAGAAAACTGTGAAACGAGTGAGTCCTTGACCCTTGCAGGAACCGATTTGTTAGTCAGTAAGATCTCCTTTGTATCCAATTGAATATCAGAATCACGCCAAAACTTGATGATGTGAAGGCTCTCTTCTTCTGTTGATCTCTGGACAACAATTCTAGAAGCATACCCCTTCTTTCTCATCAGGAGACATATCTGTGAAGGATCATTTGCTGTAAGAGTAACCATGTATAACCATCCCTTATCCGACAAAAGTCTATCAGCTACAGGCAATATCCTATCAATTACACTCCTACCATTCTCCCCTCCAGCCCAAGCTGACGCAATTCCTTCACGACCCACCTCATAATCAGGTGTCGGAACATAAGGTGGGTTGACAACCATCACATCCACCATTCCTGCCAACCTCTTCTCAAGCCCAGATGCAATATCCATGCACAATAACTCGGCATCAACAGCATGAGCATCCAGCGTCTCACGGGTCACTCTCAGTGCATGAGCATTAATATCAGTGGCAAAGTAGTACACCCCAGGAAGCTCCTGTCCAAGCATAAGAGCTAGAGAAGCAATCACATAACCACTACCACAACCCACTTCCAAACATAATCTGGGACAATGATCTAGTATATTAGTTCGATCAGCTAGAAGCGCATCGACAAGCGCAAAGGAATCATCACACGGTTCATAAACCTCGGGATGCGAACTCACAAGGCGGATTTGTGCTGTTTTTGGGGACATCTTGTAAGCAACCTGAACTGAACTGGATTGATCACTTGTTATTTACTGTAAAACGAATCGATTTAAACAATTGCAAGTTTCTATAAATCCTAAACATCGGGGCAGTAATGGGATTCAACATAGAGTAAAATGGCATTATGATTATTATATAACAAGAAACAGTAAGCAATAGAGAAAAGGGAAGAGGGTAAGGAGGCAAAGCAAAATGAAGGTTTGAGATGTAATAAATCTGGGAATTGAAGAGGAAAACAAAGGGATTACCCGTTTTGTGCAATTCTGCCTCTCCCCCTGCTGCTGCTGCTGCAGATTTGTTATGTTTTACTGATGCTGAAAAAGAATACAGGTGCTGAGAGGTTCTATATTATGGAAGAAGATAATGAATGGTTCAGGAGAAGACTCGGTTGTTTAATCAATGAGAAATTATTGTTTTAGGGTTTAGTTTTGCTTTGGGATAAAGCTAGGCGTCTAAGTTTATATGAATTTTCCAATTAAATGTTCAGTCTTTAATGTTTTTTTTAATCCTTTTGTTTTGGACATTCAATTATAAAATTAAGATAAATTTAGATTATTACAATTTAAAAAAAAAAGCTAAAAAAGATGTTTTAATTTGACAAAAAAACTACTATTTACCCTTGATAATTACATTAAAAAAGGATGTTAATTAATAATTTCACTTTTTTTATATAGAATAATTACTTATGACCCTTTAAAAAAAGTTTCCTGTGGGTGAGGGGTTTTTCAGGTTTTTTTTTTATAATTTTTTAATATATATATCAATTACTTAAATATCTCTATAAAATAAACTCTTTATGTTAAGAATACAAAGTCATTTTAGGTTTTTGTTGTGATTTTTTTTTTAATTTTCATGTAAAATTAGGAGTGGTTTAATATTTTAATATATACAAATTAATATTAAAATTTTAAAGTGGAGACTGTCTCTTTTCGAGCGCTACTACAGTTCCTACACAAAACTAAATATTAATTTTTAGGATATTTTTTAATTGAATCTTATATTTTTTTTGGTTTTTTAATTGAATGTATATTTTTTAATTTTATCATTTAATATTGGATTGATTGAAAATTTAAATTCATAATTATTTTTTATTTTATTTTATGGAGTTATCTCAATTTCAAGACTTGTGTTTGGCAAGTTAACCCAGGTTATTTTAAGATATTTTTAATTAATTTTTTTCTTCAATTTAATGCTTAAATATTGGTTGATTAGGAATTGAGCTTTGTAATTTTTTTTATTTTTTGCTATAATATTATTACAGTTTCACGACTTACATCGTAAGTTAACTCAGTTGTCTTAGAGTTTTTTTAATTGAATATTATTTTTTAATCTCATTCTTTAATATTGAATTAATTAATAATTAAATTTTATAATTAAATTTGGTTTACTTTCTATGAGGTTATCCTAATCTTATAATATCAATTATAGGTTTGGTGTTAATTCGAGTCGACTCAAGTAGTTTTTTCATATTTTTTTTATCCTGTAACATGGAGTTAATTGAGGATTAATTTTCATAATATTTTTTAATTTTATTTTTATAATGTTATTTTAATCTCATAACTCAAGTATGGTATGTATCTCAAGTGAATTCGGATCATTTTTCTAATTAAATCTTGTTTTTAATTTTATATTTTAATATTAGATTAATTAAAAATCAGACTAAATATTTTTTATTTAATTTTTATAAGGTTATCAAAATCTCATAACTTGAATAAGAGATTTGGTATGTTAACTTAAATTAATTTGAGTAAATTCAATATATTTATTATTTTAATATTTTAAAAAATATATCATCTTATTTTTTTAGTCAAACTATATATTTACTTTGTATTAATTTAGTCATATAATAAGTTATTCAGGTTGTTTTTGGACATGTAAAATTTACTGAATTATATTAAATCAATCCCCATATAATTTAATTTTTTTTACTAAAAAATATGTTAACAACACATGAATGTTTTTTTTTATGTTCAATAAAAAATTAATCTAATTCATAACATAGTGCAGAAAACTTTTTGATAGTATTATCTATTTTTTTTTCCAATTCTCAATATTAAATATTTATCTTAATTACTCTACAATTTCAAATTCTAAAATAATTGCTTTATATTAATTTAAAATAATAAAAATTTCAATTTCAATTTAAAAATTTTTATTTTATCTTTGATTTTAAATATTTTTTTTAAATAATATATTTTAGAGGATCTAACTTATAGTGTTATCTATAATTATAATAATTTATAGTTCATAATATACACCTTTAATTTATACTGAAGTAATTAATTGTATAATAAAACAATGCTAAACTATTAGCATTAATTTATGAGTTAGAGTATATGATCTTTACTACACAAAAAATCAAAATCATGATTTATTGAGTGATGTATTCATAAAATTTATAATATCTACCCACTAAATTTTAAATTTGTAAGAAAAAATATTTTACATGACTTAAAATTTTGAAAAATAAAATTATAAACATATTTTTATGGAATAAATTAGAGCTATTTTATAATCTGTTATCTAAAGATTTAATTAAATAATATTAGAAAAATAATATAAAATTATTCTTGAAACCCATCTAATAATTTAAGTTTTTGAATTGAAATAATTTTTTCACATTATATTAGAATTTTGTAAATCAAGTGATCACAATTTTAAATCCCATCACCTCAATTCTAATTAATAAAAATTAAGCATAATTTGAAGATTATTTGATATAAAAAATATGTTAAATAAAGCTTTTTTTCCAGTAATAAAAAAAAAGAACGAGAATTAAAAAAAGAAGAAGTAAGAGTGAAGGAAGTGAGAAAAGCAGGGAAGTGATATCCATAACCACTGCAATTAACTTCTTTTTTCTGAGATTTGACTCCAGTACCATTACATCAAATAAAATCACCCTCTCTATGCTTCTTTTCCCTCTTTCCTTCCAAAACACCCATTCAGTTTCTACTGTCCCATCTGGAGAAATTGTTAAAAAAAAATAATAATAAATCCCTCGTTTTAATTTTAAATCCCACTCTCATGAAATTAACAAAAATTAAAAGAGAAGATGAATTTATTGTTTACTTCCTCTTATAGTATTGTTCATTGTTAGGTTTTTTTTTCCCAATCTTTTCTTTTAATGATGGGTTACCAAGAGATTGAGTTTTATATTTGTTTTATTTAATTTTTATGAGGTTATTTTGGTTTTATGATATAAATTACAAGTTTGATAAATTAATATATGTTGACTTGAGTTTGTTTTTTAATTATTTTTTTAATTTTATCTCTTAACATTAAATTGATTGGAAATTAAATTTTATAACTTGTTTTAATTTATTTTTTATAAGATTATCCCGGTCTCGTAATATAACTCATAAATTTTATAGGTCAGCTTAGATTAATTTTTTTAATTATTTTTTTTTCAATCCTATTTTTTAATATTTAATTAAAAAAAATTGTTGTCGTAGATGTTGCTGTAGATCAACAAACCCTAAAGCTTTTGACTACCCCATTTGTTTTTAAATTTCAAAAATATTTAAAAAAAATTAAAATTTTTTATTTTTTTTATTTTAAATTAATATTTTTTTAGTATTTTTAGATATTTTAATATATTGATATTAAAAATAATTTTTAAAAATTAATAATAAAATATTATTTTAATATATTTATAAATAAAAATACTCATAAACATACTTACATGTATCACTAACACGCCTTGGCTTGCAAATTGACTATCAACGGATGCCAATTTCAAGAACTTCAATGTGTCCATTATCAACACCTAAACTTAGATCACTTGAAGTTTTATTTTTAATTATTGTTAAAGATTTTTTATTTATTTATAAGTATATATAATTCTTATTTTATTTGATTATATATATATATATATTCTTAAACTTTTTAATTTACATTTAAATCTTTTAAACTACAAAAATGCATTAAAAAGGCCTTTATATATAAAAAAATATTTAACCAGGAAAAACGCGATTAACATAAATACTATAGTTAAGTGTCTAAAGCACTGGCTGGGAAAAAAGAGAGTAAAATATCGGAGCAGTAAAAGCAAAACTTCAAATCATTTAGACATACCATCCAAATGATGACATGATAATGAAGCCAGGAATTACAATCAAGGTTTGCCAGCGGTTCATCTTTTCCTGTTCTTGTTTTCATGCCTGGACAAAAACAAAACAAAACAAAACACGCCTCGTAGATAACCACAGCTTGGCTATTAACCAAATGCATGCACAATAATAGAGCCAAATATGCTTTTAAGCATTAATTAGTAGCCCCTCCCAAAAAGAAAAACACACCATTAATGATTTATATACTATCAATGGTAACTGCTGCAATGATGGCCTGGTTATACTGCTTGAGCAGAGTCATCCCCAGTATTCACCACTCATCAGTACTGAATCAATCATCTATATCTTCTTGTTGTTAACAGCTTCTATAATGATTATGATATGTTGCATTAGGTTGGTGAAGTCACTGCTTGTGATATGTGTTGGGTTGTTTAGCTTCTGCAAGCATTTGAACAACTTCTCTCATTGTTGGTCTCTCCACACTCTGTTCTTGAACACATAACATCGCCACAAAAAAGACTTGCATTGCTTCAATTAATGGAATATCTGTCAGCCCTTGATCCAGAATCTTAACCACCCCTTCTTTGCTTGACTTAGTCTGTGTCTTAGTCCATTGAACAATGTCTAGCCCTTCTTCTCCGAAATCCCCAACTGGCCTTCTGCCTGTGATTAACTCTAACAGTACAACTCCAAAGCTGTAGACATCACTCTTCTCATCCACCTTCAATGTGTATGCATATTCTGTTACAAGAAATTGCTTAGCCCTAAGTTTCAAAGTGATAATCTCAAAGAAAATGTGATAGAATAGAAATATTGTTTTTATTTAAAAGAGGGTAACCATGCACTATTGTTTTGGTCAAGTTTAATGGTGAATCTCTGTGACATGTACTGTTGTTTGATAAAGAAAAAGTAGTTTTCAACTCATCTCCCAAGGTAAAGTAACAACTTGTGTACGCTAAAAAAGAAAAGGCAGCTTGTGCTTTAATAACTGTGTTGCGTACACATATTTCATTTTTTTGGGGTTTAGGGAAAGTAAAAGTTAGATAGATCCCAATCAGGATCCTCAAGGACGTATTGCTTGGATTTATGTGGATCTTGCTGTTGCTCCTATTTCTGGGTTTCGGTCAAAAAGGGCAGCTAGTGATTGGCATGAGTGAAGATTGGTTTATGGTTTCCAATACAAAAGCTCACAACCCCACTACTGATAGTGTGGATTAAAGCAAGAGGGAGAATTTTCCTTTGTGTTAGTGGAGCCTTTACCATTCTTGGACTCCACATGGGACTCTGCTAGCGACTTCGGTCCAGGGAAGAAAACACTTGTTCTTGTTGCAGATCTAAAACGAGAACAGACTCTACATATTTATTTTCCAGTCGAACACACACAATTAATGTTTTAAAAGAACAATTAAACCAGATTAATAGAGAACCCAATTATGACACCAAGTCAAAGGCAAATGCGAGAATGCTTACTTAGTGACACAACGAAGAGTGTATGTCATATCACCGAAGCCAAGAGGTCTCAGGTTCTAGTGCCCAATTCATTTGGATGAATTTAAAATTACTGTATGTGATCTTCCATTCTCGAGTTATTTTAAAGACCATATGTAAAGGGAGTACCTGGAGCAATATAGCCATAAGAGCCAGCAATTGCAGACATGCATTCTGAAGCTCCGGTGTCTTGCAGGAACTTGGCAAGCCCAAAATCTGCTACATGAGCCTCAAAATCTGAGCTGAGTAGAATGTTATTGGACTTGACGTCCCGGTGGATAATTAGAGGAGAACAGTCGTGGTGCAAGTAACAAAGGCCTTTCGCTGCTTCAATAGCAATTTTCAGCCTGGTATCCCACTTGAGAAAACCACCTCTCTTCCCATGCAGAACTTCACCTAGGCTACCATTTGGCATGTACTCGTATACAAGTAAATTGGTCTCTTTATTCGAACAAAATGCCAACAACCTCACTATATTCCTGTGTCGAATTTGGCCTAACGTTTGCACTTCTGCAGATAGGCCATTATCATGAGACGATCCTCTGCTTATTCCTAACAACTTCTTGACTGCTACTGGTTCTCCATTTGGCATTAAACCTCTGTAGACTATGCCAGCTCCACCTCTCCCTATGGTGTTGTTTTCCTTGACGCATTCCAATATGTCTTCGCATCCAAATTCCAGCTTCTGGAATGCTGTGAGCTTCCAGGAATTCGAATTTCTTCGTATCTTTCGGGTTTTGATGATTGCCAAAACAGCAAATACCAAAGAGCATCCTAAAAGTCCAAGAGCAAAAAGTAGCTTGAATTTTCCAGGGACCTGAGACGTGGAGCTATTTTGGTTGTGGAATTGTAATGGAGACGTAGATGAATAGTTGCAAGGGTTCAAGTAGGAGCCACAGAGTAGAGGGTTACCGGAAAATGATGTGGAGTTGAAGAATGAATATTGTCCAAATTCAGGTATGGAACCAGAGAAGTTGTTGTGAGAAAAGTCTGCCGAGGTTAGACTTTTCATGGACCCAATTTCCTTAGGAAGACTTTGGTTCAAATGGTTCCAGGATATATTAAAGTAATTTAACATGTGGATTTGTGTGATCTGAACTGGAATCGGGCCTGAGAGTTGGTTCTGACTCAAATCCAAGTAAGTTAAGGTACGGCAATCGCCAATTTCAGGGGGGATATTCCCAGACAAGTTGTTCCTACTCATATCCAATGTAAACACATTTTTCAACTGACCTATTTGAGATAGAACCCCCCCCGTGAATCGGTTTCCGCTGAGCAGAAGAATTTGCAAGTTGGAGAAATTTCCGATGGATGCTGGAAGTGGCCCAGATAAGCGATTATCTGCAAGATTCATCTGCGCAAGTTTAGATGGCGTCTTGCTTATTTGTTGTGGAACCTGTCCACTCAGATAATTGTTCTGCAGCTCCATCAGTGACAGGTCTGGCAAGTAAAGGAAACCACTTGGGATTGATCCAGTCAGATAGTTCTGCCCCAACCGAACTCTCCAGAGAGTGTCACAATGGCCAAGATCATCAGGCAGAGGACCGAACAGAAAGTTGATGCGCAGAATTAGTATCTGCAGCTTCCTTCCTAAGCAGAGAGATTTAGGGACTAATCCCGTAAGCTTATTGCTTGACAGGTCAAGTTCAGTTAATCTGCCATTTTCTCCCAGCTTTGCAGGAATGGCTCCAGTGAAGTTATTGTGCCAAAGCTTCAGGACTTCTAACTCAGGTAGCTCCGCAATGAAATAAGGGATCTCTCCATGTAACTTGTTAAGGAATAAGTTCAATAAGGTGAGGCGACGAAGCCCGGAAAACTCTAGTGGAATATCTCCTGTTAGGGCGTTGTTTGAGAGGTCAAGAGATATGATGCTGCTCAGGTTGCCTAGTTCAGGAGGGATAGGACCAGTGAGCTCATTCGTTTGCAAGAAGAGGGTGTCTAGCTTGTTGAGGCCGCCCAATTCTGGAGGTATCGGTCCACTTAGGCTACAGTTTGCAAGGTCTATATGAACCAGATTGATCAGCTTACCAAACTCAGGTGGGATTCCTCCATCAAACTCATTGTAATACCCCAGGTAGAGCTTCTCAAGGCTTGTAAGATTACCAAGCTCGCCAGGTATTAAACCGCGCAAATCATTTCCCTTAAGTGACAGATAATTCAGCTGTTGCATACTTCCATAGCTTGGAGGGATAGTCCCCTGAAAGTAATTCCCGCCAAAATCCAAGTACTTCAGCTTGGCGAGTTGAGTGACACCTAGTGGTAGTGTGCCATTGAGATTGTTGTTATAAACATCCAGCACTTGAAGTTCCTTCAACTGAGAAAACTCCCAAGCAAGCTCTCCACTGAACAGATTGTTGGATATATTGAGGAACTGAAGCCTTATAAGCTTGTGAATTTCTCGTGGGAACTCATCAGAGAAGCTGTTTCCTTGGATCGAAAGATTGACAAGGCTTCGAAGCTCAGTGATCGCGGGCGAGAGAGTGCCCGAGATGTTTGAATTGGATATATCAAGAGCAACCACTGACCTGTTCATGTCGTCGCATTGGATGCCAGTCCAAGAGCACAGAAGGTGGTAGTTTGACACATTCCAACTATCAAGTGAAGGATCATATGACTCAAGAGATTGTTTAAGAGAAACCAGGATTGAAGCTTGTCTTTTGAGGTAGGTATTATGCGAGGAAAGTGATTGACAATAGTTGATCAGAAAGAAAAGAAGTAGAGAAGAGAAGAAGGCAAGCCTCGTGTTAGAAGCAGCCATGCTAGAAGTTTGAATGATTTAGGGAGAGAAACAATATTTAATGGGTTCTAGAGAACCCAGCATCCTATTTATCAAATGAAATAAAAACAGTCCATTTCATACAATCTGAACTGATGTCACACATGAATAAACACATCGAGATAAATGAAGAGGTGTTTGTGGGTGTGACATAGTGAGAGGAAAGAGATGATCTAAGGAATCTAAAGGCAAAGTTGTAGCACATTAACAGCAGCATCCAAGGTCATCTTTTTCTTTGGCTCAGTATATTTTTTTGGTTCCATCTTTTGCTTTCTTCAAAAAAAAAGAAAAGAAAAGAAAGCAAAAGCAAATGTTCGCATAAAGATGTGGAGAGCAATCAGACCGTTTCATCAGCCATTATTTGAATCTTCCGTTATTACATATCTGCCCTTTCTTTTACTTTTCTTTGACACAACAGAAGAAATTCTAAAGCAACAAAAATATCATATAAAAAGAAAATGATCACCAGCACATAATCTGTAAGTTGACTTCAAGCTGGATCAAGTAGCTAGACTACTAAATTAGATGGATTAATTAAATTCTTGTTTTTCCATGATCATTAGTGGATCCAGTGCCTCTAGCCCTTCCTTTCTCTTTATTCAATGTTCATAACTCGATCAATCTTTATTTCTCAAACCAATACACCAAACATCTTTGTTGATTGACTCAGCCAACACCCACAAATCTAGTTCTTAACCTTTGTTTTTAAAATGTTTTCGATTCTTAGCATGAGTGGTCTTATCCCAACTACAAACCAATGATCTGGTGTTGCTGTGTCAGCTTTCTGCGCCGTGTTTATCATTCATGGCTTTCATCACCCTGCAAAGATTAAAAAAAGAAATCGCATTGCACCAAGTTGACAAATTATTGATACTACTTATCAATAATGGGTAGGATAATCAATAACGCAGCATCTTCTTGGCTAGCCATAGCCTTTGCTGGTGCTGGTTTACTACAAGCACTCAAGTTTGATTTTAATGATCAGGGGGTGATTAGGAACAAGCACAGCTAGCTTAATTAAGCGTAGGGGTGCTGATCCTGTTAGTGATTAGTGATTTTTGTGTGCTTCTCTTTCATTCCAGCACACCTAATTAAGATCTCATCAGCTTTGTACTCAATCACAAGCTTTGGATTGCACATTATGTCTATATACAAACACAGAAACATGAACGTTCAAGCTTGCTAGCCAATGCTGCTGACTCCGTTAATCATTGGTTGCAACACTGCATTCATACAAGGTAGCTTTGCTTTCCACTTTTCCTTGACAGGGGGCGCCTTGATTGTTTCTTTACAAGCAAGGGAAATGTTTGCACAGTGATCATGGATTCTATATAATTATTACTTTTAGAACAACCCGTTACTTCGGACGCTGCTATGGGACACATAGCTTATCCAATCACTGAAACTAATCCATGCTCCCAAGTACAACGGCCTGGACTTTATTTTGCTATTGATTATTGTAAGAAAAAAAACTTAATTAATTACCACATCTAGTCATTTTGAAATTAGGGTTCCGGTATTTTTCCAAGTAATTTTAAAAATATATTTGTGTTAAAGAAACATTAAATTAGTTTTTTTCCCTAGAGTTTTATACTTTCATATCAAATAAAAAATCATTTTACAAAAATATTTTCAGCTTCCCAAACAAAACCTTAAAAGAAAAGGAATAAAAAAAAAAGAGTGTTAAGGACTCCCATGAATAATTTAATCAACTTGGTTCTCTTTGTCTGCTATAAAGTTTTTTTTTTTGGCAAAGAGGTTTTACGGAAAGTAAATTATTGAAAAATAAATTATTTTTTTTATAATTTTATAAAAATTAAATTAAAAAATATTTTTTAGTGTTTGGGAATATTTTAAATATGAATTAGAAAATAATTTTTTTATTTTTTTTAATTTATTAAAATTATAGGGATCAAAACTGATATATAAAAAAAGGTTGAAGGAGTATGAGATTGAAAAAGGACTTTCAATATTAAAAATTATTTAAAATAAAATAAATAATAATCAAAAAAATAAATTTGAAAAATTAAAAAAGTTAAAGGAAATGAAAATAAAAAGAAATCAATTTTATAAATTTTTTATATAAAATAAATAACAATAAAATGAATAAAGATTAAATTTGACAAATAAAAATATTGAAAGAGGATGACATGAAAAAAAAATTAATTTCATAAATTATTTTAAATAAAATAAAAATATATCAAAATAATAGAAATCAAATTTGATAAATAAAAAAGATTTTAATTAAAAAAATAATTAAATAACAATAAAAAATTTAGATTCATAGTTGATATAAAAATTAAATCAAATTAAATTCCCAACATTAAAGTTTAAAAAAATAAAAATTTAAAATAAAATATATAACAATTAAAGTATTAAAGATCAAATTTGATATAATTAATGAATAATAAGATGTTTTTTATTTTTTTACAACTTTAAAAAGTATATTTCCTTCAAAATAAAAAAAAATAAATCCAAACCATTTTTTTTCTGAAAATAACTTACAAAAATACTATTTTTCATGATACAAGGAGGCTTTAAGCATAAAGATAAATCTTTAAACTTGTTTCTTTCGAGGTGGATAAAGAAAACATATAGAGGTCCTCTTTCGGATGTTATTTGCGTAGGAATAATAAGTAGTGGGCGCTGCTCCTCCCCACTTTAGACCGCGAGAGATAACAAAGTGAAAGCAACTTCATGGGTTGATTCTTTTTATAGTATGGTGTTGGGATTCATCACTCCTTTACTCTCTCTCTCTCTCTCTCTAGTGGTGGACCTGCGGGAATCTGCCTGGTCTTTGGACTGTTTCTAAAGCCAACATGGGCTTGACGAAGGACTTCTCTGTCTCATCTGGATTGGTTTCTTGGAGCACAACGACATAATTATAGTCCTTGTCATTTATCAAGATTCCTTGGGTAGTCCTTAATAAATTTCGACGATATTGGTGGTCAATACAAAAGAAACAGAGAGGACAAGACAGGGCCAAGGCCTAATCGAAAAAAGCAATTGAAATTCTTGATTACAGAAGAAAGACGCGAGCCAGAAATCTTCTAGAATAAAGGAGAAAGGAGGAGGCAGGCGATGCCAGAGCTCATGAATGGAATTCAACACGGGCGGAGAGTTTATCTAAACAGAACAGAATATATAGAAAAGCAATTATAATATTGGGCCAGGAAGCTACCGAAATTAACAAAGCATTTGTACAGAAAGAGATTCTGTGTGTGTGTGTGTAAAAGAAGACGAAGGAGCTGGAAAAATAAGGGTCTGCTACAATCATTGAAGTTCCTGAACAAAGAGCATTTTTCTGAGCCCACATAGGGCTGCTTGTTTCCATCCCTCGATACATAGTGATGATGCTGGTTTCATTATCTTCCCACTAGCAGGTCCCTTTTAGGGCGGGGTTACTTGATTACACGAGACCATTTCTTCACGGGAAAAAGCCATAATTATGAACTCTCTGTATTGTCGTCACCCAGGAGAGGTCTTTAATTTTGCAGGAACAAATTTTAACTCTTCAATCTTCCTTTATTTTTTTCTTTCTGGTTGTGAGTTTGACACTCGATTGTAATGGAAGGGGTGCTACTGAGACAAGCATGCAAACCATTCTCGAGTGTATTGATTATTGTATTTATTGTGGTTCCCAGAAAGAGTAAGGCAACTGCATCTCTAACTCTGTTTTATAATTTTATATGATGCTTTGTGTGGAATTGCATCACCTGACGGAAGCAAATCATATCTATCTTGAAGTTGCTTTCATCATCTCCTTGTCTCCATCGAGAAGCCAATGACCTGCATTCAAAGTTGGGGTGTTAAAAATAAACTGACCATTTAAAGTTGTTATCTCTCACAAATCTTATGACTAGTGCAGGATTAATTTTAAAGTTGTTGAAATTAATTAAGATATTTATAAATTAATTTGGATATTCATGTTAATAAAAAATTTATTTAATATAGATATTATAAATAATAATAGGTTAAAAACATAATAATTAAGAGTGGGAGGTGAGAATAGTGGGAGGTGAGGATATTTAAAACCTGCCTAACTCATCCCTAAATAAATGTAACCCTAAAGCATTTGATATGCAATCTCAGGAAGTTTAGTAGTCTAGTAACATGCATTCGTGTATATACATGCATTGAGCTTGAGATGATATATTTTAAGCATCACAGGAATTTTTATATTTGTTGAAAAGTTTTTTATTCTTTAAAAGTTATTTTTTTAAATAAATTCATAAAAAGTAAATTATTTTTTGATATTCGGTAATATTATAAAAAATAAGATGAAAAATATTTTCTAATATTTGACTATATCATGAAAAATAAGTTGAAAATGACTTGTTAATATTTTTTTTCAAGTTTATTAAAATAACAATGAGCAAATCTTATAAATTAAAAAGTTAAATGAGAATGAAATTGAAAAAAATCTAATTTTATAAATTATCTCAAATAAAATAAATAACAATCAAAATAATAGAGATCAAATCTAATAGATAAAAAAATTAAAAATAATAAATTATAATATCATAAATTGATTTAAATAAAATAAATAATACTTAAAAAATAATAACCAAATTTGATAGATAAAAAATTTCAATTAAAAAATAATAAAAGAAAGGTAAATAATAATCATAAAAATAAAGATTAAAATTAATATAACAAATAAATTAAATTAAATTTTAAAAAATAAAATTAAAAAAATATTATTGTGATTTATTAATTTATTTTAAATGATTGAGATTTCAATATGTTATCTCCCTTTATTCCTTCCCTGGTGATGTATACTTGTTGATGAATGAACTATATTGATATAGTGTGGCTTAGATTGTAGCTGAGAAATTAGAAACAAAAAGAACAGAATATTTAAATACAAATAAAAGAGATTTTTTCTTTCTATTTAAATTTTAGAAGAAAAAAAGCCTTTTTATTGTTTTCAAGTTGCTTTAATGAGAAAATTCTGGAAAAATTGATTCCTGTTAATCATGTAATATAAAGGATATTTCAACTAATAAATGTTGTTAACAAGTTTTTATTCGGTAATTATAAATGAAAAATCTTTAAATCAAAATGTATCATCCACAGCACTACCCCACCAGCACTATCCCAATATCAAGCAATGCCCAAACTTCGTTATCGAGTTGAACCAACTCGAACAAGTTCTTGTATCTAAATAGAATATCACTCTCAGCTGTAAGCAACCAAGCATGATCGAGCATCTTACAAAAGGCAGAAGAATCGGGAATTCAATAATGCATATAGGATCATAGTTGCAGCAAAAATGTCAACGAAAGCAGTTAATTACCTCAAACTTCTTCATATAATAGCTAAAAGAAAAGTTTGAAATTACCTGTTAACCATGTCATCTGGGAAAAAGCATTCAGAGAAGCAACAGAGGCAACTGTTGCAACTGGCTATCATGTCATGCAGAAACGAACCTTTTCTAATCCCAAGCTTTACATTCTAACCCTTCTTACAGAGAGAATTGTAAGAATATTTAAGGCTTGAAGGTCTAATGGATGAGACTGCACTCTTAGTAATCAGCATGCACAGGAGCTGAAGCTAAAATATTTAAAAATTAAAGGCAATCTGTGTCTAATTGGAACTGATGGCCAAGACTTGGCTCCTGAAATATTTCAGTCCCGCTATTCCCAAATCTTCAATACCATCATAACGTCAACTGAAAACACTAGGGGGGGTGAAACTAAGCCTGCCCAGAAAGCGCAAAAAGCAGAGTAGGGCACCGCTGCTCACCCTTTGATCGATTTCCTTATCTCCAACATCTTACAGACAGAAGAAACCAGCCCCCTTAAAAGAATGCCTTCAAAATAACTGAACCGAAACCAGTCGGTTAAACCGGTTTTAGTTTGGTTTCATTTATTAAAAAAAAAAAAACATTTAATTTGATTGTTTTTCAAACTAAACCGAAAATGATTATCCTTATTAAACAGAGGGGGTTGACGGTTTTTCCAGATCCCTTCATTCCGTGTTAACCCCTAGGGGCAAAAAGAAGGAAAGAAATGATAGCCGTTTGGGCTAATACGATTTCTTCGTCACGGGTAGAAACTGGACTGGGCCTAAAGCTCGGTGGGTAAATTTCAAGTTGCCCATAAAAAAAACAGAACCTGGGAAAATCTCTGGACAGTTCAGATAAATGAGAAAAATGAAATAATCCCAAATTACAAGACAATTAGCAAAATCTTTCCAAACCATTTTTTTTTACCGATAATCGTTGATTCATATAACTAATCCCAAACCATTGTGGGATTTTACTTGCTATTCATTTCCTTATTAATAATCTATTAATCAGGTACTCAATTTTCATGTCAATTTTGAATCTTACTATTCCTTGGATTCTTTTCATTAATCTATGGCTTAGATCCTTTTGTTCAAGTTTTTTGCACTCGAAGTCTTCGTCAGAAATGCTCAGTGCTTACATTGCTTAATGTGTTAACAGGGCAATGAAGCAATCGAAGGATCCATTCGAGGCAGCGTATGTGGAGCAAGAAGAATCGCCACCAGAATCCCCTGTTGCCCAAGATGATTATGACACTCAAGCTTCTAACGCTGCTGCTGCTGATGATTCTCAGGTTGCTGTCGGTGGTCAAGATGATGATGACATTGGCGGTGGAGGCCGCAATGATTTTGCCCATTCCTCTGACCACCCATCTGCTTCGAGGCCCATGTTGGGCTCTGCAAGAAGTAAGGCAAAGAATAAAGACGATGATGAAGAGGAGGAGGAAGATAACATGGATGTTGAGCTTTCGAAGTTGGCTTCTACTGCTGACCCTGATAAAATGGCAAAGATGCAGTAAGTTTTCAAATTCATAATTCCTTTATTTTATCCTTCTTGTTATTGTGATTTGTTTTGTATTTGATTGTGATAGTGGGTACATTAACTTGTAAATAAAGAATGGTATTTAGGAACTTTCTGTTATATATGTTTGTCGTAATGATTTATCGCTTTAGGCTGTATTTGAAGGCACTCTTTTAAGAGGGCTGGTGTCTTTGTAAGATGTTGGAGATATGGAAATTGATCACAGGGTGAGCAAGGATGCACTGCTCTGCTTTTTGCGCTTTCTGGGCAGGCTTGGTTTCTCCCCCTTCAT
The DNA here is from genome assembly GCA_015708895.1 of Populus ilicifolia. Lineage (NCBI taxonomy): Eukaryota > Viridiplantae > Streptophyta > Magnoliopsida > Malpighiales > Salicaceae > Populus > Populus ilicifolia. The sequence goes on along the minus strand of SRLM01000088.1, from coordinate 693,525 downwards.
TTTTTTCAGTTGATGTTATGATGGTATTGAAGATTTCGGAATAGCAGGACTGAAATATTTCAGGAGCTAAGCAGTTATGTTCATGGTGCATTACATGGTAGAAGAGGTATATATTGGATGTTGATACGAGAGAGTAAATAGTCTGGTGCACAGGCACAAGATGATTCTGTCGAGTGTCGAGTGTCTAAAGTTCCTGCTTTTCTTGGCCACCAGTTCAAGTTAGACTCAGATTGCCTATTATTTTTTATTTTTACATATCTTAGCTTCATCTCCTTTGCATGCTTATTGCAAAGAGTATCATGCGCAAACAATAGCCTCATCCATTAGACCTTCAGGCCTTAAAAATATTTTTACGATTCTTTCTGTAAGAAAGGTTAGAATGTAAAGCTTGGGATTAGAAAAGGTTCATTTCTACATGACATGATAGCCAGTTGCAATAATGGTCTCTGTTACTTCTCTGAATGCTTTTTCCCAGATGACATGGTTAGTAGGTAATTTCATTTTTTTTGTCTTTTAACTATTCTATGAAGAAACTTGAGGTAATTAACTACTTTCGTTGAGGTTTTTACTGCAACAATGATCCTAGATGCATTACTGAATTCCTGATTCCTGTGCCTTTTGTAAGATGCTCAATCATGTTTGGTTGCTTACAACTGAGAGTGATATTCTATTTTGATACAAGAACTTGTTTATGTTGGTTCAACTCGATAATAATACAGTTATTTAAGAATGTTAGTGATTGATTTTGTAGGATCTTTTTGCAAATTTTCTTGGTTTTGTGATACAAAAGAATGTTGGCTTCGTAAAAAAAAAAAACAGAAAAGAAGAGAATGATTAATCTCACAAAAGAGAGATGTTTGTTTTCACGTGGTACAACTAGGAATTTCTCTATATGTTTCAAGATTGGCCATGGGGGGAGTAAGATTTGATGATATCCATCCAACATTTTTCCCAGATTGCTAGCACAGTATAATTTTATTTCCTTACATTGCATGAGATAGTAGGATGAGCGGGGAACCTAGTTCAAATCCTATGGTTTTTGCATTAATTTGAAAGTTAGGTTATGTTTTGCTATGGTAATTGCTCCTATTATAAAGGTAGGGATCCTAGTTCAAATCCTATTATCATAAAAAGAAATTTAATAGAACAGAATGACAAGAGAAAAGTGAAACATCAGTTGCAAGTGATGTTCTGGAAACAACATCTGAAAAGCAAAATAGAATGTTTGATAGAAAGCCTAATTATTAGTCGTTCGTGATATTCTGCTCAAAAAAGAAAGAATTTGGTGTTGCTAAGAGTCAGGCCTTTATTCAAATGGATGATATAAAATAGGAGGAGGTACAATTTTTTAAATTGCAAAAATTTGCTTTTAAAGCTATTGGCTGTTTCCTCTCCGCAGGTTGTTATTTCATGAAAATTACAGATGATGGTTAAATATCTGGGACATGATAAGAAATTGATTGATTTTGTTTATTGAGTGCTAGGAAGAACGAAAAGAACTATTTCAAATGCTTTGTGTCATTAATTGGAGGAATACTATAGCCACCATTTTTTTTTATCTTCCAAGTCTAATCATTTATAGAAGGAGGCATTTCTTTGAGCTATTTCCCTTTGTTTCTTTATTCAGGACTATTTTAGCTCAGTTTACTGAAGAACAGATGAGTAGGTACGAATCATTCCGCAGATCTGCACTGCAGAAGACTAACATGAAAAGGGTATGCTTTCCTATTGCTTGCATCTTCCTTCTTTTCTCATGCTATATCTTTTTTTTTGTCTTGTCCTTGAAATTTATTTTTTGGGGGCACATTGTGGTCTTTTATACCCCGCCTGCCTCCTGAGGGTTGATACATGCAAGATGAATATTTTTCTCTGTTGTGGGGAAGTTGCCAGAAATCCTTTGGGCTTATACAGTAGTTGCTACACCTGTTAATTACTTCCACTCAACCTTCTTGAAATGCCTCATAAAGTTTTGCACAAGTTGGTTTTGCTATTTTTGGCAATTACTTCCATGCAGCCTTCTTGCGATGCATCATTCATGTCACTAATTTGTGCACCAGTTGATTCGTTTATTTATTGATGCTAACCTGAACTCTTTACTTTTCTCCCATGGCATGAATGCAGCTGTTAGTGAGCATCACTGGAACCCAGAAAATTTCTTTACCAATGACAATTGTAGTTTGCGGTATAGCAAAAATGTTTGTTGGTGAACTTGTTGAAACAGGTGTGCATATATTTCCTACTTGTCATTGTTTTCTTTAAATTCCATTTGCAGAATTGTAAGAAATGAAGAAGTAACAGTGGTGTTTCTGTGGCCATCGTACTAGTTACGTGATGGCTGACCGGTGGCAAACACTTTGATGTGACCTACTTTTAAGAACCGCATCATGTTACACATTACTATGCTGGAAAAAAGTTTGTATATTGATATCTGAATAACTCTTCCTCCAATGTGTTTCTTTTATATGGTTTACAGCCAGAATTGTAATGACGGAGAGGAAGGAATCTGGGCCTATCAGACCTTGCCACATAAGAGAAGCATATAGAAGACTAAAGCTTGAAGGCAAAGTACCGAAGAGATCAGTACCAAGGCTCTTTCGGTAAATGGAACCCAGGTGCATATTTGGTGGTTGCTTGCTCAGTTTTCTGGAATTGAACTGTTAACACATTTCTAATCTGCATTTGATCTTGTTTTTTGCCATCGCCTTCATTGTACCTAGTCTAGAAAGTTAAATTTAGAAAACCTAGGTTGCCAATTTGGATGTCACAAACTGGTCACAATGCAATGCTTATGATTCAAAGGGTAGAATTTGTACTATTGTAGTTAGGACTTAGAAATGCTTTCGGTGCCTCGTGGATTTTCCTTTGTAAACAGAAATAACAGTAAGGGCCTGCTCATGCTGGTTTATGCTGAGACCAAAAAAAAAGGTTAGAATTTTGCCCTGTTTGGAAATGCCTTTGGGGGTGATTTTTTCCTAACTGAGGCTATAAAAATGTTTGGATATCATAATTGTTATGTGGGTTCCATGTCAAAATGAGGTAAAATTTGTGCCTGTTTGGTTGGTAGTGTGTTTGCCTTGAAAAAACATTGATTTAATGTTTTTTTTTAATGATTTTGATATGATGATATGAAAACAAATATTAAAAAAAAATATTATTTTAATGTATTTCTAAACAAAAACATTATTGAAAAGCAAACAATTCTAAAAAGACACTCAACCAGTAAGAGAGAGAGTGGGTGAATATTTGCAAATCTCATTGTCTATTACTAAAATACCATTTAGCACTTGCAATTTGCTTATGCATAAAATTTCTTCTGTCGTTTCTTCCTTTTGTTCCAAAACTAGCAGTTGGTGCATTTTTACTATTAACAGATGCATATTATTTAAGATTACGGTTTCTTTAATTTTTGTATGGTTGAGATTTTGAATTTATTATGTAACGACCACAAAAAAAAAATGGCATTCCTTGATCATTGGATTTAATTTTAAAAATTGGTAAAAAAAAAAACTTTGTATTTTAAATTAAATACAATTTCTCAGGTAATAGTTTTGTAGTGTTGTTATATTGGTTATTCATTAATGTAAAATAAAATAAAATAAAATCAAGGCATCCTTTTATGTCATTTGCTTAATATTTTTGAAATAGCCTTTTGTTCATTAACGAAAAACTATCCCAGCTCTTTGCCCCCCTGTAAAATGCTTTTCTAAAAACCTTTCACATCTCAATTGTAAAAGTCAATCAACAGTATAAGAGGCACGCGCAGAAGGGGCTAGGCCAAAAGTCAAGGGGTTGGGAGAAAAGAGTGGGAATAAACCCTCTTACATTGTCAAGGTTTGGAAAATCAAATCATCTTCTTTTCTTGAAATTGAGCCGAAGTCAGCTCAAAATTCAAAAACTAAATGATTAAGCCTTTTGTTACTGACCATATGAATTGTGTTTTGTTTTGTCTTGTCCCATTGATTTCACTTTTCAGGTCACTGATTCAAGTTCATAGAGCTGTGAATCCTGCCATGAACCCTGTCAACCAAAGGCCTGGTGACTTCTCTCCCTTTCCAGGATGCACCTTGATCTGCTGCTTATACTGTATTTCTCTTCCTCAAAATTAGAATTGGCATTGGATGCCTTCTCTGACACCGTAGTCAATCAACCATGAGCCTTGATTTCGTTCACTTCAAACAAACATGTTGTGCTAAGAAAAAGGAGTTTTTCTTCCATGACTTCAAGTTACCATGACTCTGGTCAAAATTAATTTATTTTCTGTAAAATGAGTGTTGGATCCTTTTTCCCATCCAGTGTGCGCTTGCTTGGGTTCCTATTTTTTAAAGTGTTTTTTTGTTTGGAAATGCAAAAAAAATATTAATATTTTTTTTAATTTTTAACAACATTAACATCAAAATCATCATAAAAACATTATTTTGTTGAATTTTTTTAAGTTAATCATGCTTTTGAAATACAACACAGCTTCAAATGTAAAAACAAATAATATCTAAAGCATGCGGCAGAAATTTCAGGAAACATAATTTGGAGTTTATGAAAGCAAATAGAAGATTGCTTCGAGGAAACATGATCCTGCTCTAGTTTTATGTTTGATCAAGTAAACACAGCATGGAATATCAAGCAGCTTCGTTCTCCCAACATCAGTGGATCTGTGTTTGCCATTGAGAAATCCGAATGATGCATGCCAAGGTCGTCCTTTTGCAATCATCTTTAGAGTGAAACTGCCAATCCTCGCATGTATTAAGGATCACATCAGAATCCGCAAGCCATTTTAGAGGACAAGAGACCCTCTAATGCCAAGTCCCACGTTGTTTTGATTTCTCAAGATAATTCGAGAAGGGTAATACTAGAAACGGCAATGGATCGAGGTGTGCTGATCTCATCTTTACTATTTAATAGTTAAATATTTGTCAATAGTCCTATCTCCACCTCGAATTTGATCAAATAATGTGGGATAAAGGACTTTCTCCATTGAATGCCCGCATCCAGGTATTTCTTAAAATATTTTTATAAGAATAAAATTTTAACTCTAGAGAATAAATTACTCTTCCTCCATAAATCATAATAAAGTCTAAATCTTAAATCCTTGCATAAAATTATATAAAAAAAATCTTAATGTATTAAAACATAAAATAGTTTTTAAAAAAAAATAAAAAAAAAATGAGTTGAGGGCCGAATTGGGTGGCTTCACTTAACCCTTATTTAACAGGAAAACCTTGACAAGGTCTTGTGAACTCAGCCGAAAGTTAGTTGAGCAAGGGCTGAGTTCAGAGTTGGGCCTAAAGTACAAGAAACCCTAGTAGTTGGCGCAAGCAGCATATAGTTCAATAAAGAATTGTATTATTGAATGAATGAAATGGCCTTGGATCCCAAGAGGCAGCAAACAGAACGATAAAAAAAAAGAACATAGGGGACAAACCCAAATAAAAAAGAAAAGGAGAAGAAAACCCTCCTACCCCCTCCTCACATACGCCACTGTGGTAGTGTGCAGGTGGAGTGACTACTCTCTCAAGTATTTATATACTTTCCATTGTGTATTATCATATATTTTTAACTCCACATATATGCACTTGTTTGCTTGTCTGCTTGCCTGCCCTTCCTCGGCCTCCTCTCTCCCTCACTCCCTGTTTTTTCCCTTCATGTCCTCCGCCTCCTCTCTATCTATTTTTCTCTCTGTTTCTCTTTGAGTTCCCTTGTCTTGCTGGATGAAATGGTGAGAAAGCCATTGCTGATGAATCTATTGACTGACAAGATAACATCCCTTTAAAAGAAAAACTAAGGATCCTACCTTTTAACTCGTTAAGGTTCTACATAGCTGTACCAACAAGTGTTTTTGCTTGGTTATAATGATGAGGTCCGTGTTCTTTGCTGCCTCAACAAATATTGTCTGTTTTTGTTTCTTTTTTCTCCTCCATAATTATAACTCATCCATCTACTTCTGTTCTTCATCATCTGGATATTTTTCAAATCTGAATTCCGCTCGGAGTGTTGATCTTTCATCTTTCTTTTTTGTTTAGTTTTATCGACTTTTGAATAGATGGATTGGTTGTTGGATCCGGGTATAACTGTTCCTGCTATTGTTGTTTGTTGGTGGTGGTCATGATGAGAAGGAGGAGACAAACATGGGTTTTGCTTGCTTTTGCTCGTTTTTTGTTTGTGTCTTTTAAAGATGAGATTTTGTTCGCAGATTGCATAGTTCTTTGTGAAAAGCAACTACAAGCATTCAGTGTTTCAAAGACTAGTTCTTTATCAAACTACATGATATGATGAATAATCAACTGTCCCTCAAGAGTGAGATTAACATTCTTTTCAACGAATTGGATTATCTATAAGATCCAGATAATATATGGGGTCTGATATTGATCAGTTTGCGTTTCGATCAACAACCATTGTCAAATTTCAATTGCTGCTGTGGACAATGCAAAGATTCAAAATCTCTGTTGTTAAGGCAAAGATGACTTTTTTGGTCTCAATCTTCTGGTGCTTATTCTTGGATTAGGCAGGCCTTATCCTTTCAAATTCCATATTGTAATGCTCGTTTCTTGCTGGACTGCAGTCGAAGACCTGTTTCAACCTTCTCCTTTCTACAGACTGCCACCCAAAAAAAAAAAAAAACTTTATTTATCATCAACTTCGGAGCTCCGCCATTCTTTGTTTCTCTGGTTTCTCCTTTGCGATTCCACTCGTAATATTGCTTGAGTAAAATGAGCTGTTTTGATTACTTCAATTTCTATTTCCAAAGCTTTTCACTCACTGATCTATGGCTGATTGTTTTCAAATTAACCTGGGTTGTGTTTGAGAATGAATGAATGCATGGATTGTTTGATGTGGTAGCTAAAAGATCAAACATGAAAATATTATGTTTTAATCTTGGTTTATACATCGAATGCTGTGAAAAAGATTATTTTTTTCTCTTTTTAATGATATGATCTCTGGACTTCGAATTTCACTGTATGTTTGCGATGATTTTTTTGAATCCATATGCATTGGCTTGTGGATCATCTCTCCGTTATCTGTTGATAATGAATGACTGCTGCTGTAATGTGTACAGGTATCAGAGAGTAAGCCCAGATTGTGTTCCTTTAAGCAATGGCAAAAAACCCAATGGAGTTGAGAATGGAAGGTCAATCCCAAATGGATTCAGTTCTACAAGTACTAATTTTGAAACTAAAGGTTTCAGATTTAGATCCCCATTGAGAAACCAAGACCACCACAGTAACAGTACAACCAGTCCTCCACATTCAGATGACAGCCACAATCACCCACAAAGACACGGTACCAGTCCAAGTCCTAGCCCAAGCCGTGGTGGCAACGGTGACGTGCTGTTGCAATGGGGACAAAAGAAGAGAGCTAGAGTTTCAAGGTCTGAGATCAGGGCCTTTCCTGATGAATCGTCATCTTCTGGTCAAGCTAGACAGCCCATCAACAAGATTCCTAGGAGAGTTGATAATAAGCTCTCTCCATCGTCCATGCCGCCACCGCCTCCACCACCATCATCCCAACAACAATCTACGAGTACTAATACCAGAGGTGGAAGCTTAAAGAAAGAAAATTCTGGGATTCTTTCTCACAGGTATTTTTTTCTTGGTGTTTTCGTGACTTTTAAGTTTGTTGGGTATTTGTTAAATTATGAATTTATTTCTTAAGATTATGTGCTAGATATTGTTGATGCTTGAAAACCTGCCCTGTATGTATTTTTGGTATAAATTCCCTGGATTTACTTGGATGGTATAATCTGGTGGATCTTCTCTTGATTTTATTTATTTATTTTGAGGTTGAGGTTTTTGCTTTATATGGAAAGCATTTCAAAGTTTTGGGATCTAAACGTATGCTGTTATTAGCTTCTCTATTCATTGATTCCAGTTATTGAAGAGCAGCTTCTTTTTAAAGTGATTAACCTTTCAACCCCTTGAAGGATGAGAGAAGAATATATGAAATATATCCATCTCTAATCTTTCTTAACCTATTTGTTGGTTTGATCGGTGTCCAAGAAGTCCATTTCCATTTCTAGCCACCTCTGCCTACCCTGTTTTTGCTTTGTTTTTGGTTTATCTTGCTTAACATTTGTGCTTGCTGTTTTGATGGGGTCAAGGTATCACTCGTCCACTAGGTGCCTTTTTTTCTCTGCCCCTCGGGTCATGACCCTTCTGTCCTCTTTTGAGACTTTTCCCCCATTTGAAATTTCCTTTTTTCTTAAAAAAAAAAAAGCCCTGTCACCTTAATTAATTCATCGCTCTTTATTGGTATTTGTGATATTTGTGAAATGTGTTCCTCTATCTTCTTCTTTTTTTGGTTCTTAGAACACAGTTATGTAGTGATAGTGTTTCTATTGATGACTAGTAAGGTTATATGCTTTTCTTTTCTTTTTCTTATTTTAGGTGGGTATTAAATTCTATGCCCTCCCCTTTTCTGCCGTTGATTCATATTCACTTCAAGTCTAGAAAAAAACCCACTTTTGTTTGTTTGTTTGTTTGTTTGTATCTCAGAACCAAACCAAAGCATTTCTCATCAGCAAGTTTGCATCTCTTTCTTCTTTTTTTCTTTTGTGGCCATGACCAGGAATTTAGAAAAGCGATCGGGTGCTGGTAATGGGTCCCCATCAAGAAATAGTGGTGGCAGTGGCAAGGTTGTTTCTAGATCTACTGCAGGAAAGAGATCTCCTCCAACACCAGAAAATATTGATAGAAAGATGCCTAGCTCTAGGTCAGCAGCAAAAGATGAGAAACCAAATGGATCCATAGAAGTAGCCGATCATCAAACGAGGCAAGTTGATTCCACTAGGGCTCAATCAGAAAAGGAAGCCGGGGCTACAAATAGTAACCCGGCCTCAGTACCGGCAGCAGCTAGCGCAGGAGAAAAGGTGAATAACAATGAAGTCATTGAGTGGCCAAGAATTTATATTTCTCTGTCAAGGAAGGAAAAGGAAGATGATTTCTTTGCAATGAAAGGCACAAAACTGCCCCAAAGACCCAAAAAAAGGGCCAAGAGCATTGATAAAGCACTTCAGGTAATCACAAACTTGCCTATCTTCTTTAAAATTATTGATATTGCTTGTAAGAATGATTGAAAAAAAATAGTGGTTTTTATATTTTGTGTATTTGGGCAGTATTGTTTTCCAGGGATGTGGCTCTCTGACTTGACAAAGAGCCGGTACGAGGTTAGAGAGAAGAAATGTGTGAAGAAGGTAATGGTCTTTCTGCATCTTACATCTTTTCATGTAAACTGATTGTGCTATTTGAACTTGTGTTAATGTGCCTCTTTTTTTCTTTTCTTTTCTTTGTTTTTTTTTGTTTGCTTACCTACCTCCATGTCTCCATCCCTTGGAATCACTGGCTCATATTACGCTGTTGTCATCGAGCATTGGTCTATCATTTACTTGTGTTAAGCATGCTACACACGAGGTCCAACTTTATGTACACGTGTGAGCCTAATCCATGTCTCCCACCAACTCAAGGGTTCTTCAACTCTTCACCTAATGAACTCATCCATGGAAGGTTTATCTTCTTGCACAGTAAAGTGAATTGTCTGCGGAACCAGAATAATAAATAAATCAAGTCTCTGGTATGGATGCTGCATGACATGACCTCTTCTTGAAACATTACATTATTATTATTATTTATACGGAGCATATTAGGATGGGCGGTGGGATGGTGGCCTGGAGGCATGAATAGATGGGAGGAAAGCTTTTATGTTATTCCATTAAGCATTTAATATTATGCTTGTTTGTGATGGTTGGTTTGTGTTCCTTTTCACATGCAGCAAAAACGAAGAGGGTTGAAGGGGATGGAGAGCATGGACAGTGATTCCGATTAGTGGGCAGTAAATACTTTTCTAATCATGAGAGAGAGAGAGAGAGATGGAGAAGCTAAGCAGAAGCCCCTTTCAGTCTGTCAACGCTGGTGTTATTATTATTATTATTATTATAATTAATGCATAGTGGGTAGGGTCCACCCACTCTAATTTGAAGTTTTACCTGCCCAGCTGGTGATGACATCACTAGCAGAGAGGAAAGCGGGGAGGCTTAAATCTTAATGTGGTAGGGCTCGTGGTGGGTCAAATGCCATGATCCGTCCAGCAGCAACAGATGGATAGAGGCATGAAGCGAGTGACAGCATATCCATAGCCATAGCTGAATGGTTTCACGAGTTGGGTTGGTCCAGCTAGCGAACTCACAAGCTTATGGAAGACAGGAGGAGGATCTTCTCGTTTTTGTTCTAGGGTCAAAAGTTTTGATTTTAAATTCTTTGGTTCATACTCCTGTACAAAACTGCTCCTGCATTTTTCCCAACGTCCATTTCAAAGCAGTTTTTAGGTTTTCTTTTCTGTCTTCTTTTTAACTTGACGACGAATTGAGCTCTTTTAGTGAATCCCTTGGCAGCTAATTGGATAGGAGAAAAGGTAAAGTCATTATTGATCTTCATGAAATGCAGGATACACGTAGAGGAACGTCATATGACATCTTCGCATGCCTGTTACCAAAAAGGAATATGCCATCCTTGATGTGTTAGGACAAAAAGGTGGCTTCCAGGAATTTTCCTCTATTCTTCAGATTGATCGCTTCTTGCAAATATAAAGAAGTTTCTTGCACCAAGTAAAGATGATATGGCTCACCGAATCTGCTGTCAGTGGAGCCACAGGAGAAGGAAAGAAAAGCACAAGCAACATTAGCATTCAGATACCCATGGTTCTAGCAGACCAAACGCATTAGCGAATGATTCTGCTGCAACTCAAGTGTGCAGAACTCGAAATCCCTCGTTGCCTAAATCAAATGCACCAAATCTTCCAAGCAAGCAAGCTAGAAATTACACATTAATTAATTAATAATAATAGTGTTATCCTAATCTTCTAATCAGGAATTACTACTATTCAGGGATTGGAAGAGTCTTCAAGAACTCCAGCCGCTGCCATCGCAACTGAAAAGACATCCTTCCATTTCTTGATTCTAGCTAGAACCAGGTCAATTGCAGCTTTGTTTGCAGACAAATCTGTTTCACATGCAAAAGCTTTATCATAAGCGTTATGCATATCAAAGGTTGCCGTCCGACCTTCCAGCCCGTCGAGGTTCAGAAACATAAGCCCCTCTTTGAAATTGGATATACAATTCTTAAGGACCAGCTTGAATGCAGGGTTTGTGTCCTTGCTGTTGGCCAAGTTATTAAAGAAATTGACTGTATCGTTCGATTCTTTTCTTGATAGTTGTATGGCATTCTCCGCCACTGCCATCAAATCATAGCGTAACAATGCTTGTGGGCGGGACAACAGAACCTGCAGGCATACTTCAATGTTCTCAGTTTGCTTGCAAATCTGAGCCATGATTTTCAGACTTTTGGCTTGTGACATGGCCTCGGTCTGAGAAGGAAAGTGCAAGAAGCTGCATAAGAAAATGGCAGCAAAAATCAAAACTCCATTCCTGAAGGAATCCATTGTTGAAAACTGAGAAAAAGACTAAATCTTGTGCTGATGATGTATAGTTGCGTCCGATGGTATCTCGTTGTTAGCTTGTGGAGTCTTAAATAGAAGAGAAACAGGCCTGATTTTAGAAAAGTCGGTTACAAGCTTTGTTAGTGCAACTGGATATGCATGGTACAAGACAGTTTACAAGGACTCGAGTTTTTTTTTTTGGAACTGTGATGCGATGGAAGAAAATGCCACACCACACAAACCTAGCTGATTTTATGGTAAGACAGCATCATCCTATCCACAACACACTTCGTACCAGAACAACTGTTATATAGAGCGATTCTCAAACACTGATGCATCAGATACCATACCGAAACTAAAAATCTAGGCTAGGTAATTGTTATAAACGGGGGGATTCCAAATATAGCAAATGCTCGATCATTTCTTATGAAATTTATCCGACTCTCAAGCCTTCACTTCCCAAAATTAGCTTTCTCGTCAACATGCACACAGAAAGAAGAGGAGAGGAGTTTTGTTTTGTTTTGTTTTTCCCCCCTCAAAATACACCCAACGGTAAAGAGATGAACTTGAACTTGCTGGATTCAATCTAGAAGTATGATATTATTACGACGAAAGGATTCATAGTTTTCCTGCTAGTGTGTGCAGCATCCACTACTCAAACCTTCAGAAACACCCAAAAATCCATCTCCATGTCAACACTATTAACAGCATGGTTCTCTTAATATTCTCAGAAGAATGAGAAATTCCACCAAAAGGCCCGAATATGGGAAGCAGTCAAGTGACAAGATTGCATAGATGTGGAGGATGATTTGAAGCTCAAAACAACAATGGCAACAAATTTGCTTTGACTTCCTTAGCTACCTAATCGGCTACCCTGTTGGCCCTTCTATTAATTTTCATCCATGGACATTTATTTGTCTGGTGTTCGTGCATCTACCATGTGGTATATTGCATACTTTTCACCAAAAGAAAAGAAAAACCGACGATGAGCATATGCAAGTGGATGCGAAATTGATTCAAGAGTTAGCTTATTATTTTTGCTGTTCCTTCCTACATTTTTTATTTATACTTCCGTGATTGAGAAAGGAAAATAAAACATTGCGAGGGTATTTGGAAATATAATAATAGTTGGATTTTTCAAGTTTTTTGTCTTGGAAGTATATAAAATTAATATCAATACATAAAAAAAAATCCAAAGATATATATAAAAAATTAATTTAAAAAACAATAATTAAAAAAAAAACACTGTTTAATCCAGGAGCCTCCTAGATCTGTTGAAGCCTGGTGCATACCTAGCAAGCACTTGTCTTCGACGCGTGTATATTGAAGCAAAATTCTAAAACCATCTCTATTCCGTATAAATCCTATCAACAGATTGAAGGAAATACTGAAGCAAAAGGCTTGAACAAAATTATGTTTTCAGAGAAAAATAAACTCCCTAAAACAGATTGAAAAAGTATTTGAAATAGTATCTTTCTGGTTAACAGAGAGCCAACAGAAGACCAAAAGTGTACACACATTGGCAACTAAACGCGGTGCTTTTATCTCCTCTTCATTTTTCTTTTAGTTTTTCCCCTTTCTAAAGAAAGATAAAACACTCGTAACAGCCTCCCTTGAATTGATTCTGGCAAATTCTTTGATAAGCATATCGTATCTTCGACAGCAGCCACAGGAATTCCACATTTACGAAATTGAATTAGCTCGAGCTTCACTGAGGCTCTACAATTGAGCATAGATATTACAAAGAATATGTTAACATTATCAACTTCTTTAAAGCATCAAGGAGGTGAAATATTATGACATACCAGCCGTTTAAAAGATCTGCTATTCGGTGATTTCTTTTTCTCCTCTCCACCTGGTTTTGCACGATCCAAAGCCTGTGATGCAACATGAATTCTATATAAGCCCTTTACTATGAGGAAGAGCACAAAAGGTTTTTTTTTTTTTTTGTCTATATCACTGATTAGCAAACACAATGCAAGTAAATTCGTGGGCCCTAATTATCTGAACCTATCCCCATAATCCTTGGATAACTACATGAGAATATCCAAGAGGGCAATTCCAGTAAAGACTCACTGTAAAGCAAAGGTTTAGAGTCTGCTTCTGTAGTCATTTAGGTAACAGTTTCAGGAATTGCCAACAATAATTGCAAGTTTTAGCCTTCCACTTAACTGACACCATTGTTGTGGCTTTATCTAAGTTGCCAGTAGGGTTATGTGATCCTATCACTGTCAACGTTGTTGTGGCTTTATCTAAGTTGCCAGTAAGGTTATGTGTTCCTATCACTGTCACCAACCAAACAGCCATATTTCAACTAGGGCATTAATTTTGGATTTTAGGAGTTATGATCATTCGTAGACCATATAGACTTAGAGGGATCAACACACTGCATCAAGAACAACACCTGCGTGGTCCAGGACCTAGACCAATGAGTTGCTAGGCTTCACTTGGGAAAAACAACAGAACAATGCAATGGCTCTGTTTCCCAGCATCAACTGTAGACCTCTTCTAGCCTTACCTTGATGCTTTATTGCAGCTTAACAAACCTAAACTTCCTTTTTTGGGGTTCAACTGGAGTTCCTAAGAAGTAGCCATCCCCTATCCAGCTCTATCCCTAAATCCCAATCCACCCTTTACCAGGGTTTTGACAATCCTAAACTTAACATGCGAGAGTGCTGACACTGCACAGCCTGCAAGCAAGTAGCAACATGGTTGCTTAAGATTAGATGCACAGAAAAGGTAAGAAAAACTGCTCTAAATTTATTTGGTTGTTAAAAAACCATTTGTCTTGTCAGATCTAAATTTCTTCAGACTACATCTCAGAAAATCTCTCTGCCAAAGCAGGCTATACAGAGAAGAAGAGCAAGCAGAGTTGACTGCAAAAGATGAAGATTTTACCTGAATAAGAGACTCTACACGTCTTCGCATGCGAGTATGCATAAAACCCTCCGAGCACTGTTGATGAATTTGCATGGAATAATTATATATTTAAGTGACAGATTAAAGGTAGCAGGAGCACAATAACCATAAATCAGTAGCTTATTATTGATATCAAAGGTTCTTATGAAACAACAATAGAAACTAAAATTGGATTGGCTCAAAGGATGAATTTATGAATCCAACTACTCTGAAGCACACAGTAGCAACAAGGAAAAAAGAAAACAAGTTCAAACAAAGAGTCATGTGTCTGTACAAAGAACATAAAAGATCTTGCCATGCACAATCTATGATATTATTTAATTTCCTGATTAACAGAGTAAAAATTTCAACTGATCATCAAATTATCCCAGTTTCAAACATGCAAAATCTGGTTAACAAATGGGTCAAATCCCAGAACCATTTTGAAAAATAATCATTGCATCTCCACAAAGCATGGCAGAAACTTAGAGAAACAACATTAAAATTCACGGGCAGTGTTACATGTTGAAGTCCTCATGTAGCAATGCAACCCCTTTTGGGTAGAAATGGAGGCCATTAGAACTTTCATGTTCACGTATATTGCAACAAGGACTTTGTGTGTTAGTCAAGGAGCCAAAATAAGTTATCTTTCTGTCAGTGTGTGTGTGCAAGCTTGTTATTTGAGATTCCCAAGTATGTGAAACAGCCACAAAAACAAAAAAAATGAATACTTGGAGCAATTTGCCAGGCACCTCACCTTAACATGATAACTAACATATGCATGAAATGTTGATAAATTCCACACTGTTCTGTCCAGCTTTTTGCCTTCCACATGACGAGGAAAAATGACTGCATTGTTTTAAGCATGGCCCCATTTGTTACACTGACAATTGAAAAAAAAAAAAAAAAAAAGGGGAACTAACTATAGCAATTCCCATAACATTACCAAAAGAAACAAATCCTGCATTTGCAGACAATGCTTCTGCAGGAGCTTCATTCAATTCAAGAGTGGGAGTAGGAGACCACAAGCAAGGAGGAGCATTATTAAGTCCAGCTGCACGCCTGGCTTCGACAAATTCCTGAATTGAAATCAGCGCTTCAATAATGTTAAAAGAAAGAAGTTGACCAGGAATTGTTACACAAGAAGAGTGTGCTAAGCAGCCTTGGCAACAGAATTATAAATATCTCTAATGTTAGTATCAACAACAATTGTATTAGTAACACTATTTGTCCATTGCCCACATATAAGCAATTTCTGAGATGCAACCTGGATCAGTAAAATATATCTACACATAGAGTACCTGAAGGAAGGAAGTGGCAAAAGCAGTATCTACGGAGTCCTTGAATCTCATAGGAAACACCACGGTAACCTTGTCTGTCTGCCATAAACAATTATAATTTCTCACTCAGTTAAATTTCAATCCATGGTTATTCTCATGTTGCTAGATATGAGTCACATGACAAACAAATAATATGACGTAACCAAGAAATTACATTTTTATTAATAACATAGTGCCAAATGAATTTGAAATAGAAAATCAATCTTTCAAGGTAAAATAAAAAAGCTAATACAAGCTGGTAAAAAAATGGAAGAGGAAGGAGACTCAAAGGAGAAGCAACTTCCAGCAATGACATTTCTTGAAGGCAACCACTGTTCAATGATTACATTAATTAAGTCATATGGGGAGTGGAAGCAATTTTGAAGGGTATGAAAATAAACTAAAAAAATTCACCAATCCTGCATTTGCAACACATAAAATAAATATAAAAATCAAGGAACACCAAATAAAAGGGAGGAAGGCTCCCCTCTTTGCACCCCAAAATGCTAGCTATAATATTCTCCGTAGGTATAAAGGTTACTGCATGAAGGTAAATGATGAAGTTCGAGTAACACAATCTATACACTTTGAACTTATGTTCATACCTGAGAAACAAGGAAGAAAGACTCCTTTGGCCGATGCACGAGAGCCAGCACCCGATCTACATCAGGAACAACAGTCCTTGATGCAAGATGTTTTAAAACTACTCTTAATGGAGCACCTAGAACCACTTCCCTAACAGATGCAATCTTTACCAAGAGAGCATACCTGTGCTCTGCATAATATCAACAGTACACTTTCTAAGAACAACATCGATAACAGCCATTAAAATGAACAAAAACCTGAAACTTAATCACAACCTAATCCACACATGAATCAATAAAGTAGAAAAATGAATCCAGCACCATAGAGAGAGAAATCAATGCATTCATGAGCAGAAAGGAACATTCAAATGCTGCGAGCAGTTGACTTGCCACTTTAATAGCATGGCTGCTATAAAGGGACCACCCACAATTGCAAGGAGAGTGAAAAAGAGAACAGAAAAAAATTGACCCACCATCCCAATGACAAATAGGGTTTTGTAACATCATTTGCAGCAGCCATTCAATTCTCCACAACATATTTCATAATCATAATGGCAATTTTGTTGACTTGATCCTATCAAACCCTTTTGAGAGATTCAATGCTTGCACTAATGTTTGTCTGTGTATAAAACAAATAGCTATTGTCCTGACAAATTTTTGAGTCATATCGAAGCATCAATTGATGTCGTACAAGAAGAAAATGTTTCATCAAGTTCATTATGATTTAATGATTTCTCTAAATTTGTCATTGTTTGAGAGTTTTTGTGCCCTTCAGAAATTTTTAGCAATCAGAAGTATCAGTTTGTTTCCTCTTTTAAATAGGACATTTTTGGTGTGTTTCTATTCTGTTTAAAAAAACTTTTTATTGATGAATTGAGAATTTGAGACTGGTTATCAATTTAGAGATGGATTTCCTCTCGTGTATTTTAAGTCATCATACAGTTCCTCATATCCAAGGGGTGACATCTCATGTTTAGCCCTCTCCTCTCCATAGTTCTATATCAATCACTGCCAGATCCTGCCCTCATTCCAGTCCCCAAACCCTTGTAACACAGGAAACAAATGATAAAAAGGCTGGTAGAAGGAATAAAGGCGAGAGAAAAACATCAGACACAACCAGTGGAAAGGGAGTATGTAAGAGAAGAAGAAAAGGGAAGAATTCAACTATGATACATTTTCCAGAGCCTCTCAACTATGGACTGCTTCTTTGGCTAACCATGGTCTTTCCAGTGGATTGAAAAATAGATGAATTAACCCTTCTAAGCGAATGTCACAGATGTAAAAGGGCAATACTCATGTCGTCCATTAGTAACACATTTGGACCAGATAATGAACGTAGATGTATCTCTTACTGAGAGGCTGCTAAACCTTCACCAGGTGATCATACAGCTTTTCTGGGGTGGAATTGCAGACTGTTCCTTAACATATGAAAAGAGAACCTTTATGCATACAAATCAACCCTGTAAATAAACCTAGAGACAAACGACACAAAGCAAGCCTTTGGCAAACATGTTGAATTGTATATTTCTCTTATTCTACTCCCTGGAGCTAGTAAAACTACATTAAGCTTGAGAAAAGTTTTAGATTTCAGTCAAAATGTGCAAGTAAACTAAATACTTGGATTCATGAGATAATGCCCTTGGACTAAACATACTCTCTCGTAATAACGAAAGATATATCCATGTTTTACAAGGAGATCCTGGTGTCATTCCAAATGTAACCATATTCCTCCCAATTCATTAACCTATTTAGTCAATGGAACTTTCCCTAGTAATTACCTTCTAACCATACTTGACACTGGCAATAACATTGTCAGAAAGTTTTCAAACCATCATGAACTAGATGACAATCTAACAGAGAACGAAAAAGGAAAGTTAAATATCAGCAAGTATAATCCAACAATTCATGAACGTTATAAGAAGAAAAAAGAAAGAAAGAAAGTCAATTAATGAAGATGAGAATGTTTATCAAGTAACTCCTAGTGTCATGTTTTGCTACAACGTAATGTAATGTGGAGAGGAAATGATCAGCTACATCCTACCGAACATGCTACGTGCCATGGCATACGCATTATAGCAAGCAAATAATGACCTTAGGAAAGGAACTCGTAGAACCTTCATCAGGTGGAAGTTTCGCCAAATTGAGTTTCAAAGTGAGGTTAAAGCCATCTCTGGGAGGATCAAGAATATGTACAACCACACCATAAGCAGCCTTTATAGCTTCAATGGCTCCACCCGGGAGTCCACCCATGAAAACAGCTTCTGGAGGTGGAGTTGGTAATGAAACGGATAACAGCAAAACATTTGGATTCTTCGTTGACACCTAAAACAAGAATGAAAACCCAACAAAGATATGACCTAAATATGCCAGGAAGACAATGAAAACCCAGGGAAAGGAAACTAACATGAAAAAATCTTGGTAATTACCAGAATATGGTAACGAACATCATTAAACTCCACCCAGTGGTAATCCAGTTCAACTGCTTTTTCAAGACTGAAATCAACCCAGTAATAAAAAAAGAACAAAATATCTCAGTGGTAAAATTAAAAATCATTTCTTGGATGGATGCATAAAGACAAATGATAGAAAGACTCACTTTTGTACACGATTTAATAATGTTTGAAGGAGAAATCTGGATTGGGACTGCAACAAAATCATTGATTTCTACTTTTAGCTCTGTGTTGTTTCAAATTGTGTCCCTCTCTCTCTTTGTATCTTCACTTTCTGTTTTTCTATGTATGTGAATCTGAAAGGGGTGATGATTATGATTATGATGACGATGATGATGTTAGTAGAGAGGGTGCTTTGAGATCTTTTCTTTTCTTTTCTTTCTTTCCTGAGAGTTGACAGAGCAGGGGAATCCTTCCTGTCTGTCGTGTTCAAAGTGCAGATTGGATTCTTCTCTCATTTGGGGTGTTTGGGATTATAGGATATTATTTTTTAAAAACACTTAAAAAAAATTATTTAAAATAAATTAATAACAATACATTAAAATTATTAAAAAAAACCATTAAAAACTATATCAATTTAGGATATTTGATATTATAGTATGTAAATTTCTTTTTAAATTAATTTTTTATTTAAAAATATATTAAAATAAAAAAATATTTTTTTATTTTTAATATTAACACTTTAAAATTATCTAAAAACACAATCAATATACAATTTAAAATTATTATAGAGGTTATTTTTTAACATGTTTTTTATTTTAAAAAATTATTATTAATGTTAACACCCAAAAAATTTAAAACATTATGAATATCCCATGAATTTAGTTTTTTTAATTTTTTTTATTAAAACACTATGAATTTATTATAATGTTACCTCACATGATTTTCTTATGATTTTTTAAAAAAAATTATTGATTTTATTTTTTTAATATTAAAATAGTTAAGAATTTAAATTTTTAGTTTTTTAAAAAAAATTATGAATTACAACAATTTTTTTCAATATAATTTTTGTATATATTTTTATAAATCCACAGCAACATGTAAATATATTACAAACCCATGGTATCATACAAGCATGGCATACCATGTACCTTGCTCAACGTTTTCTTGAACAGTTCTATTTTGTTTTTTTTAATTTACATATCTAACGTTATTTTGAATATTACTGCCACCATTTAAAAAAGAATTTTATTTGTTGCTGGAAGCTCTTTGCTCATATGTCCAGCCGTCCAACCAATATAAAAGTGGCATTGTTCTTACAACTCGTGACAAGGACACCTGGCATGTGCTCGTTTTGTCGCATGCGATGCGGTTTTCAAATCACTTTTTATTTAATTGTGTTATATATATAGCTAATAGATATTTGCAACAAAAGTAATGATTTAAAATTTTTAAAACATGAATATATTTCACTATGTGAATTTTCATTTTCTTATTAATATATTTTTTTACAAGAATAATTTTTCTATCATGTTTTTAAAAAAAAACAAATAGATGACATTGGAGTAAATTTTCATAATAATCTCAATTTAAATTAAGGAGAAAAAATTATCTCTTGAATCAAAATTTCATTTTCTTGTTTATTTTTTTAATTTTGATGAATTTTTTTTATGATAATCATTGCTTTTTAAACAAAAACTTGTTGTTAACAAAAAAAAACATAACTCGATAATTTATATGTTATGAAAAAGAATAATTAATCTAGAAAATCATGTAAATATTTACAGTAAAAAATAGATATTTAGTGCATTTTCTATATATAAATTTTACATATTAGATTCATATATAATAATAATAACAATAACAACAACTCACAAAATAATTTTTAATGTAATTATAAAAAATATAATCCTCTCTGAAAATTATGATAAAATCGGATGATAATATAAATATTATTTTAATTATTTTATTGATAGTGAATTTTATTCAAAAATAATAATAATAATTAAAGGGTAATATAAAAGGAGGCCGAAGGTTGGGCCTATAAAGATTAAGTCGTACTTCTTGCCCCGAAAAGGAGTTGATTTTGCAATGTCATGCCCGCGTACCTCGTATATTTTTTTAAAAAAATAAAAATAAATGAATAACGTGTTGCCAGCTTAATTTTTATAAATAAAATGGATGTTGCCTTATCAATTCATTGAAGTTGGGTTTTATGTTCTTACACTCAATGTATTGATTTTCAATTTATTTTTACATGAAAATACTTTAAAAACATTATAACAATTTAGATAAACCCATTTTAACTCTAAAATACTATAAAATTAATAAAAATAAATATAAAAACTTTTCTCAAATTTAGATTTACTTTTTCTATGAAAGTTTAAGTTTAAAACTTTCTTCATTGAATTCTACTCTACTCTGTATTGTTAGAAAATTCTCAATTAAATATTTTTTTTATCCTTTTTTATAATAATTTTTTTTTCATCCTTCAACACATAATAACTGTAAATAAAATTAAATTTATGATTCAAATATAAAATCCTTGAACATTAAAGATCGAGTAGGTAAAAAACTATAACTACAGTAAAAACAATGAAATGAATATTTTTATTAATTTTAATTTTTTAAAAAAAATCTCCCAACAACAAATTAATGCACTCGAACTTGTGGAAATTAAATATTGCAAGCACTCATGGAAGGATTTCACACAATTAAATAAAAATTTAATCTAGATAGATTATATGAATGATTTAACATATATGTTTTTATAAACTAATCAAACATATTTAAGCCTAAAAAAAGGTCTGGTTACACTATAATAGATTAACTACTTAAAACAATGATAACAAAAGATTCAACAATTAAATTAGATTTAAAAATGTTTAGGTAATTTTACAAAAACAATTTCTATTAAAATATCATTCCATCGCTTATTCTATTATTGTTTTTTTATAAGAATGTTGTGTAAACCAACTTTTTAAAAAAAATATTATTTTTAATAATATTTTAATTTTTCCTGTGCTTTCTTTTTCTAGTCGAGATAGAGTTTTTTAAAAAACTATTTAAAGGTTTTGTAAACATTTAATAAGGCAGACTTCATTAGCTTTATTTTAGAGAAATAAATTGTGAATATTTCAATAAAATGCAAATGGAAACATTAGCTATTTTTTGTTGTTGTTAATAATAACAAAACAAACAGTGATAAATAGGACAAGTGTAAAGCTATTTAAAAAAAAACTAGAAAAAAAATGAATGAATGAAGATAAAAACAACAAAAATTATCATAATTAAACCAAGTATAGTGCAAAAAAATTAAAAATTAAAAATTAAAAAATTAAAAAACAATGAATGAATGATAAGAACAAAAATAACAGTGGTGCATGAGTCAAGTATAAAGTGAAAAAAAAAACATTTAATTTTTTAAATAAAGACAAGAATAAAAATAATGGTCATAGATAGACTATGTATAAAGTAAATAAATAAATATAATTTTTTTAATAAAATGCATAAAATTACAAAAAATACCTCTTACATACTAACAAAAAGTTGTTAAAAATATAGAATTGCTATTAATACAAAGAAAGAACAGTAAAACACCACTATGTTTTAGCTTTTTGTTAATTAATTTTAATTTTAATTAATGTTAATGCTGCTATCTTTTTGGACGGAAACACTCCGTATGGTTGTGCGTGCAGTTTATAATTATTCACAAATATAATTATTTTTTACACTTTATAATTCTATTATTTGGAGATAAATTCCGACGAACTTAAATTATTAATTCCAATGAAGCACAGGTGACCACCAGAAGCAAATGAGTAAAGCTGAAAGCTAAAATTTACATGTATGAACTGACAAACTTTTTGCGTCTGTGACTGATTAACACCGGATGGTGAGAGTGGATAAGTTTGTGAATCTCAAGTTTTAGATCTGAATATGCAGAAGTCTAGATTCTCATGCTTGTTACTGTAGGCAGCTTTTTCATCGGGAAGCAGTGAGGTATCGACTGAGTTCATTGCTTTTTTTTCTTGCATTACTGTTTCCTGGTGCTCTGGTGGCTTTGAATCATGAGTTGCTTAAACCATTTACTGCACTTTGTGCGTACTGGACTGGCGTTTGGCACAATGCTGTGGTATGCTTATGTTGTATTATCTTATTTATTGATGAAGCTTCGTTTGTTAAGGCCATTCCTTCCAAGATTTTCATAATCTTGCCTGATTTAATTTGACAACTTTGATTCTTGTCATGCTATAGCTTGAATTGACATCTATGTCATGGTTTCATAACTTAAAGCTTGCTGCAGAGTTGTGCAGTTTGCGGACTGGTGTTATTCCTTCTGCCCTCGATCTTGTGTCCCCTTTACATACATGGTGAAAGCCCCATGGTATGATACACAGACATATTTAATTGTTTAATCATATGTGTATGTGTGTGCATCTACACACATACTGGCTAACAATTTTCCTTCCCACTCGTGGCATTTGTGATTTTTACTTGGAAGAGGTTTTTGATGTACCTTCTACCTCTCCTTTGTCTGGCTATCTGTCTCCTGGTGATGCAATCGTATCTTTGGACGGCAAACGAATCCATAATGAACAAGATTGGATGGAGATCACTGCTCTAACAGACGAACAGACACTACAAAGTTCAGATCTTTCAAAAAGTTTTTGAAGGTCCTGCAACGGTTCATCGAATGAAGGCTTACTGTGTCCCTACTTCTGTGGTAGAAGAAATCAACAGGACTTTTTTCAAAGACAATCAATCTGCCTGCCCTGACGACCTTACTGTATTTATGGCCAGTCAATGCTTCGATCCAAGCAAATCAGATCATGTCAATATTGAAGATGGTTTAAGCAGAAGACAGCGTAGGCACTGCTTGAATGCTAAGGATGTTGTCGAGCTCAATAAATGTGGTGAGGGACGAGTGACAGAAATAACCAGAGGAAGGCATTACCTGAATCAAAACCCTTTGAGGTGAAGCCTCAATGCCATAATTTCTTCTACATTTAGCTGGATTTTCTTATTTGTTATCTTTTTTTCTTAATGGCCATTGTGTGGTGCAAAATTCAACAAGGCTATTGCCTTTGTTTAACATTATTTTGAAAGAAAATGTAGTGATTTACTTATAGCCGCAACTTCATTCGTTTTTTGCATCGTCTTTAGGGGGACTAATGCTTAAGCCCTGTTCCACTACCAGGGTCTATATGGGTGGAGATCACCTATGCAAGCCCTTATGGTTCAGAATGCTTGAAGCCAGTAAGAAGTTCATTTCCAGCTTCTGAAGCTTCAGGCTTTTCAGAGCATAAATGTGGTGGGACTTTTGTTTTTGTTGGTGACCTGATCTCGATGGCGCACTCAGTTAACGGCATATCAACCTTTCTGGGCATATCCTTTCAGTATACATCTTCCTAATGCTTTGGAAAAGAGCTTAATGTGCACGTTCCACGTCTCTCTTACACTAGCCATCCTCAACAGTTCGCTGGTAATTTCTTGCCAATTTAAATTTTCTTCTGCTGGATTTCGTGTGCTCGTGTGTGCATGGTGGTATCATGATTAGTCTCTTGGAAGTGGATTTTGGAAACTAATTTGATTGGAAGGCTTCTCGGTGCTCATAAAGTTTACGGTTTTAAAACATATTATTGTACGTATACTTTTTGGATGGCTAATCAATTTTGGAGGTTGCTCTCTGCCACTTCACGTCATTGAGTCCAAGGAAAGGGTAAAAGATATGCGAGCCTTTCTTTTAGGAAGGACTCTCACTTCCACACTAGCCTTTATGAGGATCTTCTTCAAGTGTTGGTAACCAACAGGAAAGCAGTATTATCTGTTGGCCTTCTTGATTTGTAAACTGCAATTCTAAGTTTATGGAGGTTACAGGTTCGAGTTACAATCCTATAATTCATAGAATGTCTGCTACCCTCCCTTGGACGGCGTATGGATTGCAGAAATATAAGTTGTAACAGACTCTTGTTATAAATGCAAGTTCATCATAGGTTAGATGTTCATATCAATGCATGCTCTCCTATCAGTAGAAACATCAATGTTTTTCTTGTAACAAACTACTCCCATCTATCCTAGAAACAAAGGGAATAAACAAAGGGAACAGGCCTAAATCGAGACTTCGGCACTGGTTTCTTTGTGTATTAATTTTTGGATAAAATGGGATTTTTGTAGAGGAGGGATGTTGCTTATGAAAAGATTTTCATCTGCTGCAAGCATCCGGAGATTCCTTTCTCTGACTATACTTGATCTTGGCCATCACCTCACTGCTATCCATATTCACAGAGGGAGCTTTTAGATTTCTGTAAACTCAAACATAATGCATGAGATGATTTTGCTTTGTGTTTCCAGAAGGATGGAGTCTTACTGGCTGTTGCTTTATGGACACATGCCTAAAAGAAGTCCCTTTTCATCGTAGTTATTAAACCAGTCTGGCCTGATCTCATAGGTTATCTCTTCACTTGGCTGCACTCGGGAGAAATTCCTGTCCAGGTCAATTCAAGAAATTTAAAAAAAAAAAAAACTAGAACGACATCGTTTTGCTTGACACACGGGTTGATCAGGCAATCACTGGGGCCTTAAATCAGGTCAGGCCTGAATCGGCCCATGTTTTGATAATACTCTTAAGAACTTAGAAAGAGGCGGCGGATTCGAAGCTACCACTTAGCGGGCAGGCTTGAATCGCCCCTTGAAAACTCCATAAATCTGCCCTGTGGGCTGACAGTAGCTCCAATCCCGCCACCCGTATACCCGTTGGGCTACGAGGTTGATAGATCATGTGCTTTCTTCCTTCCCGTGAAGGTGACCTCATAACTTGATGTCATTGGAAACTATCCAGAATCCTCTTTCCATCTTCTTCTTTTTTTCTTCTGGCAATATTATCATGTTGGTCTCTGTCGTCTCTGCATGAAGATTGTAGATTCTTCAACAATCAGCAGGCATGTGTTCCTCCCCATTGAAAATGAGTGGTAAATGCTGGGTCTTTTTTTGACACTCAGATAGCGAAAGGCTAATCTTTGGATTGGATATTTTGAAGAGATGTTACAGTAACAATAAAAATAATTTTAACCTCGTTGAAAAAATAAAAGGATATTTTGTTATACTTTATAAAGCGAGAGGCATCAAATCAACAAAAAAAATCTTAAAAAATAATAAAAATTATTATTTATAAGTATATTATTTTAATTCTACAGCAAATAACAGGATAATTAATACCTTAAAAATAACCCTCTTCACAACTGCAAACACGCCTCCTCCACCCATTGACCTATCAAAGGAGTCACAGCGCATGAAAGGCTTTTGGCCCATGGGAAACAAAACAAAAATAATAAGATAAGTTACCTAATCCCAACTGCCAACCTTAGGGTGTGGAAAGTATCTTTCAGTATTTTTAAACCTTTTACAACAAGGCAATCGGATTTGGTGCTGGACCCCACCTGATCTCTAGATTTGTTTAAGCGAGCATTTACTCCTTAAGACCGAAGAGGATTTACGCCTTGACTGGGTGGTGTTGTCCCAAATTGAGAATCCTTAACTACTAAGGGAGCTGATAACTACCCGTCATTGAATGGTCGGTTCAAGACTTGGGTCTGTGGTCCAATAATGCCACAAGGGCGGGCTGCCTTTATCTCTTAAAGACCAATTATGAAATGAGACGTGAGTTTGGGTCTATTTTAGTTTGAACATCTTCTTGTTGTCATAATAATATTAATAATTTTGAATCCGAAACGAAAGCCATTTGGGATTTGGTTCCTTCACCATCAATAAATGAATTTGTTCGTTGTCGTTTTATGCCGTGATCTTTATTCCATGGTTCGGAAATTGTAATGGCATGAAATATAAAACGTGTCGTGCCCATTAACGTTTGAAGAGTGTGTGGTTTGTAAGAGAACAATTGGTTGTCACGAGATTGTAATATAAATTATATTTTAAATTACAAGTTGGGCTACTTCTTATTTATTAGGTGTTTGGGTTGGGGATGTGTTTAAAAATGTATTAGCATGTTTGTTTTTTAATTTTTTTTACAGAAATATATTAAAATAATACAAGAACATAAAAAAAATAAAAATTTCAACCATTTATGTTCGGACCACAGAATCGAACAAGGTTGTCACGGAGAAAACAGTAGCTCATGTCATGAGCAAGGGACCCTTGTATGTGGTCTTGGTTTTATCATGGCTTTTGGTGACACTTAACTGCCATAACTACCGGGCGCGGGGGGTGGGGAGCCTTTTCATCACATGGGGTACCCGCCTTTCGCCTCTCGTGGCTGACCCTCCCCTCCTCTCTCTCTGTCTATAAGCCGCACGCGCCCTCGTGCATGTGCACACCCCTTAGAATGATGAGTGGAAACTGGAGATTGTTTCGATTTATATTTTTGTTTACTTTTAATTATGTGTTAATTTGGTATTATTTTTTTAAATTATCATGTAAACCAAGAAAAGGGAAGGAGTTAGGTTAGTATCTCCTCGATTGAAGACGATAAGCTAATGAATACACTTTATCAGTTACAAATTGAAGGTCGCCATGTATTTATTTATACACACACGGCCTTCTATGAATGGGGTTTTTATTTCAAGCTAAAACGAGGTTTGATTTGCTGATTAGAGACATATTATCCAAGTTTTCTAAGAAAATCAGTGTCTACGCACACGCCTCCTGATTTTGGGATTTTAAAAAAATATAAGTGTAATAAATTTACTAAATTGAGCTAGGACTGATTTTCTCAATTGTATTTTTTCCCCCTCTGGGTCAGCAATGACCTGAGAAGGATAGGATTTGAAATCTACACCTCTTGAATTATATAATACAGTGGATATACACGCACACTATGAAAATGATATCCCATTTTACTTTTATATGCTGTATAAAATATATATTAAAGAATTAATTTAATTTTAAATTATTAGATAAGATTTTAAGATATAATTTTATATTATTTTTTAAATAAAATTGTTTTAATCTTGAAGCTTGTATAGATTAATTTTATCTTATATTTAATTTTTATTAAATAAATTAAAATTATAAGATTTAAATTCATGATCGGTTTGATTATTAAAACTTTGATATTATATTAAAAATTTATTTAATTTAGATGTTTAAACTATTAAATAATATTTTATATTATTCTTTAAATATTTATATTTTGGAGTTTTCATGATTTAAAATTTAAAATTGAAACAACTTTCTGACATTAAAATAATTGCAATACCAGTCACGCTTTTGACTGTCCAGTCAACATCAAAATTAACTGACCTCGTGAGTCATGGCCACATAAGTTGTGTCGGGACTGACCCTTTTAGGCAGGCAAACACATGTCATTGCACATGCCCTCCAGAGCGCCAGGCTCGCATATAGCGAAAGGGAGCTTCCAAGGCCCTCCTCCGATTGGGGATGGAGAATGTCCTCTCCCTCACGGCGTGTATATTTCAAACTAAACGCTCCAAGAGAAAAACACTCTAAGGCAAACGCAACCGCTCCATTTAAGATTCAAGCATGTCATTATTTATGCACGTTCAAGAGAAAAGGAAGATCGTTCATGTGACCTATGTCACCTTTTCTTTTGTTGTTTTGCTGTCACATGCACACTGCGCTCTGCTATCTCTTACCATGTGTGTCTGTTGCCATGGAAACCAAGGCCCCAGGTAAGGACAGGCTATATATGCTCTAGCCTAACACCCTTAATTTATCCAACGAACAAAATACAAAATATTCCTTTTTTAGGGACTGGCCATTAGGGCCTAAAGCGCAAACAAAACCTGCATCCGATCATTTTTTAAGTCCCTGCCTGCATTCTCCGATCGACTTTGTTAAGATTTTATAAACGAGTTTCACTCTCACGGGAGCCTTAACCCTACTTAAAACACCACGAGCACGACGAAAAGCATTTTCAACCCACAACTAGGTGTGTCTCACCGACTAATAGAAGTACACCGATCAGTTTTGATGATTTAAGATATTTGTTTTTATATTTTAAAAGTGTAAATAAAAAAATTAAATTTTATTTATTTATTTTAAATTAATTTTTTTGATATTTTTAAATTATTTTAATGCATTCTTAAAAAAAACTTTAAAAAACCATCCTTATTAAATTCTCAAACTTCCTAGCATCAAACATAGATATATGATTGCATATAAACAGCGCACGCATTAACACTTAAGAACCAGTTGTTCGGTATCATGAAATGATCGCTTTTAAAAAAAATATTTTAAAATATATTAAAATAATATTATTTTTACTTTTTGAAATTTAGTTAATGATATAAGTACATTAAAATAATTTAAAAATATAAAAAAACTTATATTTTTAAAAAATATTTTTAAAACACAAAATCAAATAAACTATATATACAGGTTGTGACTTGAATACATATAGGTTGTGACTTGAGAGGTTGTTAATTATGTTTATTTGTTGGGATGGTGTGGAGAAGATTCATCCGATTTTGAACTTAAGTTTAAATCCTATGTCTTGTCTTTTTGGTGAGATGGCTAATTAATATGTCATTTAAACTTCTAGCATAAATAATGGACTCGTTTCACATATATATATATATATGGATATAAAATGTCTAATGTTACTTTATTGTACGTAAATAAATAAATAAATAAAATGTGCCTACGTGGTTCACATAACAAGGTTTTGAGATTATTTATTAGGATTGAAATGTTTGTTCTGCACTGTCAGCCTACCATCACAGGTTACAGGTAGAGTTTGTAAGAGACTGGTAGAGTAATAAATGAGATGAATTTAAAGGAGCGACGTGAGGGCATCGAAACCCACATGGCCTTTGTCTATGCAAGGCCCCAAAATCTTCAAGTGTGGGGGATAGGGTTAGGTGAAGTTGTTGGAAAGTTCCATTTCACGCTCAATCGCTCTTTCCTCTCAATATATAGCCTTTTACCATATGCACTCAATTAAGATGACGTTACATCTATATATAAAATATTTTTATGATTTTGATATACTAATATTAAAAAATATCTGAAAAAATATTGCATTACGTATCCCCTTATATCATTTCTCATTTTCTCTAGCAATGCATATTGAGAGTAGATTTAACTTAACTATATCATTAGGGCAACATCTTCTACATAAACTTGGAAATTTCCAGCTAGTGTAGAACTAGGGATCGAGTTCGAGCCTTTTCACGATGCTTTGATCCGTTATAAGCTAGCTGAGAAAAAAGCCCGATACTTCCGGACTTGCCGCGAATAATTAGGGCGAGGAATTAATGCCATGTTCCTCATTCCATATTAATTAGTGCTCTTAACATTATCCACTCGCAAATCCTTTTCAATATTAGCCAAATAGTAATGCGATGGTTAGGTTAGGATGGTACGTGGTGAGAAAATTAAGCACATTTTGGAAAACATGTCAAGCACGGCATGCGTTAAGTTCAAAGGCGGGCAGCGAAGACTTTTATGCAGGCTGCGCTTTGCTGACGAGGAACCACGCAAATCACCATCGGATGATCGTCCTTCTGAAACACTCGATCGAGTCCTCTCCTATCATTAATTACCAAAATATGTACTAATTGGCACATCTAGCGTCCATTTTATATATATATATATATATATATATATTTCGAGGCTCAAAGAAGTGTTTTAGATCGAGTCCCTTTTTCCCACTACATTAATTTACTTTTATGATTCAAAGGGCTCGAAAGGAGACTGGAGTCTGCCTTTTGCTCCCCACTTTTTAAGCAATTCATGACTACGTTTTTATATAATCATGAAGAGGCAAACCCGTGAACTAGAAAAATAATTGAATCCTTGGATTGATGGGAGACCATTTGCAGGGAACTTAATTTCTCCCATTTCCAGAA
Organism: Populus ilicifolia; assembly: GCA_015708895.1. NCBI lineage: Eukaryota > Viridiplantae > Streptophyta > Magnoliopsida > Malpighiales > Salicaceae > Populus > Populus ilicifolia. The sequence goes on along the minus strand of SRLM01000088.1, from coordinate 663,088 downwards.
TACATGCCTTGACTTTAGGGCTTCGAACACCTTAAATTGAGGGAGTGCCCCTGTTCCTCTAGGAACCATGGAATTCCCTGAACTTAGCTAATTGGACGCATGCAGGACCATTTTATAGTTTGCAAGGAAAACTGAAAACGGCCAGTATCGGATATCGAGAAGTCGTCATCAGAGTCGGTCATCTGATGTATTGACAAATTAATCAAGGCATGGTAAAAGGAAAGGAAATCCATAACGAATCAGGTTTATGCCTACGCAATTAATAATGATACGTATGTATTAAAATATCACAAACAGGTATTAAAACGGCTCAATTCTTTTTAGGTGGTAGCTTGGTTAATTTGGTGTTCCTAGAAAGTGGATAGATAGCACGCCATCTCTCTTTTAACTCGGAAAAAACTACGATAAGAGACAACTGTATATTTTTCGATCTCATATTTTATACATCTTTGGGCTGAACAACCCTTTGTGACAAATCATGTCATGAAAGCTGTATATGAATCAACTTTGTGACGCAACGTGTGCACGATAAACAGGATAACATAATTTATTGATACCGTATGAAATTAGACTTTGTCTCTGGTTGTTTATGATGTTTTTTTAAGAGCATTTGAGGATATATTAAAATATTTTTTATTTTATTTCTAATACCAACAAATAAAAATATTGAAAGACATTAATTTAATATTTTTTTCAAATAAAAAATTGATTAAAAGGTACTGTGAAAAACAATTTCGATCATGCAAACAAAGTTTATAATTTTTTGTTAGTGTTCTAGATAAAAATAATAAATGTAAAAGGATTTAAACCTTTTTAAATCAGATGGACAATAGAGAATTAATTTTGAGACATTGATCAAGCGCTAATTTAAAATATATTTTTACTTTCGAATCAAGATGCATGCCCTATCAAATCTATAACACGCTTATTTTTCCATAAATGTGATTCATGTATTTGTCCTGCTAGGCTTCTCGGATCACTCTGGTAGCGGGGAGAATTAATTGAAATGAGTATAGTCGAGGGAGAATAGACATCAACAATTGTTTATTTTCTTTTGCCGTCTCCATTCCTTTCTTCCAGTGGAAAGTACAGATGGGGATTAAAAAAAGTTAGAAGAAGACGAGCCAATCGCGGGAGGTGTCGGCACTGAACCAGTGGGTACGCGAAATTTTCACTTGACCTAATCAAACCGGTTGCCCCGTTCCTTACTATTTTCTTTTGATGATCCCATGCGACGTGGCAGTGAGATAGTGTGTGCTTGCTGTCAGATTGAGCACCGGGTTTTGACGGTCGTGTCCATGTATAGAATAGTCATTACAAACCATGCTGTTTTTCCAAAAACAGTTTGCGTTTTTCAGTCTTGCGCTGTTTATTTTTGCTGGGGGGAATATCTCTAATTTCATGGGCTAAGCTGTATTTTGTGTTCTATTCTCGTTGCACCCGGATGTATATAAAAAATCTTCTTACGCCTGTTATATTTATTTCTTATTAATGTATAAGTAAAGAACATTTATCTCTGATTAAAAATTACTGGAGCAAAAATGACACTGTAACCCTTTATTTTCACCCAAAAAAAAATTTATTAATTATAAATACCTTATAAATCCTTTAAAATTTAAGTTTACTATCTATTTATTCTTAATATTTTTAGTATTTATATTTTTATAATCTATTTTTTTCAAATATCATTATACTTTCTCTCTTTACATATGTATTTAGGTATTCGGGAGTCTTTAAGTTTATAAAAAATAGTATTTATACATACCAGTCAATAACTATCTTGACCTATCACGTTCTAGATACTAGTTACGAGCCACTTTGATTATAAAAAATAAATTATTTAAATTACTAAAACAATAAATTAGTTAATTACCCAACACATAAACCTTAATTTTAAGTTATTTAAATTTTTTGAGATATCATCCGTTAGTAATTATTTTCAAGGAATGTGGATACATTTTAGCTTTTTAAAAATTCAAGTGCTCAAGGTTATTATAGTATATTGATATTAATTTAATAGCTGAATATTGATATTCTCTTTTGACATGTCATGTAAAAGATTAGATGTCATGACCGCGCCATACCATGGGTTTTGTCATGAATTTATAAAAAAAAAATACACGAAGAAAAATTGTTGTTATTTGTAATGCTTTGAAAAAAAATCTATATAATTAAATTTTTAACTAGTATAATATTAAAAAAAATCAATATAAATAATTTAAAAAAAGAAAAAAAACTTAGAAGAATATAAACAAATACGGGAAAAAAAGCATGGGACGTGGGGAAAGTAATAGTATTTTCAGCATAATTTTTAGAGTGTTAGCTAATTAGTTAATGTTTTATTATGTTTCAGGATTGCCATTAGTTATTTTTCAATATTCGAACTTCATTTTTATAATAAATTTAATTTTTTAATCAATGACTCCATGTTTTAAAAAAAATCAAACAAAGCTTGATTTATAAAATAAATCAGTTTTAACAAAATAAGGATAATTTCAAAAGTATTATAAAATAAATGATAAAAAATAATTATTGGTTTTTTCAGAGCACAGCACAAGTGCAAGAAGGAGAATTTATAATACCAGCTACCATTACATCAAGCGTCGGGCATTTAATTTCTTCGGGTTTTTTCCCCTTCGCGTTTGAGATTCAGATATTCCTTAAGATAACAAGATTGCAATAAAATATCTAAAGAGCACAGATTTGTCGGCACACAAATAAGAACGGTCAACCGTCGAGCAACGGCAACCGGGGTCCACGTTTAACCAACAAAGAAGAAAGAAGCACGTGTTCCTAACGTGGCAAAACTGTCGAAAACCGACACTAACCGTGTTGTCGTCCTCTTCTCTCTATTGTCCCTTCCCTTTGTAACGTTGCCCAGCCTCGAGTCATGAAAACTGCTTTAAAGAAAAGGACTCACGACAAATCTTTATTAAAAGAGACCCCATTTTTTGGTACACCGCGGTCCCTTCCCCCAATACCCACTTCCTAGTTCCTCTCCCTTGAACCTGCCGCCATGGTTGGGCCACACCATTGCTGCCACCACCACTGTCTCCTCCTCCTGTACCACGCCCGACCTATTTATTCACGACCCTCCACCTGCTCACTTTGACTGGTTTCTAGTCCCATGTGTATTAACGTGTTGATGATCTTGGAATTATGCGTTCCAGTATCTTGTATTCGCTGCAAAAACATTTTGGATTTGGCGTAGATAGCGAAATATTCTTAGTATTATAGTCTCAATTATTAAGTATGATTCAGCCAGCCATAAATTATTTGTTTTCTCAAGTATCAAAGTTAAGTTTTTTCCTCAGATTTTACTAGAGATTACCTTACAATACTTGAAAAACTCAGGGTGCAACACCCAACCCTCTCTCTGTTTTTTTTTTTTTCTCCTTTTCACATCTCCCTCTTCTTTTTTACATTTTCTTTTTCTTCTTCTTAATTTTACCATGTTAAACAGTGAATTTTAAGTTAATTTAATATGTTATTATCTTAAAAAAAAAATAAATAATCTTAAATTATTATTTTTAAAAGTCAACCAAATTTTTAGCGGTTGTCTGTGTTGTATTTGAATTCACGAAGTTTTATATATTACACCTAAACAACTTTTACATAATTTAATTTTAAACTCATGCTACGTAAGAAGACGTGTTAAGAGATTTAAAAATTAATTTGTTGAGCTTGGTTTAATAATAATGTTGTATAATTTTTTATTGTCTAAGTATTTTTTTTGCCTTCAAAAGTATTTTGATTGAAGCTCCGAAGTCACACAATTGTTATATTATACAATAAAAGACTTGAGGTTTTAACTCACTTGCTTCCCTTTTTATTTTATTTTTATTTTCCCTCTTCTTTTTCTTTCTTTTCTTTTTTTTTATTTTTTAAGTATTTTTTTAATTTAATCCTTCTATGTTTAGCTAATTTTGAATTGTTCTTTTTTTTTGTTTGCTTACTATAAGGTTATTCGAGTATTAAATAAACATTCTGAAACTTAATTTATATTTAATTTTATAAATTTTTGTTTTTGTTAGTGTATACTTAAGTAAAAAACAGTTTAAAAATATAATTAACAAACCCAATAAAATCATGTCTTGGGTTATAGGTTTGATGAATTAATTAGTGAAGTATGAGTCTATCAAATATATTGCTATCTTAATATTTTTTTAAAAAAATATCTTTATGAAATTTTTTAGAGTTAATCTATATTTTTTTACCTATTATCGATCATGACTTTCAAACCCATTAAGTTAATTAGATTATTCTAAAATAATTTTTATATAGTTTAATTTTAAACTTGGGTTAATTAAAAAATCAATTTTAAAAATTTTAATGTTGATTAATAACCTGGATTGAATAACAATGCTTGATAATTTCTTACAATATAATTTCTTACAATGAGGATTGTTTTTCATTAAAAAAATCTAACATGACATGTAGTGGTAGCCTTTAAAGTAGTGTGCGTATAATATTTGCGACCCTATTTACAAGATTTCAGGATTAATTAATTGAATCCTTTTAGTTTAACTTGATGTTTTGAAGTTAAACAGCATTGCAATTAACAACCCAGGTGTAAACTATCAAGTTGCCCTTTCTATGATTATTTTATCCAGCACTATTTTACAAGAGACTCCAAGCGCGTTTTTAAAAAATTGTTTTTCTATATATATTTTTAAATTATTTTAAATATTAATGTTGGAAATAATTTTTCAAAATAAAATATTATTTTAACATATTTTTAAATAAAAATTTATTTAAAAAATAATCCCAAACATTTTCTAATGGTACAAATGAGCGGGGTAAATATAATCCCGATTTTTATTTCAATTAATAGATCGGACAGCATCGTCTCTCGTTTTATATATTAATTGAAAAAGAAAAAAAACACAGAGAGGTGACTCTGTTCGATACTCTGTCATTGGACGCTTATTTACCGAACAAACGCAGACAATTACCTTAAATATTATCTCTGATAAATAACTTATTAATAAGCAACAGGAGTGAAGGAAAAGAAACAAAACAGTAGAAGCTGACCACCGCTGCTTTTGGTGTTGGAAAATATGATATCGACGACGAAAACAATAAAAGAGAGAGAGAGAGAGAGAGAGGAAAACATGGCATTAGAGTCCATCTTGTAAGAATCTGCGGTTAAAAGAGGGGGCATGCTTGAAAAGCATGGTTAAAAAATGGTGACACGGTATAAAATTAATGACATTCTTAATTAAAGGCTTTAGAAAGTCAAATACGACAACCTCTTTAGAAGGAAAAAAGTTGAAAGCACATCGACATGTACAAGTGTCAATACTCCATATGCTAATACATCCAATAACACATGCTGAAATTTGTAGTAGATCAGGCCCCGGTAAGATTTTTCAAATCTTATTCCTGGTTTCCGGCACGATCTTGGAGTGTTTGAAATGAATTAATTTAGATTTTTTTATTATGTTTTTTAGTTGTTTTATATTCAAGATTGACTGAAAATGATCTCTTGAGATAAAAAATATTTGAAATTTAAAATTACAATACTACTCAACAAATCATCCAATTATTTCACTTAGGTTTGTTTAAATGGGATTATACTTTTCTGTGCTTACATTTCCACTTATTTTTTAAAACATTAATTATGTACAAGCCTAATATGCAATAAATTATGAAAAATTGCACATTGATATGCAATGGGAGTCTTTTGATTTTTTTAACGAATTCTTATTTGACCTCTTCCATGCAGCCACGTAAAAATTATGCGGGCATAGTTTTTTATTTAATTATTTATGTTTGGAACTTACCTTTTACATTATCAATTGTCTTTCCATGAAAAAGTGTCGCCACTAAAAAAAATTTTTTTATTAAAAAACAAGTTAATATGGAAATGTGAGTTTTTCCACCATACAAAATCTTTTCCACCCCTTTTTTTAGATCATTGCAAATCTTTATTTCAATTATCTTGGATTTTTTTAATTAAAAATCAACTTTCTTAATGAAGAAAAAATTAGTTGCAATAAAACTAATAAAGAAGGAATTAACTTGTGAAATGTATTTTCCTTTGTAAAATCTAAACATCTTAAACTCCAAAAAATATTTATTTTAATCATTATATGATTGGATAAAAATACAGAGGTACAAGCTAAATGTTCTGCTATATTGAGGATGTTTTTGTCTTTTCTGGCTGGGCTTATTTAAAAAAACCCATTAAATTGGTGTTTTTAAGTATTTTAATATATTATGAATTTTGTTTTTTAAAGTATTAATTTGATATATTTTTTAAAACCTTTACGATGGCGCGCGTGGGGTTGGTGCCCTTGAGGCACGCCTGGATCATGATAGCTAGTGTCCCTACGGAAGAAGGGGGGCCGCAGCTAGTGCATGGATGCAGCCAGTAAACACGAGGGAGTCGCCCGGTGGCTACTTGGAAATGAATGATGATGTTCGTGTCATGATTCCTCGCGAAAAGTTCATGGGGCAAATCCATCAGATCATTGCATAAAAGATTCCAAGGATTTTACATAAAGTGCCCTCGTACGGTTAAAAACTAATTAAACTCCGCCACCTCATCGGCACAATACTACTGATTTCTTGGCACATCACTTTTCAGTCGTAAGATTCTATGCGGATTCTGGCACTTTGATTCAGTACTGCTAGATTTAATACGTTAAGAAATCTATGTCAGTTAAATAATTTTAAAAAATCAATTTTACTGTCGTTCTTATTATATGTTTTCTTTTCGTAAATAATAAAAAAAAAATCATGTTTTCCGAATAAGATCTTTCCTTTTTGTTTTTGCTTGTGTGTTCGGTATAATAAATTTACAAAAATTAAAATTATTTTGGAAGAAGAAGACCAAGCATGCCAGAATAGGAGGGCTCTCCGATTCTTTTTAATTAGATATATTAACCTGTTTGTTCCCGTTTCAAAAATATTTATTTATTTATTTATTTTAAATTAATATATTTTTAGTATGTTTAAATTATTTTAATGTACTGATGTTAAAAATAATTTTTTAAAAATAAAAAATTATTAATATACAATTTAGTATACAAAATTATTTAAAAAGTAATCATAATTACATTATAAAAAAAAACTTATCTAAATAATTAGATTTGACACGGGCTTAAGATAAAAAAAGGTACATAAATATAGAAAGATAGATTTATCTAGGTAAAATTGCTACAAGCTTTAACCATAAATTAACCATTTATTTTATTAAATAAAGTCGAATGGTCCTTGTCTCTCAAAAAGATTTACAAGTTTTTTTTAGATAGTTTGGCCTTGAGGATGTCGTGGCTGGTTCTTACCGATCCTCATTTTGTATTTATTTGGCTGTTTATTGTGTAATAAAAAATATTTATTTATTAGAAAATAATAAATAAACTACATGAAATTCTATACAATATTAGGTTTTTTCCGAGGGGAAAGCAGAAACCTCTTTATACTGTTATAATTAACGGTACCAATAGACAGGCAGCATGGCTCGCCTGCAAAGACGTTGACTGGAAAAGCAACAGCTTACGTGGTGACATGTAAAACTGACGTGATGACATGGACGAGAGCACAGAACCATATATTCTACAATAAAATCCACACCAACCATCCCATACCAAGTAGTTCGACGGTGACGATTACATCAAAGAGTCGAGTATCTTCACTCCACGTGTGATGTTGCATAACACTATTGATATATATATATTTAGTCATTTTCCCCCGTCAAAGTTATGATACTTTCCGGTTAGGTTAAAACTTAAAAAAGCTCGAGTGGGGGGGCATCATCCAGGTTAACCTATGAATGCAACTACACAAGCTTTTTATTTTTATTTTTTATATTATCTTAATTCAACTTTAATTCTTGAGGTGATCTCATGTGTTTGGTCAACCTATGTGCACACCTGTTTTGAGCACCAAACTGAAAAGAAAAAAAACCCTAGTTGTTTAATCACTCAATTACTTTGCAATTTGCCCGATTTTCAGTCTGTAAAAAAGAAAAAATAAAGAAAAAAGCTTTGAGAAATGAAAGAAGGCGGATGGTTATTTTACAAAATCTTATAATCTTGAGGCGGTTTTTGATACCAAATGAAACAAGAGAGTCGTGAATTGAAAGGTGAAACTACAAGAATCTCCCTAGGTTAAGTGAGACATGATTTCATTATTAATCAATGTTTTCACAATTTACCCAGCCACCACGTATTTTAGAAGTTGGTCTCGTCTCCCTTTCTAACAAAAAGATTGCCCTATCTCTCTCTCTCTCTCTAGCTATCCATCAACCGACAAGAATTAATCGGCATGGAAGGAAAACAGTATCGGCAATGGCCTGGTTGCAATAAAAAAAATAAAATTGGACTATGAACATTATGAAGTTAAAGGGAGCGATACATTCATTGAATATTTTCCATCAACTGTAAGTTTCTTGACTTGCAGGGTCTTCCATGTCGAGTGCAATAGGGCCCCCTTTGAACGGTTGGTTGTCCTCAAGGGTTACAATTGCATATTTTAATTATATGGATATCCCCCCCCCCAACCAGTTCTATACATATATATGGAATAATCAGCTTCAATGGGGTCATGGCGATCTCTTTTTCTTTCACATAAGATAAAAAGAACAAGAAACTAGACCGTGCTAAAGAAGACACCAAACAAATCAGCTTCAAAACCAAGCTTGCTGTTTTATTTTTTTTAGTTTCAGAGCTAAAGTATTTTTTATTTAAAAATATATTAAAATAATATTTTTAATATCAATATATTTAATTAATCTAGAAACATAAAAAAAATAAAAACACTTCTACAGAAGGTACTCTTACACTCTACTTGTCAGGTCTCCTCCTTTATATATATATGTCGTGCTTTTATCTTTTTATCCTTATGAATGAATGTTTGACCACATTTGTTTTTAAATTTCGCTTTTCAGGACTTTCGGAAAGGGCACCGATCAAGAACCAAGCCTTTTTATTTCAGTGTATCTTGTTTTCTTGTTGGAATATCTTTTACTTCCAAGCCTGCACAAAGACTCCCTCGTTGTTTATTGCCCAGAGATTTATTTTTTTAATTTTATAGATTTATTTTTTCCAGAATGAGCCTTCCGATTTTGTGAAACTATATACAATGATTAGAATATCAATTCATATTCTAAATTATTAGGGCGCCAATGTTACTCCTATTATTATCACATCACATTTAGAGTAACAACTCAACTTTCCAAAACACCCTCGAATTGATTAATGGCAAAACAAGAACAAGAAGGCAGCCTCGTTGTGGCCATGGCAGGAGCCCGAAGGAATGGGGGGATATATAGATCATAAATTGGGGCATAGGGCTGCCGGTGCCAATGCCTGAACATTGGTTAAGCGGGGGACGAAGAGTGGCAAAGGAGCATTATTGTTTTTTTCTTTTTATTAATTTGGATATTCAAGCCACTCCCTGGAATAATTCTATAAATTGTAAAATTAATAATTATATAAATTTTCAATAACCTTAAAATTTTTAAAACTTATTTTTTGTAAATAAATTTAAATTTTCACTAGTTAAAATAACCTCTTGCATCATGGCATAATAGCTCGATGGTCAGGGCGGGGATAATCACTCTCCTCCGGTACCAAGTAGTTGCACAGATTCTATCAATGTCTGCCTTGAATATTACTTCACAGATATATGAAAAAATAATGTGATGAGTTGATCGGCAGCCATGCCTGTCAAAGTAATGGCGAGAGGAGGATTTTCTCCCACACTTGTTCCCGTTTTGTTTCAGCCATCCTTCTTTGCTTTAGGTCTCCTTTTTTTTTTCTTTGGCTTTTTGCCTTGTGACATCTAATCTAGTACCACTGATTTATCTTAAAGTGACAGTTTTTCAACACGCTTGTTCAATATCCACGTTATCAACACGCATTTAACTCAAGTGATCAAGTAATTTTTCTTTTTAATGTCAAGACTATCATACGATCATCTTTAATGGATAAATATCAAATAGATAATTTATATATGAATTGGTGTATTTGGGGATAAAAGTTTCTCACACTCTTAAATTTCAAGTAAAAAAAAAATATATTAGTGATAATTAGTTCATTGCATGTGTAATAGCGCAAGGAAGTTTTTTATAACATCATTGGCCACGTGAATCAATCTTGGAATTTACTAACTCAACTATTTGTTTAACTTAACTATTTATTTAACTTGAATTTTTAATTAAATCATGTGAGAAATGTCTTTAATCGAATTGATTGATTTCATGGGCCTAAATATACCTTTAATGAACAGTAAATATATGATTTAATTTAAGAGAAACTTTAAAATAATAATTTTTAAAAAAATTACCAAGATATAATAAATTAGATTGACTCTAGTCCCTCCACGACCCATGCCATGAATCCTATTAGGTTTGATAATATTTTTTTATATAAATTCTTTTATTCAATTATATGATAAAAACATTGAGTACCAACCTAAAAATATATATTTATCTGAGACGATGATAATCATATAAAAAATAAATAAAAATAAAATATACAGTGTAGTCAACCAATCCAACATTGAAAAATAAAATAAAAAATTATTAAAAACAATTAAAGGATAAAAAAAAACATATTCAATCAATGGGTAAACTAGTCAAACCTTAACCCAATATTGAGATTTTTTTTGAAACCTCGACAACTTTATAAAAAACAAAATAAAACTAATTATAAAACTGAATTCTCAATATATTTAAAAATAAAATAAAAAAAATAATTAAAAACAAAAAAAATTAAACTCTTGAGACTCACGAACCAAGTCAACTAGCTAAGTCTTGGAATATGTTTATCAACTTTATAAAGTTTAATAGCATGACTTTTCTCCAAAATTATTTTTTTAAAGAAAAAAATAATGAAAAAATATTAAGTCCAATTAAAAAAATACATCCCACCAACCATAACTAAAACAACCTGAATGGACATAGATGTCCCTTTGTTGCCAAGGTTGATTCTAGTTGGCTAAAAGTGTAACTTACATCAAGTACAAAATAAAAAAAAAACATAAATTGTGAAATCAAATTCTCAGTCACTCTAATATTAATATATAAAATCAATAAAAGTAATATTTTTTTTAAAAATAACAATAAATTTTTAACAACAACAACAACAATAAACATTAAGTATATACTCAATAACAAATATTTGAAAATTTATATTGTGTTAAAAAAATTAAAAATTTCGATGAGCCCCTGGATTCAATCTACCAAATCTTTAGCTATTGAAGGCATCTAAATAATTCTAAAGTGTTATTAATGTGGAACAAACGAAGCCACCCCACTCAAGATCAATAATAACTTGTGGAAAAACCTCAACAACTGTCCCTCGCAGAAAGCCTAGCTAGAAAGGTTAAATGGTTTATCTATTATATTATTCTAATGGATAGTAATTTATTCCCTATGCTAAGGGAATTTACCCACACCTTGTAGTTTCCGTTAATTAATGAGTGACGTTAGGGTGGCATCTCTCTGCATAAAACAAACTAAACATTAGAAATTGGGTGCACGTGCATCAACTGTCCATGGTCTTTACATCCCCAAGAAAATGCATGGGATCCAAAGACTATTAAAATCTTGGAGATATTGAGAATTATGCAACTTCTTCACGATATTTATGCACCAAATTTGCTCTCATGAGCAATTAGACAAGCAATTACTTTAAAGGGCATCAAATTTCTTTTTTCCTTTTTTGTTAAAGTAATAAAAAATATTTTTATTATACATGTTTTTAAAAAAATAAAAAATCTCAACAGTCAACCTTGAAACTTACTAGCCGGATTTCTTGTATAACTCTAACAATAATTTTTTTAAAAAAAGAATTTAAAAGAAGAAAAAATAGAAACTAAATTAAAAAAACAAGAAGAAAGAGATTCATTGTTTATATGCATATGTTTTTTTTATAAGAAATTTTAAAATTACGTAATATTATTTTAATTACAGTATGAGCTAAATCAAGCTAAATGAGAATGATAAAATGAAAAATGATACAAATAACAGAGTTAGAGTGTCAGCATGGAGAAAACAATAAAAAATAAACCACCTTGTTCTTATTTCTTCAAGCTTTCTTTCCTTCTCGTCTTGGCTCTAAATATGGTGCTGGTTAATCTTTCTCTAGACTCTTGCAAGTGAATCACTTGATCATTCGATGAAGGACTAAATTTCCCTCTTTTAGAAAAAAAAGTTATAAATTAGTTAATATAGTGAAATTCGCAACAAGGTTGTTGATGCAATTTTAAAATTAAAGAATATATAGATAAATAGGTCGATAAATAACTTAAATAGTGAAAAAAGGAAGCTAAAGTTCAAAGATGAAGACGAAGGTTGCTATGGCTCCTCCTAACACCCGAAACGAGACAACCTTTTCCTTTCCCATATGGTTTACCAAAAAAAAAAAGCAACGCACTCACAATTAAAAAATAAAATAAGGAGACATTTATACTTGAATTAATTAAAATTAAGTTAGGATAGAAGTTAGAGAAAAGGGGATGGGAGGGGTTTTCTTTACTAAACTATCATAGTAAAAAATAAAAATAAAAATTTTTATATTAACTTTCAAATTGACATAATAATTGATACGTGCATATAAAATATAAAATATAAAATATAAATAGTATGGTGTGTTGTGCATTAAATCCTCATTTTTCAAATAATTGAGCTATACAAAAGTTGAACATGATTTTTATAAATTAAGATGTGATATGATAAAAACAAAAATGATCTAATAATTAAAAAGTTAACATGATAGAAAAAACTAAGAAATGAGAGGGAAACGAAAAAGAAATGAAAGAAAGAAAGAGGAGTTGTGAATACAGTAAGGCCGTGTTAGTTTTTTTAGAAGTGGTTTTTGAAAAATTATATTTTAAAGTTTTTTGTGTTTGTTTATTATTAGAAAAATTAGTCAATGAAAAACACTTTCTAGTTAAAAAAAAAATTAGGTTGATTTTCAGGAAAGTATTTTTCTGAAAAATTTAAATGGAAAACACTTTTCTAGAAGTTGTGAAAACTTAAAAATATCATATTATTTTCTTATTACATCAAATTTGGTCATCAAACTTTTGACTGCTATATATATTTTGAATATTTATTTTTTAATTTCATCTCTTAAAATTTAATTTTTATATTAACTCTGGTCCTTATTTTTATAATTATTATTTGCCTTTTTCTTGTTATTTTTTTATTAAAATTTTTTATTTATCAAATTTGGTTCTCATTCTTTTAATTGTTACTTATTTTATTTGAAATAATTTATGAAATATTAATTATTATAAATTTAATTTCTTCATCTTTTTTTTTTAAATTTTTTAGATTTGATCTTTTTAATTTTGATTATTATTTATTTTATTTGAGATAATTTATGAAATTATATTTTTGTTTCAATTTCATTCTTATTCAAATTTTTAATTTGTAAGATTTGTTTCCACTATTTTAATAAACTTGAGAAAAATAAAACATTAATAAGTTATTTTTCAGCTCATTTTTCATGATATAATTATACACTAGAAAGTATTTTTTAACTTATTTCCCATTACACTACTAAACATTAAAAAATAATTTATTTTTTTTAAATTTACTTTTCAAAAAAAAATATTTTTCAATAAATAAACAGGACCTAAAGCTTTGACTATGACAATCTCAATAGAAATATTTCAACACCACGAATCCTAGATACTATGAAAAGCTAACGTCAAAGTTGATGATAAGATGACAACAAATGAGCATATTATTGCCTTTATACCGCACCTGTGAGTTACTATTAGCTCTGAAGTTGGTTTTTCATTCCATTGATATATTTCATGTGGTATTGAGAATTTCATTGTTAGAGTTTTAGTGTTTCTGTGAAATCTTTTTTTCTTTTTTTTTATTATAATATTTTTTTCAATGTAATTATATCTTTATAAAAATTGCATGTTAGACTTTTGTATAGTTTAATTATTTGAGAAAGAAATGGAAAAATGGAAATTTGTTAGTTGATCCATGTAGCATGGTAAACACACTTGGGCATGTATTTTATATGCAAGTATCACTTACTATCTTAATTTATATTATTATTTTTTTTGCTACGATAGTTTTAGAATTTCTTCTTTTTTTTACTGTGCAAGCCCAGGAAAAAGCGGGGTGACCACCTGCCAAATGCATATAAAAAGCCGCCAATGCTAAACCATTTTCATTCCATTTTATCTATCTTCCTTCTTCATCAATCATATATTTTGTGACTAGCTACACTTTCCATAATCCAAACCCTGTTTCTGTTTTCAACCCTTTTTTTTCAGCTTCCTTCTTCAGTGAAAGGATACCCTCCTGCTTACCGAACAAGGCCCCGAACTCTAATCACTGCCAAGCATTCCCTTCTTCTTTCTTTCGGTGGTTTAAGTTCACGGAAACTATAACAAAGGTCTTTTACCCTTCTTCTAATATTCCTTTCTGTAACAGTGCTTCTTATCTTTAGTTATTGTTTGTTGGCTACCTTGTTTTGCTTCTTCTGTTGATCTCGTTTTTGTGAAAAATGGAAACTTCATAGGGTACAGTTGAAGATGAACAAAGGAGGGGGAACGAAGAAAATGAAGTACGTGTTGGTTACTGGAGGAGTAGTGAGTGGACTTGGGAAAGGAGTGACAGCAAGTAGTGTTGGTGTTCTTCTTAAGGCCTGTGGACTTCGTGTTACTTCTATCAAGATTGGTCTGCTCTGTTCTTCTGCACCTTCCTTTCTATTTCATTTTCTTTCCAGGTTTACTGTTACTCCTAAAGAGAAAATACAGCTACACGCTCTTGTGCTTCTCCTCTCCAACCGAATCTCATGTTCACTGCATAGAAATCCTACCCTCTTTTTTTCCTTCCTTTCTACCCATTGACTTCTGAAAATAAATCTTTGACAAGTGTCTGTTCCTCCTCTGGACTTGTAATCAGGACTTCCACTTTTTGGAGGTTATAAAGTTAAATATTTGGTAAAAGGACAAGTTCCCGTTTCATTTTCATTTCTTTGATTTCTGGAAATGGGCCTATATCGAGTTTGGTTAAAACTCCATAGAAAGTTTTCTTGTTCTTAAGTTTTGTTGCTTTGCACTGTTCTATGATCTTTCGATGTGGTCTTCTTGATTTCTTTTCCATTATTCATTAAAATAATCATAATGTCTCAATTAGGATAAGAAGGTGTCGCTATTTTCTCTACTTCTTTAGGACACTTCAGATTGTTGTTCATGCTAATAATTTCTTGAATATCTTTCATTGTCAATTCAGATCCATACTTAAACACTGATGCCGGAACAATGTCACCCTTTGAGCATGGAGAAGTGTATGTCCTAGATGATGGTGGAGAGGTAGATAAGTTTCCTCTATATATTTTCTATGTTCTCGAGAAGATTTTATTGAGGGGGTTCTCTGAGAAAGCAAAATAGCAGCTTATGCATGCAGATAAATTTCTTGGACTCCACATCCTTGAGAGGAATTCCCTGTAATTCAAAAGATTGGCCTCCGTATGCCTTCGGTATTGGAGTCCATAGCAGTAAAATAAATGGAATCTGTTTAAAATTACTCTTGGATAATTCTCATGCCCTTCTCTCTGTTTCTGGTTACCATATACGATCATGCTAGATCATACCCATTAAACCTGTGGACTAATACATCTCTTACTCTTTATGAGTGAAAACAGAAAAAGACGAAATCATACTGTTTACTTTATGAAAGATAGGAAATTGATCTAGGCCGAAAGAAATGACTTGCTTATCTTGCTGTAAAGGTGGACCTGGACCTCGGAAATTATGAGAGGTTTCTAGATATCAAGCTGACACGCGATAATAATATCACTACGGGAAAGATTTACCAGGCAAGTGGTTTAAACTTCATGTTTCTACGTGTATTACACATTTTTTAGCTGGAAAAAACAAAGATCATTAGAAGTAGCTGACACGTTGTTACTGAAGCTAGTTATCCCTTTTTCCTGTTGAATTGCAGGCTGTTATTGACAAAGAAAGAAGGGGAGATTATCTGGGAAAAACTGTGCAGGTTTTTCTCTAGCTGAGTTTGTCTGTTACATTGTCCTGTAGCTTACCATAAACTTTCCATGTATAGTTCATCTTCTTTATGTATTTTTGCAAACTGCAGGTTGTCCCTCACATCACAGATGCCATTCAAGAATGGATTGAACGCGTGGCATTGATACCAGTTGACGGACAGCCTGGTCCCGCTGATGTTTGTGTCATTGAATTGGGTGGAACTATAGGTAAATTAACAATATCTTTCTTGATGAATGGATCACGAGCTGTTCTCCATTTTTTTGTGTCACTAGAAACTTACCTGTGTGCAGGAGATATTGAGTCCATGCCATTCACTGAGGCTCTAGGGCAGTTTTCATACCGAGTGGGTAAGACCACTACCTACGAAACTTTACATGATGCAGTTTGAGACTCTTCTCGCCTTTGCATCTTCTAACCAGTCGACTTGTTCTAATTAATGCTCGTTTCACAGGCGCTGGCAACTTCTGCTTGATTCATGTCAGCCTTGTGCCTGTTATAAGTGCTGTTGGTGAACAGGTAAGCTGCTTAGAATATTGTCTCTGTATATATTGAGTGGATAAAAGATGATTGTCTGTGGATCTTTTTAGTCCATATGAACAAATTTTAAAAGACAGTGTATTTACTCTTTTCAGAAAACAAAACCAACTCAGCACAGTGTTCGGGGGCTGAGAAGCTTAGGTTTGACACCAAATATCTTAGCTTGTCGCAGCACATCGGTAATTCTCTCGGTCTTTCACACACCAACACATGCGAGCTTGTAGTGATTGTGAGTTCTGCGAACTTCAGATTATGGACTTGAATCTCTTTTACAGGCACTTGAAGAGAACGTAAAGCAGAAACTCTCTCAATTTTGCCATGTCCCAGTAAGTTGATTACAAGGATAAACCTTTCCATGCATGTTACTAGAATATTTTCTCGTCTACTTTGCAAGTTTATTGAGACCCCGAGTTTTCCAGGCAGAAAATATCGTCACTCTCTATGATGTTCCCAACATCTGGCACCTTCCTTCGCTTTTAAGAGTGAGTACACTTGTAGTCCTTTTGACATTCATTCCATTGCTTAGCTTCTAATTCTTAAACTATGGTTTGTTTCTTCTCAATTAGGATCAGAAGGCTCATGAAGGAATTTTGGGAGCGCTGAACCTTCATGGGTTTGTCAAGTGATCCCACTTATCATTGTTTCCCCGCTCTATAATGCATTGCGTGATATCTTCCATTTGCTGACATCCTTAAATTATTGTCTTGTAATTTACAGCGTTGCCAGGGAGCCCAATTTAAAGGAATGGACCTCTAGGGCTGAATTCTGCGACACGTTACTTGAACCAGTGGGTCTTAGCAAATTTCAATTCACATATTTAGCAATTTCTACCTGAACTTTATGTACTGAGTTGTGAATTGCAGGTTCGAATTGCCGTTGTGGGGAAGTATACAGGGCTTTCAGATTCCTACCTTTCCTTGCTAAAGGTTCGCTTATATCTATCATTTCCTTTTTAAAGCTTAGAATTACCGTTTCTGTGGGAAGTTTCTCGTGGTCATGCGATGAAGTCTTTAGTGTTTATCCCTGAGGTTGCTGCTGCTCTGCCGTACTTGAACCATAGATGTCAGACTTTGAAACAAACAGCCTGTATCTAACCACTTAACTACCTTTCTTAAAACACTGATTTTGTTATAGACGCATTGCATGTCTTTGGATCTCTGCTGTCCTCCTTGTGCTGTTATTAGGTGAATTAGTTTTACAATATTTCTTTCTTCATGCACGCAAACTTCAATTCAAATGCGTCAAAAGGAGTCCTAGAAATGTGAGACATATTCTGCAACCATCTGTCATGAAGCTTTTCATCATTCATAATTTCACAGTCGTCAAAACTTGTAATTGTTGATTTGTGCCCCTTGAAATGTTATGCGAATGTAATATGCATTTATATCCATAATAAAGATAATATTATGGTGTTTTCCCGGTGATAAAAGTTATTTTACCGCTGGCAGGCTCTTTTGCATGCATCTGTTTCTCTCCGCAAGAAACTTGTTGTGGACTGGGTTCCAGCTAGCGATATCGAGGATGAAACTGCAAGAGAGGTTAGTAATCGGAGTACTGATATCGTATAGACTAATCTTTATTCCTTGCTTCACTTCTTGACTTGAATGCTCCTCGTGCAGAATCCTGATGCATATAAGGCTGCTTGGAAGTTGTTAAAGGTTTGTATTGCTAATGGTCAGATGCGTGAAGCTAGTTTTCATTTTTAATACTAGCCCTCAAAGTTCTGCTTGCTTTCTTTCGTAGCCGCCTGACTAGCTTATGTCTGCAGGGTGCAGATGGTGTTCTTGTCCCAGGAGGGTTTGGTGACAGAGGTGTAGAAGGAAAAATTTTTGCAGCCAAGTATGCGCGAGAGAACAGAATTCCATTCCTTGGAATCTGTCTGGGAATGCAAATTGCAGTCATTGAGTTTGCACGATCTATCCTTGGTCTGCAAGATGCTAACAGCACGGAATTTGATCCTGACACCAAGAGTCCCTGCGTTGTATTCATGCCCGAGGTTTTTATAGTGTCCCCTCAATTTTGAATTACATAGCCAACGGTCGTCGGCGTTTTCTAGTTTAGTCTGACATTTTTCTTCATCAACAGGGGTCAAAAACCCACTTGGGAGGCACCATGCGTCTTGGGTCAAGGAGGACATATTTCCATGTCATGGACTCCAAATCGGCAAAATTGTAAGTAATTGAGTGGCTTGAAAACAGATATTGATATGCCAGTGCCTATATTCATGTAAATGATAAATTTTGATGATGTAGAAGTCTGTTTTTCATATTTACCAATCTGAAATATGTATGCAACAAGTGGATCAATACTGTTTACTTGTGAATATCCGAGATTGGCTGAACCCTGAATTCTGGATTCTGTCAGGTACGGTAATAAAGGTTTTGTTGATGAGAGACATCGTCACAGATACGAGGTATGGGGCGTCAAGAACTCAAGATGCGTATCGTTTCCATGTAAGTAGATAGTTGCTCGAGAAATGATAAAAAGTCTTATTTGTGCAGGTGAATCCTGATATGGTATCATCCCTGGAAGATGCCGGGCTCTCATTCACTGGCAAGGATGAAACTGGCCAACGCATGGAGGTACGCGGTTCTGTACCTGCAAACTTCTGTTCTCCATTTTTCAAATTGCTTTAGGATCAATAGTTCCCTACCGTTATTCTAAGTTAAATTTGGCTCATTGACAGATAGTTGAGCTGCCTAATCATCCTTACTATATTGGTACTCAATTCCACCCTGAATTCAAGTCAAGACCAGGGAAACCTTCTGCACTATTCTTAGGTTCATCTCTCACTCTTCTCCATATTGCGAGTCTAATATTTTTTTCTCGTCTTGAACCAAAAACTACTCTTTATATATATATATATATATGTGTCTTCACATTGATTTTTGATAATCAACCTTTCGAATTGAAGGCCTGATAGCAGCAGCATGTGGCCAGCTAGATCCTCTCCTACACGCTCACAAGATTCCCAATGGAATGGCCAAAAAAATAAGCCTCTACCAGAATGGAAATGCAACCAAGTTTACAAAGATACCGGCAGACGGTATATACAGCAATTGCAATGGTGTGCATGCCTAAACTCCGATCCTGCCCTTTATAAGAGCATCTATTTTTTTTTTCTTGAGTGATACTTGTTCCCGTGATGCTCCAGTAGTGTCTTAGGATCTGCTTTGTACAGTAAGTTGAGTATTTGGTAGGAGTTAGCTTTGAGAGGAATGGCAGATAAAATAGAGCTTGATCCTGGTCTTTTAAACAGGAAAGCCTGTTGTAATTTACAGTTGTACCATACTTTATAAGCCTTCTGGTTAAGATGATGTTTTAACTCAATGAAAATCACTCTAGTTTGCCTAGATTGCTGCTGAAGCACACTAACGTCGTAGAAGCATCCCGGATTTGTTGCGTTCTCTATAATTCAGGTCTCCGCTAGACTAGGTTGAAACAGCCTCCTGGAAATGCAATGTGTTGCCACTTTCCAGTGAAGGAGAGATCCCAGGATGCTGGTTTTAACCTTGTGCAGACTGAACAGGCTCTGGAAAATTCATAAAGGTGCCCCGTTCCAGACTGGTTATCCCTACTTCAAAACCAGTCAGCAAACAGAGCACGGGTTAAGCTTAAGGTTTTAATCTGAGAGAAGCATGGAGACCAGGATGCATGGACAATGGAAGGAGTAAATGGACACCGTCCCTACTCTCATTCCACGGATGCACAAGTTCGGCAATGTTTTGATAGTGTATAAACGGTGGGAAATACAGCGGTAATGTTCTTTTGAGAATTATGAATACATACATACTAGAATATGTCAGTTACATATGCTATTGCAGTCAACAGTAAGAGAAAAAAACTAATGACAAACCCTAAGTAGATTAGGGCAGGGAGATACAAATACAGAGAAGAATATTTGCAGGCAAATCAAACTTATACGCTGGAAGAATTGTTCTGCAAAAAGAAATCATAAAATAAGATATGCCCTTCTATTAAATATCCATGGATTGATTAGAAGTTTTCTCCCCTGTGGATAAGGACTTCTTATTCAAGGAAAACACAGTTGAAAAGGGAAAGAGCTTAGTACCATCACTGAAACTGCGATATACAATGGCAACAAAGAACAATCATTTCAGAAATCTATTGGCAACTAGTGTTTGATATAAAAGATAATGGGCATAATATCTCCTCAAGAAACCATCCAGAGATGCTCCACAATATGAAACACGATGATACTACATCTCCTGACTGTAAGAGAATAGTTGATTGAAGAGAAGTACAACATGAAAGGAAGGAAAAAATGCAAAAAATTATGTTAAAAATATCATGGTACTCTCGTGGTTAGCTTAAGATCGTTCATTTGAATGGCTGATTGAGAGGTATTCAAATCTGACTGTATAGTTTCTCAACAAACTGGTTTGGCTGCAATTTAACCCTGATAAGAAAAAAATCTCCGTCACGGAAGAGGGCTGCAAGGTCTCCATTTGCTAACAGTTGCACTCAAATGGTCTGGGACCATAGCAGACCATGAGGTCAAATCAGGCAAGGGTCCCGTCAATGCAAGATAATTTGCACCTTCACTCTCTGGAACTCTCTTCCAGCTTAGCTGAGCAATCAAATTTCAATCTAACTGTAAACTTATTGTTGTCTTTAAGAACACTAAGCAAATGCCAGTTCACATAGAAACTTTGGGGCAGTTAGGCAAGCATTTAAGCACATCTAAAAATTGATTCCACATTTTGTTTAATTAGTGAACAAGGAATCTCAATGACGTATCCTACAGCAATTTATATGGGAAATTCAACTTGAAAGCAGTGTATTCCAATTTTCAAGTCTAAATTAAATATTGCTTTTTAACTTTTTCGAAGGCAAAAAAATGACATCACACATGGTTCAAACAGCCTAGTTTTTGCAATGTTTGGACTTTGAAGGACAGATGAGTACGTTTTTTTTTAATGTTCAAAGCATAGAAAAATACAGCTCTCCACTAGTCCTTCAATCTGGAAAACCAAAAAATAGTTCAAACAGGTTTCAATATGCTGACCGGTTTTCAACCATTTTAAAAAATCAGGCATGTGTAGGGGGTTTTAATTTTACTGAAGGATAAATTATATACAGAACCTTGAGATATATGTAAGTACACAAACTACTGGTTTTGTTTTTGAAGTCCCAACCATTTATACTCCCTTCATTTCGATGTAGGAAAGCAACCCTCGCTCCCATAACCACTACCAAAACAAAATGCAAAACAAAATGAAGAATTCCTGGCTGTCTTCGGTTAAAATTTGATGAATCAGAAAAAATGCAATTGTATCAAATGTCAGTAAAGTAAATGCCATACTTGTCCAGGAAATGCTTCACACAAAACCTTGATGGTTGGATTTTCAACCCAAGCATTATCAACTGATTTAGTATTTCTTTCATTTATAGCATCTGATTCTTCAATGCCTCCACAGTTCACCATAAGGCGACCATCAGGTATCAATCTACCCTTCATTTCCAGCCAAGTTGCTACCTGTCAAACACAATTACCAAGTTTATATATGTAAAACTGTTATACATGGCACTAACAAAGGAGAAAAAAGTAGTGGCAAGATCAAGGGATATACAGATTTATGTTTCTAAAGAAAACTCACATTTGAATTATAGAATCCATGGTAGCATACCCTAACTTAACGAGGGTTACACCCTCTAACTTACACTCAGTGATAACATGTAAATGCATAATAGACTAGAGATCTTTGCTAGTGAAAAAGGTAATATTTGTAACCATCAGACCATGAAATCCTGGAATTATGCTTTTGGAAGTTCTTTCATGTTATGGCAGAAACACTTCAAGCTGAGGTTAGCATCCTTTTCAGATATGGAAACTTGTAACAATATAACCTTCATATTTCTAGAAGGATAACAGATACACAAACAAAATGCAATGGACCAACAGAACATTGGCGCTCCCTGCTACCTCATGGCCAACGCTTCCAACTTTCAGTCAAACATACATCTACCATCCACCAGTGCAAAAAGTTTTGGCCACTGCCCTTTAATTTTTCTAGCAGTCCCCTAAATGGTTCTCAACCAAAGTCATTTTTTAATATTCCTGGGCATGATACCTGTTCTGGAGGGATTGCAAAGGACTCCTGCAGTACTTGTCCCTAAGAAGTTAAACATGCAATTTGAGAAAAATTCAATGATCTTTTTATTCTTGCTTAAGGCAAGCAACAAATTTTATGCCCTGGAAGGGAGGAAGCAAGTGCTAGCAATTAACATTTGGTCAAGCCTGTGATTGATACTGAAAAAACTTAGTCATTAACTAGTGTATGTCTGCCGTAAAAATCCTATTAAAAACTCAGTCTATGGGCTTCCTCTTGTCTCTTGCGGTGTCATAAACCCATACCATAAACATGCATATGTTCTTCAAATATATGGGGGAGGAGGGGGGGATTTTATTCTAGCTTCCTTCTTTTATATGTATATAAAAAATCCTGCTTACAAGTGTTTTTTAGCTTCTTACAACTAACAAAATTTAAGGCTGTATAGACTCGAGTGCCTCACATTAAATTATCATAAATTGTTGTGCTTATATGAGACAACGACTTCATTAAGAGTGATAATTTGACAGGCAACTAAAATTAAAGAATCAGGTACCAAGCCACAAAACTAGCCACTGATAGTATAAGAAACAAAAACATTTCGAACATACCTCTTGTAACCGTGGCAAAACCTTCCCCCCACAGAACAGGTCAATGACAATGCCTGAAAAAATATTGGTGCTGTATATCAGTGAAAAGAGGAAGAAACCAAATGCTTGAACAAAGCAAACAATACAAATTTACAGAACAAAAGTGAATTAATGGCAAAGACTAACTAATATACAAGTGGATGTAATAAAAAGAAATGCTACATATCAAGCTTTAGCTGAGAGGAATGTTATTCGGGCATGAACAGTCAAGCAGGACTTGTGATTCGCTCCTAAATATATCATAACAGGGTGTTCTCTTCAATCTTGCTACAGCAACCATACCTCAATACCTGCCTCCACTTCTCAAAACCTACCCATGATTACCCCAAGGGGGCTTGCTTACAAGAAAGAATACTTAATCATACTAATGACCAAACATCCATACAGTAAAATCAGAAAATGAGCAAATCCTGCATGCATGCTCTAAACCAAAAATAGACATGTCATTATCCTCCTCACCAGCATATTTTCTACCATCATCTTCCAAGGAACATAGGGCATCACCAACAACAACATGAAGCATGCCACCAGCTTGAGTTTGCTTCTCAAGATCCGATAGCCCAAAATAATCTCTTGCTTTATTGATCAACTAATGCAAAAAGATCCATTTCAGTAAGGAGCAATCAATATCAAATGGAAAAGGACCAAAGAGTTTTGCTACTGCAAGCATCATTGCACAAACAATAAACAAATTCCCAATTAGCCTCATTTTTTGCTCAGAAAATAATCTGCAGGAAATTAAGCCAAGGCAGTTAAAAAGGGTTGGCTGAAAATATTTTCTATTGACAGCAGAAATCCACCAAAAATTTAAAAACAGAAAATTTCCTTAGTCCATAATTTTACAATAACTGAGTCTATTGTTAGAAGGTTTTTGGTGCGAGTCATATTTGCAGCACTTCAGATTAGTCCATGAATTTACTTTGATTTTTTTTTTCCTGAATAAAATGCAAGAACTAAGAAGATAATTAACGTTTCTCATTGAGAACATAGGCGACTGTGTCAATACAAGCAACTAGGAAATCCACTGACATTGACTTGGCCCTAAATCTCAATGCTGAATCATAAGCAACTTCCTGTATTCTCTAACTATATTTGGCACAGTAAAAATCTCCACGAGAACAGAGTGAACATTAGTCCAACAGAAGTAAAAGAAAAATGTTTGAAGGGGCTATGTTTAGAAAGGTAAAAAGGCAAATTGGGATGGAAAAGAAAAAAGGGCAATCAAATTTAAACGACTCTGTCATTGTCCTTACAATTTCATCTATTTCCCAACCTTCAAGCTGCAATGAAGGCCACACATCAAGCATCAAATGCGCAGCTGTACCACCACCCTGGACAATTAGAAAAGTTCACTGTACATGCGAACTCATTGACTTGATAAATATAATCATACGTTCAAGAACATAAACACCCTAAAGGGAGATGAAATCAGCTACCAGGCCAAATATTGCAACGGGGCCTTGTGGAATAATAGCTGGCAAACTAGCAAATTCATCCTGCATAACGAATGGAGCTGATCAATCAGGTAAAAATTAAAACTGATGTATATTTTAACTTTTACTGTTCAAAATCAAAATGGACAGGCAAAGACATGAATTGCTACTTTTATTAAATAACAAAAACTAGAAAGGAAGGAAGCTTAACATAGCATACATACCCAATACGAACGAGTCCATTTCTGACCATCCTTGTAAAGAAGGCTATGAACATTATCTGTATAATCAATGATCATCATCATACGTTAAATAACAAGAAAAGCACCCCCTCCCCACCCCCACCCCCACCAAAAAGAAAAAAGAGAAAAAGAAAAAGAAAAAGAAAAAGAAAGAAAGGTGGATGAGGAAGAAATTACGAGTGGAGTCGAGGAGCAGCATCCTGGTTTTAGGAGTGTCAACGATTAGAATGTCATTGTACTGACTTTTCACTGCTGTCAATACCTTATACTCTTCTTCCTGCTCTTCTTTATTAGAATCAGAAGAAGAACCCTGGACCTGAAGAGTAGTAGTGGTATGAGCATTTGGTTTTTGTGTAAGACGGGAACAAGTTAACGAGAAAGGAATAGGAAACGACAACGCATTTGTAGTTCTAGAGGTACAACACCGCCAATGTGTCTGAGAGTAACTGATTCTTGTTGGGCTTGATGATGGTGAGTATGTCAGCAAGGGATTCGTTGCAGAAAACAACGATATCATTTTTACTAGTGCCAGTACTGGTTTTTTCGAAGAATGCCCTTCTTTCTTGCGTTTCGTGATAAGATTTTTTGTTTTTATCGTGATATCTTAACACAAACAAACCTTTGCTTTTAGTCCCTCTACTTTTTTTCTCTCGATTCTCCAATCCCTCGTCTTTTTTTCTCTCTCTCAACTTTCTTTTCCATTTCCGAGCCCGAGTTGAATGATAAGAAAACTGTAAAAAAATGGATATCGATGTCTATGGCAGATGATTGTGTTGCCGTCTCTCCAAATCAGATAGTGTTAATTTAAGTCATGAAAGAAGAAAGACTAGAGGCATACCTCCCTTCCTTTCTCGGATGTCTTTCTGTCCATCCAAACAACCGACTTCTCTCTCTATCAAACCTCATCCCTCCCTACTTTTCTTCTCGAGGATGTTTGGTTTTCCAACGAAAAAATAAAATAAAATATCCCAAGCATGTAGCCATCCTTGCCAAGTTCATTAAAGATTATCCCAAGCATGCTGCCATTCTCGCCAAGTTCATTCAGCTTGGAGAAATTTATGACCAAAACATGAGAACACTTGCAGAAATTTGTAACTGCTTCAAGATATGCTAACAAGGTACATTTATGCCAATAAAAGCCTATAGTTTAACGGACACTGGTGCATTTTTATCTTAAGTTGGCGTATCGCTTTGAAAGCAAGGGAATTTATTTATTTATTTTTATCAAGAACCATAACTATATTCAGCATCCATTTCATCTTTCTATTTAGTTCGCGTCTTATCAAAAGCCCATTGTTGCTGTAAGCATGATTACTAGACATCTACATAGAATTTCCTTGATTATAGGAGATTTGCTCCACATAATATTAGTAACTATATCAAATATATCTACATCATATTTCATTATATATCTGTGATATTTCATTCCTAAACTAACTTATATTCTTATGTATATATATATAGTTATTGTATCTCAGTACAGTAAAACATTCAAATAATATATGCACAATTCTCTGCAACCCTTCTTTGCTATTGTTCTTTGATCTCTGTTAACATGGTATCAAAGCCTAGACTCTAAATCTAAAATTTCTCATATGCGTTCATGATATCTGTGTCTTTGCAATAAATATGTTCCTACTTCTCTTTAGTATCCTTGCAGTAAATATGTTTCTGCTTCTCCTTGGCATTCATACAAACACCTCTCTGACAGTATTATTGGAGTCTACAACTATCATGTGCCTTGCTCTCTGTCATCATCATGGAAAAACCTGATATTTCATAACCCATTACAACTGTTTTGTCTGGTTCAAACTATAATCTTTGGATTTAAGGAATGAAGAGCTTCTTAATTGGTCGTAAGCTGTGGCGTATTGTTACTAGAGATATCACTAAACCAACCAAAGAGAAAGATGAATCTGATATAAAGGATTCACAAACGAGACAGATTCTTGGAACGGGTCGCAAAGCGGGTCGATTATTTGAGCTTGCATCACTTCACTTACCTCAGAAATTTATATCTGCTGCTAAAACCACAAATTCTTCCATTCACCAATGACATGTTCGACTTGGACATACCTCGGCTAGCAAAATTCAACCTTTAATTTCTCGTGGATTATTAGGATCTACTAAGTATGAGTCATTCAATTGTTTACATTGTCAGCTTGCAAAACAACCTGCCTAGACTTTTTCCAATAATGTCTTTATTTCAAATAGTCCTTTTAGCTTAATACATTCTGACATTTGAGGTCCTTCTCTTGTTCCTTCTATCAATGGTTTTCGGTATTTTGTGTTATTTATTGATGATCATTCTCATTTTACCTAGATATATTTTTTGAAACATCGTTCTGAGCTACCACAAATATACATTACCTTTACTAATATGGTTAAAACTCAGTTTTCTTGTCCTATGAAAATTCTTAGAACAGACAATGCAATGGAATACAGAGATTCTTCCTTACTTCAGTTCTTGAATAAGCAAGGTATTGTGGTTCAACGTTCTTGTCCTCATACCTCACAGTAGAATGGTAGAGCTGAGCGAAAGCATCGCCATATTCTTGATTCTGTAGGTGCTTTTCTAATTTCAGCATCATGTCCTGAAAAATTTTGGGGGGAAGCGGCTCTTAATGCTGTCTATACTATTAATTGGCTCCCCACTTCAATTCTTCATAATTTATCTCCTTTTGAAAAATTATTTGGTCAGCCTCCTGACCATTCTGTTCTTAAACCTTTTGGATGTGCTTGTTTCATGCTTTTACAACCTCATGAACATACAAAATTACAACCCCGTGCTCGTCTATGCTATTTGCTTGGTTATTGGAATGAACACAAGGGGTTTCGATGTTGGGATCCTATTTTCAATAGATTACATATCTCTCGTCATGTTGTTTTTTGGGAAAACATCATGTTCTCTTCTCTTTTAAAGTTTCACCACTCTGTCCAAACTGACTCCTTCTTTTTCACTAATTCCTTCATTGATTTGTTTTCAAGTCCTAATTCAGGTGATTCTGGTGCACTCACTGATAACTCTTTACCACATGATCCCCCTGAATCTGTACCAGCTGTTGATCCTGCACCTGTCCCTGCCACTATTTCTGTCAATCCTCTTCGTCATTCCACTCGGGTAAGAGAAACTCCTTATTCTCTTACAGATTTTCATTGTTATTCTGTTATTGCTACTCTTCATGAGCCTCGATCATATCGAGAGGCAAGTACTAACCCTCTTTGGCAGCAAGCTATAAGTGAGGAACTTCAGGCTTTGGAGAAAACTCATAATTGGGACTTAGTTAATCTTCCTCCTAATAAGACACCTGTTGGCTGCAAATGGGTTTACAAAATTAAGACTCGTTCTGATGGAATTATTGAGCGTTATAAAGCTCGTTTGGTTGCTAAAGGATACACTCAAGAGTGTGATATAGATTACGAAGAAACTTTTGCTCCTGTAGCTCGGTTAACATCTATCCATAGTCTATTAGCTATTACTGCAACTCGAAAGTGGAAGCTATTTCAGATGGATGTTACAAATGCCTTTCTTCATGGCGATTTAACAAAAAAAGTTTATATGCTTCCTCCTCCTGGTTATCATACTCATAAAGTTTGTAAACTTCAGAAAGCCTTGTATGGATTAAAACAAGCCCCTAGGGCTTGGTTTGCCAAATTCAGTTCCACTCTTGCTTAATTTGGCTTTCTTTCCAGTTCTCATGATTCTGCATTGTTCATTCGACGAATTGATCGTGGTGTTATTCTTCTATTAATATATGTTGATGTTATGATAATAACAGGAAATGATGCTTCTGGTATTTCTGAAGTTCAACACCATCTTAGTCAACATTTTGAGATGAAAGATCTTGGTCATCTTAGCTATTTTCTGGGTCTTGAAGTTTCTCAATCTTTTGAAGGCTATTACTTGTCACAAGCCAAGTATTCATTTGATTTATTTTCTCGTGCTGGTATCATTGACAACAAAACAGAGTCCACGCCCCTGGAAGTCAATTGCAAACTTACACCTCTAGATGACACTCCTCTTGCTGATCCTACTTTGTATCGATAGCTTGTTGGGAGTCTTGTCTATCTCACTACTACTCCACCTGACATCTCATATGCTGTTCATTTAGTAAGTCAGTTCATGTCTGCCCCTCACTCCACTCACTTCTCTGCAGTGCTTCGGATACTTTGTTATCTTAAAGGCACTCTCTTTTATGGTTTACACTTCTCTGCCAACTCCTCATTGGTGTTATCTGGCTACTCTGATGTTGGTTAGGGTAGAGATCCAACTGATCCTCGGTCTACAACTAGATATTGTTTCTTCTTGGGTGATTCTCTTATCTCTTAGCGTAGCAAAAAGCAAACTGTTGTTGCTCGCTCTAGTGCCCAATCTAAATATTGTGCTATTGCAGATGCTTCCTCTGAATTAATTTGGTTATGGTGGCTATTAACTGACATGGTTGTTCCACATTTTCCTGCCACAATGCTTTATTGTGATAATAGAAGTGCTATACAGATTTCTCATAATGATGTATTTCATGAGCATACAAAACACATCGAGATTGATTGTTATTTTGTACGACATCATGTTTCTCATGGCACCATACGATTGGTTTCTATCTCCTCTGAACAACAAACAGCTGATATTTTCATCAAAACACTTCTTCCAGGTCGTTTCCAGGATCTGTTACACAAACTAAAGATGGCATCTACTATACCACCTTGAGTTTGAGGGAGGGTGTTAGCATGATTACTAGACATCTACATAGAATTTCCTTGATTATAGGAGGTTTGCCCTGCACAATATTAGCAACTATATCAACCGTATCTGTGTCGTATTTCATTACGTATCTTTCATATTTCATTCCTAAACTAACTCATATTCTTATGTATATATATATAGTTATTGTATCTCAGCACAGTAAAACATTCAAATAATATATACACAATTCTCTGCAACCCTTCTTTGCTATTGTTCTTTGGTCTCTGTTAACAGTTGCAATCGATTCTCTGTTCTTGAATTGGTTAAAGATCCAAGGACAAAGGCATCCGCTCGAATTTGAGAAGAAAGACAACCAATGAATGGGTCTTCGATCAATAGAATATAAAAAATCTACACCAACATTCTTCTCAGGCACCCGCAAGATATTTAAGTGAATTTCCATCACTTGATTATCAAGGAATTGGTAGTTTAAATAAGTTCATGTTCTGACAAATAATCCAAATATTAAAACTATATTTTTTCTCTTTACAAATTTCAACTGACCACGGTTCTGCAGAGACAGTTCCCGGAAAAATATTAATTTATACGCGTGAAAGTTTAGTAAAATGAATGTTTTAGGCTAATGCCCCATGTAATGCTGAGAAAAGGAAGTTGATTTTCAGATTTCTGCGTTCAGAAATCTGAAAGCTTGCTTATCTCCGCAGGATTCCCATTGCCTGGTATACGTTATTCAGAGTGGCATCTGCAATCTCTGCAGCTTAACAGGCACCTTCCTCCAACACTATCCAGAAAAAAACTGCATTTGAAGAGACTGTTTTACTAATAAACAGTACATATGAATAGCAGTAGTACTCTCGAGGAGGGGGCAGGGGCAGGGAAGAACAGTACATGTAAATATTCTCTTCTTACCAATTTAAAAGTACAACTCTCATTAGTGCGAAGTCATAATCATTTTTTCTTCTTGGCTTCACAAACTGCCAGGATTTGCAAGATAACTTTAGATCTACTATACGTGATTAAATAAATACAAGACACCTCAGAATAAAATACAGAAAGGCAGAGAAATGACTTCTTCATACTCTCTGTTCTCTAAAGCACATCATGGCAATGACTTCACTGATATGTGTAGGCAATCTATGGCAGTTCAGACCAAAATCCAAGTGAAAAGGGAAAAGCAACAGATTTCCATGAAACTCCAATCAGCGGCCACATGCTACAAACAAGTTGCACTGGTACTGGCAAACATTTACAATTACACAACAATAATATGTGGTTTCTAAGACGATCTATGTAACCATGCATAACATCTTTTTTTACTGTTCCTGACCCTACTGAAAGAGAGAAAGGCATATATACAGGTAGAAACCTGAATGGGATGTAGATGTTCACTCAAAGCATCTGTTAGGAGAGGTTTGAACAAGCCCGAATTCAAAGCCTGGCATTCCTTCGCTGCATCCTACAATAAGTGTTCAACAGACATGGTCAGAGTGGAACATCATAAGCCCTCACAAATGACCATAATTATAAGACCAATCATTTCCTCAAAAGACAGTTGCCAACAGTCTTCTATCCCAAGATTAAAGAAAGAAAGATCTTAACATAAAATACACCGTCAAAGAATTACAAATAGGCATAAAGCAAGGCAACCTGTCGAAGCAAACATGTGAATTACATACAATACTTCTTTTGTCTTGCCTGAAACGAGCTGATATACAGAGAGAAGATTGCTACATTCAGGCCTTTCAGGATTATCAAATTCAAGGCTGCATGAATTGCGAGAAGAAAAACACAAGACGAGAGAGACCTTAAGATACTATACACTAGAAAATATTCTTGGATCAAAAGATATGGAAACGAGGGAGAAAACTGTCATGATTTTCTAGATGGATCAAGAATTAACCATGAAAATGAATGTTTTGCAACGATTGATCTTGTTTGCAATCACCTCCAAGACAAAAGGAAAAGTCGAGTAATTGTCACTTTTTTTCCAATGAGAGTTGCAAAATTTACAAGCATAAATTAACAGAACCATAATCAAAATAAGGTCCACCATACAACAAGATTTAATGGCAAAGTAAAGTTCATGGAAAGCCAGTTCTAAAAATCGACTCTTAGAGAGAGGAGCAAAATGATTGAGAATCTTAGATTTCTCCCACACTTTCAAGATTTAATTATAACGTAAAGTTTATGAAAGCCAGGTCCTGCTACCTAGTCGCTGAATTTAGCAAGATCAAGATGCTAAAATTCTGCAATTCCACACCAACGAGAAATCACAACCGTCACTTCAGCTCTCAATGAGATTATGATCGTACCTTGTAGCGTTTACAGTAACAAATCATCCATTATATTTTAATTACATGCTGTGACAATTACTTTTGTTTTCACCACTTCAAAAAAAAATTCAATCGCAAGGGGCGTTAATAGCATATGGATGGAAGCGTAGTATTGCGTAGTATCAATTACATTTGGGGTAAATTTGATGAAACCAAAGGTTTAGATACTCAATTGATAATGGGGTAATGCATCAGGGGCTAAATTCGAGATTCTTTTTTCTTTTTCTTCCAGCCTAACCCTATAATGGTAATTGCCAAGAAAGACTTTACTCGAGCCATTATCTACTTGAGAGCAGCCATTCCTTGTTCTCCCTCTCCGTATCCCCCTCCCAAAAGCCATGTCCTTCACTGCATCCACCAACCTCGTTACCAACGCTCCTCTCAACACAACCATCTTCTCCTCCCGCAGAAAGCAACGCGCCACTGTCAACCCACGCGCTTCCTCCATCAAATGTGATCTCATTTCCCCTCCCTCTGTTCCTTCACCACAAAACCCTCAACCCCACTCCAACTCCAAACAACAAAAACGCCAAAGTTCCCTCCTTAAAGCCCTCACCTTCTCCGGCACCGCCGCTGTCGCCACTGTCTTCATCCGCTTCACTCCCATCATCGACAGCGGCGGTGGAGACTGGTTCGGAGGAGGCAGTTGGTTGGGCGGCGGAGGTGGTGGTGGCGGCGGCGGCGGAGGAGACGGAGGATCAGGAGGAGAGTTCTGGAAGAACCTGTTTTCTGTAATTTCGGCGAATGCCGATGAGTCACAATCACAAGATTGGGACTCGCATGGATTACCGGCAAACATTGTTGTTCAATTAAACAAGCTTAGCGGTTTCAAAAAATACAAACTATCGGAAATTCTATTTTTCGACCGGCGAAGATGGACCACTGTAGGCACGGAAGACTCTTTTTTCGAGATGGTTTCACTCCGTCCGGGCGGAGTGTACACAAAAGTTCAGTTACAAAAGGAACTTGAAAGTCTAGCTACTTGCGGAATGTTCGAGAAAGTGGACATGGAAGGGAAGACAAATCCGGATGGAACTATAGGGATCACTATTTCCTTTACTGAAAGCACATGGCAATCAGCTGACAAGTTTAGGTGCATTAATGTTGGATTAATGCAGCAATCGAAACCGATTGAAATGGATCCGGATATGACTGATAAGGAGAAGTTGGAGTATTATAGGAGTCAGGAGAAGGATTATAGGAGGAGGATTGAAAAGGCAAGGCCGTGTTTGTTGCCTACGCAGGTGCATAGGGAGGTTTTGCAGATGTTGAGGGAGCAAGGGAAGGTTAGTGCTCGGTTGCTGCAGAAGATTAGGGATAGAGTGCAGAAATGGTATCATGATGAAGGTTATGCTTGTGCTCAAGTTGTGAATTTTGGGAATTTGAATACTAAGGAAGTGGTTTGTGAGGTTGTGGAAGGGGATATTACTCAATTGGTTATTCAGTATCAGGATAAGTTAGGGAATGTTGTTGAAGGGAACACACAACTTCCTGTTGTCAAGAGAGAGTTGCCCAAACAGGTTAATTGAAACGGGCTTTATTCTTCTTTTTTCCTCTAAATTTGTTTATTCTAAATGCCTATTATGATATATGATTGGCTCGGTGCTGATTGATTGTCTATGTGAATGAATCATAGAGTTAATGGCACAATCTACGCTGTAGTCTTTGGTTAGTTTTTGTTTTTCTGTGTTCAGGAGTTGCTGCCGAAATTTAAGTAGAACAAGGAGCGTAAGTACATGATTACATCAAATCAGGTCTCTTGATACCAGTAAAACGTGAACAGAAAATATTTCTTTTGCTTGTCTTAGGATTGAGATGTTAAGCGCTTATGTCTAATGCATGGTTTTGGTGATGATTTTGATTTACTTTAGTGTTTTTTCTTAGATTTGATTGAATGCTGAAAAGCATACGAGTATTAATCTAGATCAACATGTATGCTTTAATTAATGTGTACAGCCAGCCAGAAAGCAGATGATTGGATATAATCCAACATTGTGTTTCACTCTCTTTGCGTGTGATATGAACATGATGTTGTACTTTGATTGTGATTACTGGTGGATACTAGGTTATAGCATGCATATTATTATGTTGTCGTCGTTTAGTTTTATGCTGGAACTCTTAAGCAGAATCTGATATAAGACGCTCACCCTCTTTGTTGATGTTTTCTTCACTATTCAAATGAAGATACCTATACTGCCTCCTATTTAAAAGCTTGAACACTTAAATGTGCACTTGGCAATGAAGTTTTTCTTCAAATATTTATGCACTGGTGATAGAAACCAGCGGCTATTCCAAAAATTTTCTCCATATTATGGACAAAAGGCAGTGAATAGACAGGTTCTTAAATTATATTTTCATGTGATGAATAACTCTTCAACAATCTATTATGATCCTCGCACATAGGAACTCTAGAATTCATGCACCTTACTTTGCTGCATTACCTGTTATGATACTAATAGTTAATGACATTGTTTGGTGAAATAGATAAAGGATAATCCTTCATGATTCTGCTCCTCTGTTGGCCATGTCCCTGTTTTTATATTGTGGACTTTTTAAGATGATGAATGTTTTCTAATTGTTCATTTTGTAGGTTGATTTATTTTGTGTTTTTTAATTAACAGCTTCGACAAGGTCAAGTTTTTAACATTGAAGCTGGGAAACAAGCTTTGAGGAACATCAACTCCCTAGCATTGTTCTCGAATATTGAAGTCAATCCAAGGCCAGATGAGAAGAATGAGGGCGGAATCATTGTTGAGATTAAGCTTAAAGAATTGGAGCCAAAATCAGCTGAAGTCAGTACAGAGTGGAGCATTGTTCCTGGACGTGGAGGACGCCCCACATTGGTATGTATTTCCGTCCAGTTATGTAATTTGAACTTGTTTGTTGTTAGTAGAGTTATGAGGCTTCAATGCCAAACTTCCATTTGAATTCCGTATCCCTCTCTTCAGGCTTCATTCCAGCCTGGTGGGACTGTTTCCTTTGAACATCGGAATATCAAAGGGCTGAATCGCTCCATTCTCGGTTCTATAACTACCAGCAATTTCTTCTCAGCTCAGGTAATTTCTCATGATACACGTTTTCTTTTTCTCAATACATCTCAGGAATGATCCACTACCAATTTATATGAAATTTTATAACTTAAACTGTACATGGATCTTCTCTCAGGATGATCTGTCTTTTAAGCTTGAGTATGTTCATCCATACTTAGATGGCGTATACAATCCACGAAACCGCACTCTCCGTGGAAGCTGCTTCAACAGCCGGAAACTGAGTCCAGTCTTTACTGGTGGGCCAGGAGTGGATGAAGTCCCTCCTATATGGGTTGACCGGGCTGGCATGAAAGCTAACATTACTGAGGTGACTGCTCTTCTACATGCAAATCTAGCTGCTTGCGAGCATCTTTAAATTCAATAAAATGATTTCTTAATGAGTGCACATATGTTATGTGTTGAACAGAATTTTACCCGCCAGAGCAAATTCACCTATGGGATAGTGATGGAAGAGATAACAACACGCGATGAAAGCAGCCATATCTCTTCAAATGGTCAAAGAGTATTGCCAAGTGGAGGAATTAGTGCAGATGGACCTCCAACAACCCTCAGTGGTACAGGCATTGACCGGATGGCATTTTTACAGGCAAACATCACGCGTGACAACACCAAGTTTGTAAATGGAACTGTAGTTGGTGATAGGAATGTATTCCAGGTCAGAGAATCTTCTGTTAATTTTGTGGTTGTTTGGGGATCCACAACAGTTATATTGTGAATGGTAGAGCCAGTTCTAAAATATCATGGTTAGGTTGCTCATTTTTCTAACCAGAAATGTACATGATCCGATGATCTAATTAGTTGAAGAACATTCCATTTAGCTTTCTAGGATTGATTGAGAACAAACTTGACCCAGTCCGTTCTCTGAGTTGCCAAAGACCCTTATTTCTTGTGTATAGAGCCTGCTTGCTTGGTCTTTGAACTTGGTAGATATTTTATGGTTTGATTTAGTCATATGGGATCATGAAAATTTGGGGATGATAGTGCACGCTAGGTTTTTCCTCTTGTACAAGAACATATAGCCCTCATTTGTGTGATTTTCATATGTAACCTCTTCACAGCCAGGGTAACCTACATATTTTATGTATGATTTGCAGGTGGACCAAGGCCTTGGCATTGGCAGCAAGTTTCCTTTCTTCAACCGTCACCAGCTGACATTGACCCGATTTATCCAGTTGAAGGAGGTGGAGGAAGGTGCTGGTAAACCACCACCACCTGTACTAGTCCTTAATGGCCATTATGGTGGTTGTGTTGGAGACCTTCCGAGTTATGATGCTTTTACCCTTGGGGGACCTTATTCTGTGAGGGGTTACAACATGGGTGAGCTGGGAGCAGCCAGAAACATTCTTGAGGTGAGAATCACTGTAGACAACATTTTAGCTAGGACAAGTCGAATTGTGTTTTTTATTTTTCTTTAATGGTGTTTCTTCAAAAAATGGAACCTTTGCGAGAACTAAATTTTTGTGGATGGAAAATATGATTGTTCCCATAAATCATATTTGTGGACTTGCAGTTAGATATGTGATCTGTCTTTTCAATTTTGATTCCAGCTCGGAGCAGAGATACGCATTCCCGTGAGAAATACACATGTTTATGCATTTGCAGAGCATGGCAATGATCTAGGAACTTCTAAGGATGTGAAGGGGAACCCAACAGAGGTTTACAGGCGAATGGGCCATGGTTCATCTTATGGAGTTGGTGTCAAGCTGGGTTTAGTTCGAGCTGAGTATGCTGTTGATCATAACACTGGCACTGGTTCAGTGTTCTTCCGGTTTGGGGAGAGATACTGAAAGCTCGATTGGCAATTTAGGTTTGCTTAGTACATTTCGGCCATCGGATTTTTGGAATAAGTGCCAGAGTTTTTGACACTCTGAAATCTTGTGAGATATTTAGGAGTAGATAGATGATTCAATTCGAACTGGTTCTTGTGGAGTCAGTTTTTGGGATTCGCATTCCTTATATCTGGCTCTGCAGGAGCTGAGAGATCCTGAGAAAACTGTGATGTCCTTGGTATCTGGCCTGTGTGCTCAAAAGACGTTTAACTTTGCTGAGCATGTACTCTTTGTTGTGCAAAATCCCAAAGTAATTTTGTCATAAAGTGACTTGTATCTCTGTTGTTTGATTTGTTGTCTCTTCTTGAGTTTCGAAATCCTTAGCGGTAGTTTTCTTTATACTGCTCGTGATTGACCCAGTTCTCTTGTTGGGTTTTTCACCCTCCGCTGTCGAGAAAAAATGTTTGTCCCGTCCGTCTTTATTACTATTGCTAATTACTTTACTAATTATAATTATTAAATATTACTTAGATAAACTAAAAAACGTGGCTTTTGGACAGTAACAATCACCATTTCCATAAACTCGAATATTTGTTGTATTGTTAGCTTCTGTAATGCTTTTCTTGTCATTTTAGTTATTCATTTTTATTTCTTTACAATTCTATGTTCCAAGTTATACTAGCATAGTTTTTTATGTTGAGATTATTATTTTTTTCACTTAATTCGATGTTAATGCCTTTCACTTTTCTATGATGTTTTTTTAGTTACTGAGTTTTGATTCTTTGCAATTTTATCCTTCCTATTTATATTGAAGAATATATAAAAAAAAATATAAAAAATAAAAGAATCAGTATTAAAATTGAAAATAAAATAATTTGCAGTTCAAAAAAGATCCAATTTTGGTGTTGGTGGATAGTTTTGCATGTCAGAAAAAATAAATTATAATACATGAATTTTGTTTTGGATTTTTGAACTTCCTGCAATGGTCCGATACGGATCGTCCTTTCTGGGGTTTTTTACATCCAAATAATTCCTACATATAGCTATATCATTCCATCTAAACTAACCTTGACATTTCCGAGCCAACTACTAGAAAGTTTATGTAAATCGAATCCATTTATATATTATCCTTTCTTGGGTTTTTACAAGTCACCAGTCTAATTTAAGACATCAGATTCATAAAGATACCGCAAGAAACAGGATGGCACTTCTGCCGTCAACATTTTGCAGTCCTCAGGTCGGAAGTTGGATGTTTTGCATCCATAACTGCTTCGAGATGTAACTGATGAGATCTTCAGAAGAAGTCAGCCCTGTAGTTTTTGAGATCTCACGATGAACTCACTATATCTGAGTGTTGTCTGGACTCTAGATTACAGATTGGTAGCCCCACTTGCCGCCTTCAACCTTCAATATCTCTAACTTACGGTACAGTGGCAGGCTGCATTTCCCTGCTATAAGCCCAATTCCCTTTTCAACTTGGCAAGAGTAGCTTCAATCTCATCAATGTTATCTTGGATGCTGCTACTCTTGCCATCTTCATTTTGAGCACCATTTCCCGTTCTCTTGGTGCTAGAACTGGAAAAAAAATCATCTTCTTGAAATCCATCATTTTTATTTCCTTCAAATTCTGTATCCGTTATGTTGAGCTCTTTCTCTAGGAATTCGACAAATTCTTCCCCTATTTCCTGCAGGGGGTGAAAATACAAGGTGAGGCTGTTTCCTCAGCAAGTCCTTTGCTTTGTGGATTATACAAATCTTTAGCGAAAAGTCCAAGCAAGCATGTGACAGTTAGCTTGTTAAAATAGATTTATTGTGTCTTGAAACTGCATGTGCAAAATTAAAAGCAACGTACTGCCAATTCTTCCCATAGGCTCTTTGGCTTCCCTTGAGATGGAGCACTCGCTTCCCAATTCTGGAATTCTTCTTGCAGATCCCTAAAGAAGTCCCCTGTAACAATAAGACCAGACGAGGTAACTACAGTTGAATTTTATAGGGTATGAGATAAAGATTTGAAACAATTGAAAAGGGTTGTTTATGAGCATTGTCATGTGTCATAGGCAGTACAAACTACCTATTGTTATCTGAAAATCCCTCATAAAATTACCTGCAGCATAAAGCGGTTTGTGTATAAGAACAACCAAACCTAATTCCTAATAAAAGATTGAAAATGACAGCATAAAAATTCAGAAAATCATTTCCCTGGTAATTAAAATTACCCATCAAGAAATGCTGGGAAAAATAATCTCAAGTGCAGGCAGGAAAATTGCATGCATCACAAGATAATATTTCAAGGACACGTCACCCATATAAAATACCCGCATGGGTGGCAAAAGAATGAGCTAATGCAAAGCAAGAAGATCTGAAGTTTCTAACAAACTACAAGACAACATGCAGATGACAGAATCACAGCAGGAATCTTTAACCACACTTGAAGCTCTGCTTCATTATAGGTTGGTCCAAGTGTCACAATATTGTTCGACCAACTTTCAATCAACCCTTTTCCAGTTAGCTTGTTGGGAGAAATCAGGTTTGCTGATCATCCCATTACATAGTTCTGTAAGAACTAAAGCCCCACTAGGCGGCATGTCCCTCTGCTGGCATTAACCATGCAGCAGGTACAACTATACACGTATTGAAGCAGAACATAGTAGCAGTAGTAGACATAATGACCCCTAAATGACAAGTAGAAAAGAGTAAATGGCCACAACAAGTAAATTTCTTATGAGTAAAATAATCAAATAGATATTTGTAGGTTTACAAGTTCTTACCAAGTCCATAAAAATCTTCTTCACCTTGGGTACTGCTGCTTTGTGTTTTCTGACCACTAGAGTATGAAAAACCAGATGAGTTTCCAGCATCATACTTTCTCCGAGATTCAGAATTCACCAGTGTGTTGTATGCGTGCTTAATCCTCATAAATTTCTCCTGAGCATTTGTCTGTACACAAGAAAAATGAGATATAGATAACTGATTATATAAACAAATTATATAAAATAATATAAAAATGGAAAGGAAAACATTAAAAATAACAGATTTAAAACAGGATGATCTAACAATTAGTAATAGCAAAAGTGCAGAAACACACTGAGCAACATAGGCAAGGCAAACTCTAGATGAAGTTATATAAAATAGAAAGGCCACTACACAATTTGATCCAACCAAATCAAGATGCTTACAAGGACCGTATGCATGGTCTATTAAGTGGCCATTCTTGAGATTCAAACAGCACAATTGAACTTGGCAGCCCAAGTCTTCTTCCACAGAAGCAAACAAGTAAAAAACATGCGTGATAGCACTTTAGCAACGTCTGTTTGAAAAATATCCAATGCATGTAGTAGGAGTATAACCATAAGAATATTGATGTTAACTATCATGAATCGAGAATTTCCCTTCCTATGATGCAGCTATGGAAGTTAGGAAGATACATCAAGCATGCAACCAATTGGAAAGGTCTTGAGCAAGTATCATAATGAGACACAAACCCAGGTAACCAATGCAAGGCTGGACTAGATGTGAGAAAGAATTGGGGAATAATTTATTGGACTAGATCATTTACTGCCAAAGTAAATGTAGTCTGACTGACACATAAGACATGCAAGAGAGAGTATATGTCAACCACACTTCAGAGAAGATCAATTTGTAAAGGTTGACAAAATTTACAAAATTTATCTCCTCATGCATCTCATTTAGAGTAAAATTATGTGTAATCAAGAGCAATGCCAGCTTACAGATTCATCTACATGAGAGATTACTGACAAGTATTCAGCAGCTTTTCCTGCTTCTGAACTGCAAGCTGGGTAGCTCGAGAACAATAAGAACACAACTGGCGCACCAAGTGTTTGTAAGAAAAGAGAAGCCAAAGAGATTTTAGGACTGAGTAACACAATAACTGCGTCCACTTTTCAAACCAGAAAAGGAAAACAGTTGTTTCCTTGATCTATGAATACATGGGACAACTAAATAAAGTTTCTTCCTTGTTCCCAAAGTCAGATGTTGCATCACCTAGGGCTTAGTCTCTATATGTTACGGGGATGGCTACCCGTCTGCCTTGTAGAGTGTTGAGTGATAACTCCATAAAAAGAAATCAAGTCAACTTTCTTGTACCCATTTCAAAGCGTTGCATTAAACAACCCATGGAAGCAGATACACAATAAGAATTCAAATCATAGCCAAGCTCTTGATTTTTTCTTTTATTTTACACAAATGACAATGAAGATTTAGTTGTCTGTATCTCTATCTGAAAAATAAGAAGTGATGTGATTACTATTTCACAAAATTTGTTATGTACCCCCATAATCTTCCTAATAATAGCCGTCTTCACAACAAAATAAAATTTCTATATCCAATATTTTCCTTTCGGAATGAAGTGAGAACTCGAAGAAAAACTATGCCTGATATAAATCAAATCAATATCTTCAAGATTCAATTCAATTAAACATACAGGATCCAAAGTAAAACAGACTTAAAGAGACTAGATTTACCTAGTTAAATTCAACGAGATTTAAGCTAATGCATAAAAAATTTTGGGTCAATCCAGAGTAACTGCACAGATAATTAAACAGAACTAGAGCTTAATAGCTGATTACCTCTTTATTAACATCAGGGTGATACTTTAAAGCAAGTTTCCTATACGCTCTTTTGATTTCATCAGGAGGGGCGGAAGGAGAAACGCCTAGAACTTCATAAGGAGACTCTCTACGACTTGCTCTCAAGAGGGTATGACTGTAGCTTCTCCTATTCTTGAAGATTGGAGCGAATACATTGGGTCCAAATAAAATAAGGCTAAAACCACCTCCATAGCTGTATCTGCAACTGGGTGTTGATAGTTTAGCTTTAATTTGCAGGTAAAGAAGAGATCTTGAAGACAGGCAAGGGAGACAGAAGAGCCTGTTGTGTGGTGTTGGACGGACGGTAAATCCATGCATATTCGTCAAGTATCAAAGTCGCGAACTTGGTGTCTTCTTGGATGGTTACACCAGTGGCTAGGAAATTATCGACGAGACATGTCGTCTTTAGTT
Source organism: Populus ilicifolia (assembly GCA_015708895.1). Classification (NCBI taxonomy): domain Eukaryota; kingdom Viridiplantae; phylum Streptophyta; class Magnoliopsida; order Malpighiales; family Salicaceae; genus Populus; species Populus ilicifolia. The sequence goes on along the minus strand of SRLM01000088.1, from coordinate 621,281 downwards.
AGGATCGCATACAAAAAACTGAGAGATGCACGTAAAAAAGGAGAGAGAGAAAATATTTTTTATTCTTATATACATATATATTTTTTATTGATCTCAAATTTGACTTTTTTCTTTTATGATTTTTTTACAGGGTGTATTAATAAAATAAAACAATCTATATTTACTTTTTAATTATTATAAAATTTTCAGAAGTGAGTAATTACTTCCTTGTCACTTTAAAATTTCTTCAAATTTAAATTGCAAAATAGTTCATAATACTAACCAGTTTACACATAGTTTCTAATTAGACAAAAACAAAATTTCATATAGAAATACAAAAATATAGATATTATCAATATTTTTTAATATTAAAAAATAATATATATATATATAGATATTTAATAAAATAAATTAATAATTATGCACATTGATAGATATTAAAAAGAGTTGTCACTGTTACACTGCAAGTATGATTTTAATTAGTTTTTAATATAGTATAATGATATATCAATGTTGTGAATGCGTTTTATTGTATTGTAATTTTTTAATTAAAAAACATAAAAATGTTATTTATATTTTAAAAAAATAATTTTAAAGTTATATTAATCAATAAATTGAGAAAAAAAGTTGTTGATACGAATTAAATATTAAAATAAAAAACTAATTGTTTCCATAAAACTAGAAAGACATGGAGGCGTGCAAGTATTTTGCCTCAACTTTTCCTTTTTAATTTATTTATTTTTCACCCCGGAAACTATTGCTTTCTATTGATAATAAATAATTTTTTATTTTTATAAATATAACATACAAATACAATTCATTTATATCAACTACAAGAGAAAGAATTTAAATATAAATTATAGTAATTTAAAAAAAAAACAACAGGGAAACTTTTATTGATTGAAAAATTAGGGCATGAGTTTTAAAAGCTAAAAACTCCTTTTCATCCCTTTTAAAAGGAAAACATTAGAAACATCTTTAGATCATCAATAAACTAGTTTTTCAACATGAAAAACTCTAGAATAATAAAAATATATATATAAACCAATTTGATAGAATCGTCTTTGTAAATCTTGATTTACCTTTTTAAATAAAATAAATTGAAAAAAATATATCTAAATAAAACTCGTTAATATAAAAATAAATATTTTTTATTGTAAGAATACGAAGAACCAATAACCTCTTCTCTTCCCTCTTGCTTTTCGCCGAGTTTCCTTCTTCTCTTAAATTTAAAGACTAAAATGTTATATAAACAAGAATTAGGATCAAATCTTTTTAGTTCTAAAACTAAAAGAATAAAATAAAAAGGGTAACTTATTTCTTCGTAATCCGCATGTGGGCCTATCAAATAAGTTGGACAGCTAAACCTTTTTTTATTATTATTATTATTATAGACGGGCAACATGGGACTCACTATAAAATTTTGCTTGAAAAAAATATTTCAAACGATATATTATCTAGTGCTATCTAAATTTTAGCAACCATAATTGCAAGAAAGTCATGCTTTAACTTTTTTTCTAAGCCAAAAAATTTGTTTTTGAGTCTATTTTCAAAAAAAAAAACACCTTAAAAATTATAATAAACTTATCAATAACTTTAAAAAATCAAAAAAACCAATTTCAACTTTAAAAAAATTACATAGAGTTCAAATCCATATTTTCAAGAAATTCAAAGAAAAAAATATAACTCCTCTTATTAAATAAAATTATTTAATATGAACATCGACTATTTTAATTGTTTAAATTGATGTTATGTATATATTTTTTCTTTTTATCTCTAAAATTGACGGCTTCTTTATCTTTTCTCTTTAATCAGGATTAAAAAATTATAAAAACAAATTTTTATATGAAAATTGAACTTGAAAAATACTAATATGTCAAACAATATATTTCATATTATTTTTAAATTCCAGAAATCAAAGTGTATTTATTGTTAAAACTTATGAAATGCCATTTAATATTTGGTATCTTTTTCATTCTAGTCCCTCTCCTTTCAACCACGTACTTTAACTGGAATTAAATAACCAGGAAAAAAAATTAAGTATCAAAATAAGTGTTTGACACATGCCCAGTGCGGCACTATGCTGTCAATAGTGATTTGTGCGCACGTCAATAGTTCCTGTCCATACAGTAAAAAAAACCCACGTGTAATATAATATCCAGCTCTTGTTCATTCCGTATCTAACTCACTCTGAAGCAAGCTATGTCAAATTTCCTTGCTGCATATTTCCCGTGAAGAGATTAATTATAACAGCAGCAGCTTGCATTGTGAAGAGATTAATTATGCTGCGAGGGGGGTTAACCTCTGTAGTTTTAATCAAATTTGAATTATATTTTTGTTTTTTTATAAATTTAATTATTTTTTATGTTTGTAGATTAATATCAAAAATTATTTTTTAAAATAAAAATTATTACAATGTAATTCTAAATAAAAATATTTTAAAAATCAAAGTTATTAACCCAGTGATGTCTGGGCCCATAAGCGTATACGACGACGAACTTTAATATTTTCATTCAAAACGACGTGGCATTAATCTGTTCGTTTCGTGGTGGATCCAGAAGGTGGGAGGGAAGCTCACGCGTCTTCTTGTAGGATTCTGATTCGGGGCAAAGCAATGGCAACAAGCTTTTTGGATTCTGGAGAATTGAATTGACCCCAAAAATAAAAATAAAACTCGAGAAGAAAAAGAAAATCCAGAGAAAGGAGAAGGAGAGAGAGATGGCTCTTAACCCGCAACTGTTTCAAAACGGGATGCCAGTTCCTTTCGAGAACGAGTTGTTTGTGTTGGCCAGAGACGGCGTCGATTTCGAGGTCGACAAAATCCCTGGGTTTGTTTTCTTTTCTTTCCTTCTTTCTTCCCCTTTAATTTTTTTTTTTGAATAATAAGCAATATAATCTCCAATTCTTACAACTAAGGGCAAAGTTATTGATATTTTATGGATCAGCCAATCAGCAATTGTGTTTCTAATAGTTTAGCCCATATCTAATTTCTTATAAAAATTGTAACAATCTCTCTCGGCAAAGTGTTTGAAGCCAAATTTGTTTTGCAATTGCAAAAAAGTCTGATCTCTTTTATGACTCGTTTCTTATGAGGCATAGCTTTTCTGTTGTCTATCAGCATTCAGACCAAGCGATGGTATGTTTGTTTTAATGTTTAATCTCGAACCGAACTCTTTCTGCTTAAATGCAGATGTGGTAAACTTAAGTCCAAGGGAACCATCTACTTGTCAAATATTCGTATAGTCTTTGTTGCAGCCAAGCCCGTTGCAAATTTTTATGCTTTTGATATTCCTCTGGTAAGTGATGATTATTGGTATCCCTGCATTGTTTTTCAAGTTCTTATGGTAAAATAGCATAGGATCTTCGTGGTTGCTCTTCGTTCAAACTTTGGTTGTTAGAATCCTCCCATTCCTTTCTTTTTCCCTGTCCCTTTTAATCTTAACTCATAGATGGGATTAATGCGTTGGCCTTCATGCTCTGGCTGGTGGGTATCACCAGGACAGTTTTTTAATGTTGATAAGAGATTAGCTGTTTGGTTTGGTCGTCAGCGGTGATTGGACTTTAATTGGCTTGGTCAAATCTTGCATTTTGCAACAAACAAAATTAGGCTGTGTTATTATTACCTAAAACGTGACGTTTTGAAGGTCAGTTGTACGGATCTTGTAAGTGGAGCTAGCTCTTGGCAGAGAAAGACGAAGCTGTTTGCTATTAGCAGCTAAGCAATTTGGTATCCTTAGGTTTTCTATGTTTCTTACCCCTCACCTTCTAAACCTGTACAATCGGTAATTTCTTCTTGCTGAGTATATTTCCCTTCTTGGAAGTGAAAGCAAATATCATAACCAAAAAAAACAAAAAAATTAAATCTGGGCTGATTCTAACCCTTCATTCATTTTTATTTCAAAATTTTTAAGGTCATGGTTACTTCTAAGCATGTAGACTCTTAGTTATTATTTTGAGGTCAGTTGTCGATGTATCCTTGGGCTTTCTTGTGAGCCTTATTCTTAAGTTGCTTTGTTATGCAGCTTTTTGTCAATGGAGAAAAATTCAACCAGCCCATATTTCTCTGCAACAATATCTCTGGTTTTGTGGAACCTGTAAGTGTAATAGTGAAAAGGCTTTCAATTATCTGATCACCACTTACTTCTATATAAGCTGATCGTCTCGGTATGAAATTTCAGGTGGTTCCAGAGAATGAGAATAGGGCACTCTACTCCGCACACTCATTCAAGATTTTGTTCAAGGAAGGGGGCTGTGGAACCTTTGTTCCACTTTTTCTCAATTTGATCTCTTCAGTGAGACAATACAATCAACAAATGAACTCTGCACCAGTGCCTCGTGTAGATCCCCTGCAAGCAGCGAACACTCCAGTTGATGAAATGATTAGACACGCGTAAGTGACATAATACATCATGTAATTTTTTGTTTGCGAGATGAAGATCACTTTTTTATTATATTTTCTTATGTGTTTTGCAGATATGTTGATCCTAATGACCCAACAAGAATCTTCTTGCAACAGCCCACTCCACAGTCCGAGTTGAGGCGTCGCACATATCAGCCATCCTCAGCTGAACGCACAATGTGATTTGTTTTCCAATATCCAAGCCAAAGACTCTGTATCCAAGCTAAATACAACTACTATACTGTGTCATTGTGCATAATCTGCCAAATTATAAATGCTGCAGTACTGTAAATCCTTGTATTTGTCTATGATCATTATATTTGGAATTCCTACTCTACTGTTCCAGTTGGCTGCTTTTAATGTTTTTGAAGGCAGACTGGCTAAGACCTTGGAGTGTAGAGATTTGCGATTTTCACTGCTGGTCAACTTGCCTGCTGAGAATATTCCATTTGATGGCTACTGCACTTTTCAATGGGTTGCTAGATGCTTTTAAGTTGAGAATATTGATGGACACTGGCAATACGGCAATATTCACGGCATTGTTATCTTTTAAAACGCTACTGTTTTCTGGTTTTGAGGTACAGGGATGTGTTTTTTTTATTTGTTTTTCTTTTTTGGTTGCAATCGAGGCAGTGTTACTTTCAATTCTAGATTGGGAAGTTTGATCGTCGTTACAGTTCTCTGCTTGCATGGTGGCATTAACAGAACAAGTGATGCATAAATTATAGGAGAAGATTCAAATCATTTTTGGTTGGGTGACAGGAGCTGATTTGGCCTGGGTGTCCCCTTTCGATGCATGCCCCTGCAGAATTGGTTTAGTTTATTTTGTCTTTGCTGGAATTTTTCGAATGCTCTAGTCACCGGAGTGAATAAATATGCATCTAAAATCACTATTAAGCTTTCAATGGTTACAATAGACGGGTAGATGTCTTGACGGGAAAAGCAATGAACACTGAACAACCATTCCAGCGTGGTCCATAGGACCTGATGAAGCTTATTGCATGCATTAGCCACTTGTTGTCATTTCAACCTTAATATAGTGGAGGCCACTATACCCTATGCCTTTGCTCCTGTTACTTCTTTCCGAGGAGAACATTGCAAGGCATCTTGCACTGAAGTTCTTCACCTTCGGAGGTATTTCTATCGAGGGTCAGGGACAAATTACATAAGTCGACAAATGTTGAAATCTCAGAAGCCGAAAACAAACCTTCACCACCTCACAAGGCCAAATTTTTAAGACAAGAAAAGGCTTCAGAGTAGGATATTGTAAGAAGATGCAGAAATTAATATGATAAACGTAGAGTGCTTCTCCTTAACCATAGCTGATAAGCAGTCATGTAAAAGGAATCATAGCCCCTTGGCGTTGTATGCCAAACAAAGTGCCTCCTAACTTTGCAGAGATTATGATACATTCTCAGGTACATCTCTCTTTTTATAGACAACAATTTTGTTTTCAAGAAAGCAATATCTCGTTGATTGATGACAACGGAAAACTTGCTCCAATCCAAGACATTAGCAAATGGAAGGTCGTAATAATTAGAAATTATAACTGGAATGCACCCGTAGTGCATGGCATCACTAACCCTTGCGGTGTTCACCTCATAACCTTTAACGTGGAGGCAGAATTTACTCCTCTTGAACCCTTCTTCATAAGGGAATGTGGGACTCCCATTAAATATGTCAAATTGAGTATCATTTCCCCACAAATTTATCAGCTGCTGCCGGACTTGAGAATTTTGGACGCGTCCAGCAAAGTAGACAAGTCTATGCCTGCAACGGTAGATGTTCACATCAAGATAGCAAACACTTTAGAAAAATATAATACATCAAAGTTTGCAACAAGACAGAAAACGATATTCTTAAAAAATCTCTATACTTCTTGATCGTGTAATTATTTAGGTTACGGACATGTTTATGTTAAGGTTCTCGAGCTTTTCGCACATATTTGTTTCTTGTTCTCTTCAAATTTGATACAGGCGTATTTCCCACTCCTTGCTGTTGTCGAGTAAATTAGCCAATCTTGTGAGCATCAATGGTAAAGGTATGGGGTATGCCCATACTTTAATTTCCCCCCCTTATGTAACATCATAACACTGTCTCATAACATTGAAATAGAATTGCATAAGAACTATTGCTAAAAGTAAAATTAGAAATGTGGGCATTTATCCACAAACACACAAACATAACAGTGGATTGAATACTATGAGGTATATACCTGGTATGTGGGGGATTCAAGGCAGTCTGATCCGTGCGAGGCCAAACTTGAGGGAGCCCCACATCTTTGTGGGAAAGATAGAATCTTTGAAAGTAACTAGAACAACAAGTAAGCTGAATGGCATTGTTACGCAAACCATGATGCCTGGAGGGAGCCTCTCTCCCAACAGAATGGCAACAAACATAGAAATGATCAGCACCTCCTGAAGCATTCCAAAACCTGAAGCTGCTGCTAATGCTACTCGTGTATTGGGCAACAAATTGTGAGATTTTTGCCTCGGAGTGAACTCGAGGGTCATTTCTAAGGTCGTTTATTGAAAATGGGAGGAAAAAGAAATGGGCTTGCTCTGGGGTAGCAGTAAGCAGTGGACTGTGAAGCAGGGACACCTTGAACATGTGTTCACTGAAGTAATTATCCAGTTTTGGATTGTTCAGTGGGTTCTTATGGGGTAGGAAGATATTAGCAAAAGGGCTGCTCCTGTTGAAGGTATCAGGGTACACAAAGATCTTTAGATGCCGCATCATTTCTTGAAAATCAGCAGCAAACAGTTCCCAATTATGATATGGCCCTGTTTCCAATACGGAGTCCACGGTATTTGATTGTGGTGGCGGTGGCGGAAAAAGGGTAGCCGCCTGTTGTGGGGCATTTAGAGATGGGTTTTGACCGTTGTGGCTGCGGTTGTGGTGGTGGTGGTGGTTTTGGCTTGGATAGAAGGTGGTGCTTTGTGGGGCAACAAGGGATGTTAATGCAAGGGAAGCGTGGTGTTTGTAAAACCCAAAAAGAGCAATGCAAGAAGAGGACAGTAACACTGCTAATACAAGCATTCCCAGTAATCGCTTCTGCTGCAGTTTAGGTGGCCTTCTCATCTTCACCCTCCTTTCTCTATTCTTTTTTTGGAGACAATGGCAAGTCTTGAGAGATAAGTACGGATTTATATGGACAGTCCATACAGAATAAAGGCAAATTATTACATACATACATGTATGTATGTATGTATGTAAAGCATTAAATTAACAGTGGAGCCAAGGAAAGGAGAGGACGACAAACCGGATGACTGACTACACTACACTACAGTGACTACTCAGTCACCAGAGTAGGGTAGAGTAGAAACAGCCTTTGAATCTTCGGAATTTTTCGGCCTTCTCATACCGGCGAGAGCGCAGAGCATAGAAATCATTCAGTGGGGCACTTCTGTAGCGTTTATGGCTAGCTAGGTAGCTTGTATTCATAGATGGCAGTAGAAAATAAGGGACTGGGCTTGTGGCATCTCATCCTTCGTTTCATCGACAAAAACTTTCCTCCATGGGGCGCACAGTTGGACTTGGGACACCAACACTCAGTTTTCTCAATTGAGTATGATGATGACTTTGATTCCCCACACGCCCCACCCCCCGACTTGGGACACCAATTATTTCAATTGTGCCAATCAAATATTTCTCCATCTCTTATGATGTAGCGACTGACCTTAAGATCTTGGGGTGTTTTTTTAAGGAAAAATTTCTCCAAGATACTGTCTTATCCGACAAATAGAAATTATTTGTGGGATTAGAATAATATAAATATTGATTATATTAATATTTTTTAATTAATCATAAAAATAAAAAGAAAGTAATCCTTTCAATGGATATAACTTTTTTTTATCAAATATAAATTTTCTTTTAATTACAATATTATTTTGAAAGAATTTTTTAAAAAAATATGTTCTTCTAATAGGATAATTAATAAATTCTCTAAATTTTTTGTTTGTCGTTTCTAAGAATTTTATAAATGTTGTAGCAGTGGTTTGCTTTTTAAAATATTTTTTAATATATTAGAAATAAAATGTTTTTTATTTTTTAAATTTTTTTTACATCAATACATAAAAAAATATACAAAATTCATTTTAAATAAAAAAATAATTTTTTTAAAAATATTTCTTAAACCCATAAACAACGTGCTCTATATTTTCATCCGGTTATTATCATAAGAAAGGGAAAATAAAAAAGAAACCACGTCTGGCCAGATTGCTCAAAAACAGACGATTCCAATCCTTTCATTTGGTTTGATACAGTAGTAGTTAAAAACAAGGAGGGAAGTAGTTTAGCGGTATGATCCTCACAGTAAACTTTAAGTTTTAAGTTTAGCCTAGCAGAAACAAACAATGGTAGCGTGTAACCAATAAGCAAGAGAGCTTAGCCTGTCTTTGATTTCTGGACTAAATTCAAATGGAGAGTTGCTGCATTTGGGGTGGTCACCGACATCTGATTCAATCCCACCATCGCTTTATCGGCTTCTCTCATCTTTATCACACTCAACGTGTTCATTTGCTGGCTGCAAATGGTCCCCGTAAATGTAATAACAGAAGCAGCAGAATTTTCTGCACATATGAAGACCCCATCAAGAAACCACCACAAGCGTCACCATCTCCCTCCTCCTCCTCCTCCTCCTCTTCTTCTGCAATTCAACTTTACAATCAGATTGAAAGGTTTAAACCCCAACACATTTATGGATAATTTTCTTGATAGCCCACGAAAGAGAAAAGTCACCCTTTTTTCTCTTCAAATGTTTTTTGTAGATTACTTACGGAGACTGCAAGACAATCACAAGACTCTTGGGGTGGTTCTAAAGACTGGACTGAAGTTGAGGTGTTGTTTCTCACTTGTTATTAAGTTTATGCCATGCTTGTTTCCTGCTTTCCTTGCTCTCAGTGTATCGATTTCGATGCAAATAAGTTCAAAGATAAACTATATGTTGAGAAAGACTGGTTGATTGGATTGAATTGAGTTGTGAACAAGATAATTTCTGTCATCTAAGTGGGTTTGGGTTGAAACAAGATAATTTCCATTTCATTGTCTAACCTAGAACCCCTTTTTATTTCTTGGATGACGCAGTCGATCTCCTAAAAGTAGATGATAGTCATTCTGATGTCAAAGCTCTTACCTTTTTTATCTATCTCCTATAAACCCTACTACGAACTCCCACTTTTAAAACCAGTGAATCATGGTGGAAAAGAAGGGTTCCTAACTTATGAATGGAAAGATTTGGACTTTCCCCTATGTGGGACTGATTGGGTCTAACCATAGGAGCCTGCAATGTTCTCTCAGAGTACCAAAATGTGACACAAATCATAAAAATGCCACATAAATAAGATTTTGGAGGGGATTCGAGTGAAACTTTTTTTCCGTATAGGAACCACTGTGAAGACCTTGTGATCAGAAGCCTTACTTGGAACACCTATTAATCTTAAGGAATTCGTCCTGTGGTTTCTTAAATCAGGACGATGTCTCTCAAACCACACATCCTGAGTTGCACTCTCCCTTCTAGCACCCTGCAAGTACCCGGGGGATATCCTCCAACTATTTACCTTGTTACTGCCTGGTGCATGTAAAGACTGGAGAATGCATAATCCATAATTAGTCAAATTCTCAAATTTATTAAATTATTTTAATAGTTCATTCCAAATTGTTCTATTTAATTAGATAATTCTAATATCATCTCAGGGAGCATGGGTTCTTAAACCAAAAGGCTCAAGGCCCAAGTCAATTGTTCATTTCATTGGTGGCATATTTGTTGGAGCAGCCCCCCAGCTTACATACCGTTTATTTCTTGAACGCCTGGCAGAAAAGTGAGTGGCTGCATTCTGATACCGATAGTAAAGACCTTTTCAGACAGAGGACTAAGGAAAAATAATGGGTTTTTTAAACTTTGGTGATGCAGGGGTATTTTGGTGATTGCCACACCATATGCTAGTGGATTCGATTATTTCTTCATCGCTGATGAAGTGCAGTTCAAATTTGATAGGTGTTTTCGGTCTCTACAAGAAACTGTGAGTTTTATATTGATTTACGATCTTTAGAATGATATTTCCTATGTTTTGTTGATTTCATGGAGGAGATAAAAGGATATGTTCAGGCCAAAAAACTCTTCATTTTACAGGTACAAGATATTCCTACTTTTGGCATAGGTCACTCTTTGGGAAGTGTCATCCACCTTTTGATTGGTAAGGAAGTTCCTCATATAGTTTAAATTTATGAGAGTGCAAGAAACTGATTTGATTTACAGCATCTTATTTCGTTGATTTGACTTTCTGTTTATCAGGATCACGATATGCTGTGCAAAGAAGTGGGAACATATTCATGGCATTCAATAACAAGGTACTTGACCTATTGTATGTGACCAGATGAGGTGAGAAGAGAAATAGAGTGAGCTTGATTTATTGTGAATATAACTCTTTTAAAGTTTCCACCTCAGAAATATCACCTCCCTGATCAAATGAGGCCATTTTGAAAGAACCTAACAGACTGGAGTATGCCTATTTCAGCATTTCAGTTTTCTGCCTTCATAGTCTTTAATTCCTTGACATCTCTGTATGTGTTCTCTTTGGAAAAAAGTGGTGGGAGTCAACATTTTTATTTTTGCTAGCATATATGTTGAACAAACGTTCCCATCATTGTAAACTGCTTACTGTCAAAAACCTTTTTCCATATGGTTTGAGATTAACAAGATTTTCTTTCTTGATTTCACAGGAAGCAAGTGCAGCTATCCCTCTGTTCTCACCTGTTCTTGTCCCTATGGCCCAAAGCCTTGGACCATTTCTATCGCAAATCGCTTTATCACCAACAGTCCGTCGTGGGGTGAGATTATCACAAGCCTTGGCCTAATGCCTTTTCCACACCATGCTTTCTCCATTTGCATTTCCCAACTATTGAAGAATGCATTTAAACATCAGGAAATTCATGAAACATTTGGTTATGTTTGTATTGAAATCTTGTGTCTTTCTACAGCAAGTCAGTCCTGTTCTTAGCATGTTCATGCATGTCCATGAGTGAAAGTTGCATTTAATAGCATTGGTAGTCTCTCTTTGCTTAATACTGATCCTCTTCCAACTTTTGGATTTCTAAATTATGCAGTTTCATTTTACCAGTTAGTCATTTCATGCATCATCATCCCTTTAGCAGTCAATCTTGTGTTTGTCAAAATATGGATGTTTTTTATGATGCTTTGACTTTGAGATCTGGTCAAAATTTGGATTGTTAGTTTTTGGAATGATATCCTTCTAACACATCACGATTCTCTTCTGTAACTGCCCAAGGACTCTCTCTCACGAGATTCAACAGCTTGTGGCAGGTTCACTGTCTCTTTTTCTATGTACTTTGATTGAATTTTGATCCTGAATCAACTAGATATCTTACCCTTACTACCTACGCATCTATTATTTGCATATTTGTCAGCTCTCTAGATCTATATCAAATGTGTGTGACTTTGGCATGGTTTTGCTTGATATAAGGATAACACTGAGACTTGATTGATTTGTTTACTTCTGTAATATTGATATGTCTATTCCATTATGACCAATCACAATGGTTTCTGATGAAATTGTATTTTATGTATTCTTTTACCACATGCTTCAAACTTGTGTCTTACATTTTCCGTTGCATTGTAAATATACACTCAGATGGGTATCTGACTGTGCCTCCACTGATGTTCTAGATGAACACTAATCTGTTAATTTCATCTAGATTTTGGCTTATTTGTAACTTTATCCTTGGACTTCAGTATCTAAGCATTATTAGTTCCCTTGATGAATGACTCTTATCATTTAAACCCTTCTTCACATAAAATTCTGGCAGGCAGAGATGACAATGAAGCAACTAGAGAGCCTTAGCCCTCCCATTCTGAAGCAAGTTCTTCCTTTGGTTGAGCAACTTCCTCCCTTATACATGGACTTGGTTAACGGAAGAGAAGATTTCAGTCCCAAACCTGAAGAAACTCGCCGCCTTGTATGTAAACCTATAACTGTCAAATGTGCTGCATCATATAGTTATATGTAAACTTGAATTATATTGTCACAGTGCATATTGTAATTATTAATCTTTTATTGGCTATGGTCAATAGAAGATTAATTATAGCCAATAAAAGATTAATTAATTCTGTCATTTTACTGGATGGTAAATTCATGATTTGGTGGTCTGATTTAGCAAAGTGAGTTTTAGTTGCCATGCCTAGGGGTAGGTGTTTGGGCAATAGATCATCCAATTATATGGTGACTTCTTCACAATCCTTGTGATATGTATTGGTACTGGATTTAATAGTGAAAACCTTTCTTAATGGCTTGAAATTACTGCCAATGACAACAAAAACTGCAATTTTTTATTTATCTTGTGGATACTTCCTGGTTTGTCATGCTGCTGTCTGTTGTTATTGATGCCCTTTTTTTTCCTTCAGATAAAATCATATTACGGTGTGTCTAGAAATCTTCTTATAAAGTTCAAGGACGATGTAATTGATGAAACTCCAACATTAGCTCAGGTGCTTGGTTCAGAAGCAGCCATTAGTTCAATGCTAGACATGTCAATTCGCTTGTTGCCTGGAGATCATGGGCTTCCATTGCAACAGGTAACTTTGAAGTAAACCTTAAGACACTGTTCATGCTTCTATATCCACCGAATGTGATTTTGTGAAGGCAAGCAGCTTATGTGATGTCTTTTTTGATCAGGCGTTCCCAGATGTCCCACCTGCAATGGCTGACGCAGTAAACCAAGGAAGCGAGCTTTTTGCAAATCTCACCGTGGGAACCCCATGGGAGAATGTTGCTAAAGAAGTAGGCAGCACACTAGGCGTGGACTCGGGGATCCTCCGTGCCCAAGCATCCAAGGACGTAGATCACCTTGTGGATGTGATAATATCCTGGATGGCGTCGAATGCAGGCCCGAGACTCTTGAGGCAATGATTACTTGCACCAAGCAAATCAACCAGAGTCAACAACAATAGGTAAAGGAAGATGCGTGAAGAATCTGCAGAGATAGGGCATTCTTATGTTATTCTATTGTACATTTGATATGTCGCCAGGCATGTCCAATCAGAAGTAAATAACAGGAAAAGGTAGAAATGTTTTCTATTTTCATCTTTATCTTTCTCAAGCTAAATAAAAAAGCAAAAGCTCCATACAACAGTAAAAGATCCAGCCGGCCTTGTCAGGTCTCACAAATATTACGTTTCACCATTACTCTAGTGATTTAAGAACATGATCCATTGTTTTACTGTGTGAACCGACTGTTACCAAACTCACCTATGATTTTCCATTTCTTTTTCCTAGAGAAGTTTGATTCATCCTCAAGTAAATTGCAGGCTAAGGGCATCAAACACTTACGCTAACAGTTGACTGATGAAACACGCTTTGATAATACCTTGGATTGCAAGTCTAGGCAGAAACATCAAGGTCTTGAAGTGACCGCCTTCTTCACGGATTTAATCAAGCTCGTGAGTTAATGATACTCTTAATGTGTGAAACTTATATTTTTTATTTTGAGTATACTAACTTTTATTTTTACTATCTGGATGTGGAAATTTTTAATTTTTTTAATCAAATGTCTGTTAGATTGTGTCAAATGCAAGATGACGTGATTGTTAAATTGACAGTTAGCATGATAATGTATACACCAATACACACACACATTGCTTTATTTCAAATCAAGTGTACATAAACATGAGGTATATACCATGACCAAGTCTCTCAACACGTAGCAGAAAGATAAGAAATGTCACCTATCAATACCGTCCTTGAGTTTCAAGAACTTTTCATTATTCTCTTCAGCAACTTTCGCCAATCTCTAAATCAAGCCCTTTCTTTCTTGAAGTCCAAGGCTCTTCAAATGAATTTCACTTATTTTTCTTAAATAAGGAATGAAATTCTTTGAGAGAACTAGTGGTTAGCAAGATTGTCATCAAGGTATCACCCTAAATATTGCAGGTTGGCGATGTCGTGAAAACTTTAGAATTAGATTGAGTTTTTTCTGTTGTGTCTTAGGCTTAGATATATAGTCTTGGATATAGATATATCGCCTTGGATATTGATTTTGTCTTTTGTCTTGATTTTTCTTGAAAAACAAGTTCCTTATTAGTACATGAGACCTTCTATGTAGAAGAAGAAGATGGTGTGCAAAAAAAAAAGAAATAGAATAAACTAATGCTCATGAGAAAGAAGAGAGTTGAATTTTCCTACTTATTTTTCTTGTATAGTTTGTTAAATGAAACAGACAAGTAATAAAAAACCATGTGTAAAGGTAAATAATATGGTCACTGTATGAGTTTGGAAATACACTTTAGAAGGAAATCTCCCATGAACCATCATAAAAACTAAGAAGAATATCTTTTTAGAGATAAGTAGTTGTGAAAACATAAATAATTTAATAAAGACATGAAGACCTCGTCACAAAGATTTTATAGGAGGTACAAAGACCTGTTTTAGAAACATGAAGAAACATTACTACTTTTATTTAAAAGTTTAAAATATAGTGAAGATACAATTTCTAAAAACTATTTGATCCTAGGTAGTGCATTAAAAGGATTTTTCTATATTTCTTTAAATTGCATCTCTTTCTTCACAAATCGTTGGAGGTATTATTTAGATATCATTTTTTTTGTTTTCAAGGGATGACATTTCTCATTTTCATGATTGTGATCATGGTAAAAATAACAAATTATTAGGGTTAATTGTATTTGAGCCACTCTTTAATACGAGATGGGCATCAAAAAATTTTCATAAATGGTAGTCAATATCACAACATAGATAGTGATAAAAGGCATGGTTAAAAGATAAGTAAATATTAGGTGATCGATAATATATCTATTAGTGCTCTCAAAAGCCCCGGTAAAAAACTGATGATGATATTTGGAAACAATGGTATCTTTATCTCGTTACACTTTCTTTTACTTAGACAGGGTTCTTCATTGCCTATTTCATATTAAAAGTTCTATCAGGGAAAAAATACAAACATTTTTATAAAACATAATTGTAGACTCCATCGATCAAGGTTTTAAAGGTGATGATTTAAAGTATATTTTTTATTTTCTTATTAAATCTTTACAAATATGTTATAGTATTTTTATCTTCCCATTAATTGATGTCAAATGTCTCATTCATGCTCTTTTTAGTTAATATGTTTACACTGAAATGGGAGATGAGTTCAGCACAAAAATCATGAAGGTCAATAATAGAGCCAGACTAATCGTTATGATATCACATAAAAATAGATTAATGAAATATTGTCGTAAAAATTTTGCATATAATATCACTTGTTTATGTTACAAGCTCCAAAATGTTTTTAACATTTTATATATGTTTTATAGGACATGTAAAAATATCATAGTTATCCAAGTTGGCTTTCATAAAGACACAACATTTGAAAAGATAAATGTGTAACACTCGATGGCACAATCTTTGAAGAAATAAGTGTGTAACACTCAATAACACAGTAAAAAGTCTCTTACCTAATAGAAATGGTGTTCATTCTTACTGTGTTATAGAGTTATTGATCTCATCTCATATTTGGATCTTTTTAAATAGAAGCATGCAAACAAGATTTATATAAAAAAGAAAGATTGATAGTGATAGTCATGCTTGTTGCTAAGACCTATTAAAGAGTGTTCTTTATAATAAGAGCTACTCCTTTATAGAGCTGATGTGACATGCTTACTTTACATATCATTTTATCATGTTTCTTTAGGAAATTATAATTATTTTTATACACTTAATGCATATAATGGTGTCGTGTGTTATGTTTTTTATGGACAGAATGGGAAAGAATGAATTTATTTTTGTATAGCTAAAACATATTGTTAAGCACGTGCATTTGATTAGAGAGTTGGTGGAGATTTGAAAAATTTGAAAGAGGTGAAGTTCTTGTGGTGGAGAGATTGATTACTCTCCTATTTATTGAATTTTTGTTAATCATAAAAAAAAAAATTGTTCAGAAATAAAATGGGAAAAGTAGCTTTTATTTAGTTTTTCATATGTGGCACCACTAATGAAGTCATAAAAACTATATAATTGAATTAGGCTTTTCATAATTATGCATTAGGTTAAGATGTATATGTTTGAATGTTGGATTTGTCTCTGATGTTGATGTTGATTGTTTCTAAAAAAAGTTATGTCATAACAAGATAATTTTTTTATGTTTAAGTTAAGAAGAGAAAATAGTGTGAATATATATATATATAGTTGTAATTGTTTGGCTTGAATTGCTTTGGGATTTATTTGATTTGAATTACTTAGATTGGCCTAGATTTCTTACTTGGTGACCAGGGTATGTATAAGCCTTAGCTGTGTTAGTTTACCTTGTTTAAAGCATAGAGAGTGGTATTATAGTAGCTCGATTTATAGAAGGGTGTTGCACCTGTTGGTGGAGAGGTTATCACTATCATTGGTTGTTGTGTTTACACATGCTATTGATGAAGAAGTATGGATAGAAAATAACTATTAGCCATAAAAGTAATGTCTACTCTGTATAGAAAAAATTATGTGCGTGCTAGAACTTAAAACAGACATTAAAGTGTATGCCTGACATGTATTAAATAGCTTGAGGTAGAGGTGTCTCGCTAAAACGTCTAGCCATGAGAGAAAATTTATACAGAATTTTTGAAATTCAGGTATTGTTTTGTGTGTCAATTAATGTGTGGGATTTAATTCCAAGATGTTTGCCCTAGCAACAAAAATGCATAAACCTTTGCATAAAGCATATGTCTGAATAGTTTGAAGAAAGTAAAGATCACCTTGTGCAGGATTTTTTATGTTTAGGCTTAGCCAAGCACACAGTTCCCCTGTGCTCAAGCCTGCACAAGTGTTGGGGCTGGAATCCTAATGCCTAAGTTACCTAAGGCTAGGACTGGAAACCCAACAAATAGGATACCCAAGCACTAGGGTTGATATTCTAAATTGAACATTTATAAACACCATATGCTTGGGCTAGGCTCAAGCAGAGAGAAACTTTTTAAAAAAAAATATTATCACATAAATACAATTTATTATTGTATGGCTTAGTGTTATCACTGTAATTGTTATATTAATTATAATCTAAAATCATATTTTAAGTTAGGCTAATCTTTATAAACTTTCAATAGTTGCTTTTAATTTGAAATTATGATAGATAATTATAAAAGTTGTTGAATGAAGGAAAAAATATGAAGAATACAAAGAAAGGTTATCCCTCATGGACTTCGCAATTATACTGACAACTAGACCTTTCAATGATTATAAAAGTTGTTTGATGAAGGAATATACATGTGTGTGGAAACAATAGATAAATTGGGTAATTAGCACAATAAACATAAAAAATTAATAAAACAATATCATTTTAAAAAAGTTAGTGAAACATCATCCTTTTATCTTGTTGCGTTTCAGAAGCACAACAAAATAAAAATGTGCTATCTTTTAACTTAACCGATCGAACTAATTTGTAATGGTTAATGAAATTCTAAAAATAATAAGAAAAATTGTCAAACTAGGGTCCTAACAAGATTTTTGATATCTAAAGATCTAAAATAATCTGCATAACAACACAGTAACTACTGTAAAAAAATAAATCCATAAGCTAAACCATCCACGTAATCAAGATTTTAATAATTGTGTTGAAAAAGCTTTTCTAACTTGTGAGCAGCTAAAAGATAATCTTTTCCACATAATCCCAAGCCAAACCTGAGAATTGTGCACGTATACATCTGTTGTAAGGGCAGGTATTGGGTAAAATCCGATATCCCAAAACAGAAAACAACCAGACACATATATTAAGGTCGACCACCTTGCCATCTATAGCATCTATTCTTCATGATACAGATACAATCCAAGGCCAAACCGAGCACATGCTCTGCAGAAAGCTATTTCCTCTGCTGCAGCGACTGGATCTTCAATGTCACCATCACTGGATGATACTGTCCCGGATGATTCACGATGGGCCTGTATCAGGGCGTGTTATCAGTAAGTTAAGGACAGAACCACAACAAAGCACGTAGCAGTTTGCATATTATTCAGATACAGATAGGCTGAAATCTCAATTCCAACAAAGTTGATATCAGTTTGTTCTGTATCAGTAAGTCTGGTGGTTAATAGTGGAGCATCACTGGACATGTTAAAATAACAGTCCTAGAACTTCTCATCAAATAGCAGAAGAACATAAGCTCCGAAGGTATAGGTTGAGATTTGCACCCCTTCTATGAACTTATGGTGTGCATTATGGTTAGATATTCTCCATTGAATCTAATTACCTAAAATATCCTTGAATATGATAAAAGAAACAATTCAAACTGGATAGCAAGTTTTCCTATATCATGAAGGAAGAAGGAAAGAGTGATTCGTCAAGTGAAAAATATGTGCATGTCATTGTCTTACATTTGGATATGTTTCCCTGAGAGGTTTCTTTTGCTGTTAAAAAGTCCAAGTTATATTTAAAGTTAAAGAGTTTTCAACTCACGCATTATAGCTTGAAGATTTTCATGTTTTACTTAAGGGATGGAACCAGAATTGAAGACTAGGGAAGAGCAGGAGTTCTTTTTCTTGGGGAAAGAAGAGATAAACACTTGAACATGCAAACAAAGTATCTTTTAAGAATGGAAGCAAACAAACTTTTACCTTTTTAGAGATCAAACTAAGTTCTTTTACAAAAGGGGGGCTGAATATATCATCTTTTTCCAAGGACATGAACGTTATATTTTTAGGAACCGAACTGTGATTGCTTTAAGGAAAAAGGACATAATGTTAAGATCGGGGGGGGTGCAGATCACTTGGCTTTCCTCAACGAAGGTTTTATTTCTCTGCTTTTATATCTAATGTAGCCGCCAGTTTTTCACTAGCAATAGCTGTTTAAGACCTTGTTCCACCATTGTAAATGCCTAAACATGATGTTGGTTCAAGCAAGTGAACCTCAACAATCCGGACAGCATTGAAATATAGAGATTTTTCCAAGAGATTTCACACTGTAAACTAGAAATAATTAGCAGTCCTAGTACTGCTTCATAAAAGTGAATTTCTAGATAAATCACAGCAGTGACTGCAGCATGAGTAGCATCCTTCTTAAGATAAATTAAAATAACTGAATCACTGCATGAAGAGAAACAGACAGAAAGAACAGCAACATTGAAAAAGAAAAAACACATTGCAAAAGAACGAGGACCGCACCTCTCCATCAGATCCTAGAATGGTGACACGGAATATCACAGTCACACTTCCATTCTCCGCAAATATAACATCACGTATTTCTCCACACCATCCTGCCAAAAAGGATTAAAATAGACTATTTGTTCAAAGAAGACCAGTCGTGTATATCAAGTTGTCCTATCCATGAAACAAGCAACTCAATCGTAACCTTCTAGCAGTAGTTGTGCCATGTATTTCAACTAATAGATCCTAACGTCCCTGGTATCCTAAAAAACTCCAGTGAGAAAGGCATCAAGGAATTAAGCTCTCTTTCTTTAGCAAGGAATCAATGTTTCTCTCAATAGAAATGGGTTTGGAAACTAATGGTACGCAGAAGAATTATTAAGCTGGAACTGGCATTTGACTATGATAATATCATAGAAATGGATCAACGTAGAGATAAATAATGTCATTGTAACTAGGAATCAACCATTAAAAATTTACAAAAAAAAAAAGACAAACCAGGAGCATAGAAGCTGAGCATGCGGTTCGCGTGGTGCCTACAAAATCAACGAACAAAATAAATCACCAGCATTCATCAACATCATCAATTACCGCTTCATAATTTGAATTAATATTAAATCAAAAAACATAATAACACACACACACACACACACACAAACCAGGGGATCAAGGTAGAAGAAGAATTAGGAGGCTTAATGATATTGTCAGGAATCCTCTTATTGAGATCACGCAATATCTCCGAGAGAGGCCGGGTAATACAAGAAGTATAAGCAGAGGCCAAAGATTTATCAAGCGGCACCACATAATTCGAATTCGGCACTCCTTTTTTCTTCACTCTACCGTCTCTTCCTCCGCCAGCAGCAGTTCCACCGCTGCTGCTCCCATTGCTGCCAGCTATTGTAGCATGCACGATCAATTTACAATCACTACTCGTAAAGCAATTATTACGAATATTGATCATGTTTAATCTAAACGATGGAGATAAAAACGCCGCCGGAGGCGGCGGTCTTGTAAGGAAGACAGCGCAGTAGTTGTGCACTGACATTTCTTGGTTTTATTTTGTTGAGTGTCAGTTACGAAATTTTCTTGGGAGTGCTGGATGGAATCGTATTCAGATATGAGAAGTCGGGAGCCACCTACCACCAACCACGAGTATTTCAGCACGGTTCAGTGGGGTTTCGACTTGGTCAAATTTACGTCTTTGTTTGGATTTGTAGCTTGCCATTGCAAGATTAGTAGTGGAAGTAGCTGTCCGAAGAACAGAGTTGAGGGTACAGGTGTAATTTCGTGTTTGCTATTTGGTATGGTAGGTAGGTCGTCGTTAGTATGCTGGCTTGGGGAACAAAATGTGTATAAACCATGTACGTACGCATGCTTCATTCTTTCTCAACTAACACTGAAGACTTGGTGGGTGGCAATTTCAATGCTACCATTTTTTGGTCTGAAAGTGACATCTCATCCACAATGTTTTAATTGATTGGGCAATAAGACGAACGTAATTTCAAAAACATAGCTACAGAAGTATCCACTAATCTTTCTTTCCGTGGCTTTTTTTTATGGGATTATTTAACTTAATATGTATATTCAAGGATTTTTATTTTTATTTTTTTAATTTTAATATTTAATATTGAATTTATTGAGAATTTATTTTTTAATTTTTTTTATATTTGATATTTCAAGTAAAATGATTCATTATGTATAGTAATAACTTTTTAAAAAATTTAGATTTTATAATTTTTTTAATTTTTATATTAAATTATCTTGATATTATAACTTGATTTGTAAATTGATAAGTTAATCCAAGTAGTTTTAAGTAATTTTTTTTGTTTATAATTAATATATTTTTTTATTTTTTTATGATTAATTTTTTTATTTTCTAATTTTATTTTTTGATTAATTAAAATAAAATTTCAATTTTTAAAAAAAAAGTAGTATTTCTAATCGAATAACTTATATTATGAGTTTAATAAATTAACACTAATTCATATTATTTTTTTATTATTAAGCATTCTTTTCTCTAATTCAGTGTTAATATTTTCTTTTAAAAAAACTCGCTTGTTTTGATTGAAATCTATTTTTTCTGGGTCAAGAAGAAATTTTATTCGACCAACAAAGTGATGGTCCCTCAACCTGGCATGCTCTATACACTGTAACCTCGGCAGCTAAGTTCAGCCTGATGTCCATTTTCCAGGCTACTTTTCACAGGGCAGCTTATGTACTTTCTCCACATTGCTTTGGAACGTTGATTCACATGGAAGAGAACAGAGTTGCCTACGGCATCCACGCAAGAAAAGCTGTCGTCTCATAATGGGTACAAAGCACATAACACATTCAGACACCATTTCCAATCGGATTCCCTGCCTGTATAGTCAATGCAGAAAAGAGCAGGAAGGTGTGGATTCTGCATCTGCCAGCTGAAAATGGTGGCAAGCGCTTGCTGCAACTTCACATGGAAGCCTCTTTTCATATTTTGCTCTGGAAGAGGAGGGTTGAGAAAGCATTTTCGTGGATTTTCATAGAGGGAAAGATGTCGATCAGGGGCACCGTTTACGCAAACAAGCCTATTGCACACAATTTAAGACAGCAAGAGGAGAGTAGAAGTGCACATATTGAAGTGGCTAAGACATCAGGTTCCGGTCACATAGAAACATATACCTATTTCTCGTATTATAACCAAAAGCTAAAAGAATTCAGTATTTTACTTTGCAAATTGCACGATGAAACTATGATTGTGTCCCTGGGTGCAATAGGCTTATTAGTCATTACAAGAAAAAAAAAAAAAAAAGGGGCTGCATTATCTTTTTATATTTTTATTACACGGTATAATTACCTTATTACCTTGAGAACGAAGAACATTAAGATTTGGTCAAGAGGCTTCTAGTTTTTTATTTAATTTTTAAATAATTAAATTGCATCACTTTGCCTTTGATTGAGGGGGTTTTTTTTTGTCATTTACACGTGGTAATGTGGTGTTATTAGGGGTAATAAGGTAATTTTATAAATAAACAAAATAAAAAAAATTAAAAGCAGATAAAAATATCAAATTAGTTTAATAATGCTATCTAGTAGCCAAAACCTTGCTTTCAAAGAGGCGGCTGAAACATCTTAGCATCCTCCTCACATATACACGAAATATGTGGTATAATTGTTGTTGATGCAACACATATGATTATTTTTTTTCTCACTCTTATTTGTTTTTCATGTCAGCCTTAAAAAATTCAAATCAAATTCTAATATTTGTTGTCCTCTAAATTTCATTTCTATTCTCTTTAATATAATTATTTATTTAGAATCATTTTTAAAATTAAAGTTTTTTTTCCAATTCAACTCCAATAGGTATTTTCATCCATCCAATTTGGTTATTAATATTTTAATTACTATTTATTTTATTTTAAATGATTTTTTCTTTTTATTTTTTTATAATTTCATTAGTCTTGAGTATTTTTTCCTATCAAATCTAATCTTTTTTTATTATTATATTTTTTTGCCTAGCAAGATTTTGTTTTTAATTTTATCTTTCAACTTGTCATTAGTCAAGTGTTTAGCTTTTTAGTTGAGTCGATCTAAAATTTAACAAATTATAAATTTAAAAAATTAATCTTATTTTACAAAGTTGATATAAATTTCATTGGTTTTTTACCATTTTTAAGCTTTTTTTTTATCCTCCAGTATTTTATTATTTTTTTTCCTTCACTTTCTATTAAATTTTTTAGTCGTTTTAAAAATAGAATAAGTGCCATGATTTTTTTTGTTAAATTTAACTTTTTTTCAATGAATTTTATTTTTAAATTAAATTAAGTTTATTTATTTTATTCTTTAATATTTAATTTTTTAGATGTTGCGCTTTCTGATTCAGCTCGAGTAAAGAATTTAATAAATTATAGGTTTGTGAGTTAAATTAAGCTTTATAAGGTTCATGTAGACTTGCTTGATTTTTTTTTAAGTTTTTTTAACAATTTAATCCTTCAATATTTTTTTTATTTACTTTTATGAGACTTGTCTTTCTTTTTAAAATAATAAAGGTTATCTTAGAATTTTTATAGGTATTTGTTAAATTTATCTTCTTTAATATAAAGTAATTAAATTTAATTTAATTTTTTTCCAGCATTTAATTTAATTTAATGAATGTTGAGTTTTTTAGTTTAATCTAAATTTATAATTTATTAAATTATAGGTTTTAAAAATCAACCCCGACTTACAAGGTTCACACTCACCCAAACTTGATTTATTTTTTTCTTTTTCTTCACTTTCATCCACTTATCCACTGACATTTTATTTACTCGCTTTCCATTTTTATTTATCCGCTTTGCATGTGATTTTTATATGGTTTGGAAAGTAACAATGATTAACCATGAATTTTTTTCAAGCTTTGTTGAATTTAATTTTTTTTTTAAGAATTTATTTTTTAATTAAATTAAATTAAATTAATTATACAAAAATAAACATAAAATGTTTAATTCATAGTGTTTTGTTTTTGTTTACTTTTCATATCCCTGCTCTGACAATCCATGGAACCTTTTTCAATTACCAGAATCTTAAATTTCTCTTACCCATTTTAAAATATTGATATCACATAGCTTTTTTCTTTTTCTTTTGATAGGCAAAAAATTAACCTAGCTGTCAAAGAAACAAGAGCCATTTATCTAGTATCAAACTAAAAGAACACTACTGCAGTAATCTCTACTTTTGCTGGGTTTTCTTTCCTTTTTTTCTATATATCCTAACATTAACTAATTTCAAAGGTCAAAGTAATATTGGCAAAACAAGTTCGAACCTATGCCCCCAGCAAAACTAGCCGCTCTATTCCTATAGGAAGGAAATCCATTGCAGGGCGACTGATGCTAGCACCGAAATCCCGACACCGTAAAAAGTGTGTAGGCACAAAAATGTCTCTTCATGTTGGAACCTTCATCACCTGTTACAAAATTCCAGTTAATTCCTTCTAGTCAAATAATATCGCATGGAAATTATAGCCAGAAACAAAGGAAGCCGTATTTTCCACCTTTCCTAGCTTTTCATGGAAAATCAGCTCGACTTCTTTTCTGAGGGTTTCCAAATCCACTGCATAGTCCCGATGATCTTCCTCTGCCATTAAATCTAGCAGCTGCTGCCTCATCCTCTCCAAGGAACCATCCAAATCACACAAATCCTTCAAAACCAAAGCCTCGGTTGTTTTAAGTTGCAGCAGATTCTTGATTGCAACAAGGGCCTACAGTGATCACAGCCAAGGGTTAAAACAAGGCATTGCCTGTCAAATCAAATACATTAAAACTCCATGTGAATATGCAACAACAAAACAGATTCTAAAGAACGACCTTTTCCTGGAGATCAAGATCTGTTGATGCTGTTAGATCAACTACGGACTTCAGGAAGAAGCGATTTCTAAAGCATGGAGACTCAGCTCTTATTATATTTTCTAACTGGTATTCAGCTAGATCAGAAACTACAGAGACAGCTTTCCTGCGGAGTCTGATATCATTGCTTGAGTTGCTCAGTATTTCCTGAGATGGAAGGAGAAAGGAGTGATCATTCCCAGCTTTCCAAGGATCAGCACATATTGGAACACATCAAAATATTTGGTGCAATTATCAGCACTACATAGAACATTTCCTACGATACCTGAAGCATTGCATCCCCATCTTCTGCATAAAAAGATTCCTGGCCAGCTAAATTGTTTCGGATCAATGTCGAAACAGCATATAGTGCCTTAATGGCTTCTTCTATGGAACTAGATTTTACCATCTTTATCAGCTTAGACAGTGCCCCAAGTTCCAAAATCTGAAAGTCATCATTTTTCAAATTAGTTATTAACTCATTGTTAAGCATATCATCTAAAAGGAACAGAGCAATCCACCACAAAAGAAGCAACCATTATTGATGAAGAGAATAAAAGATGAAGAACTTTAAAAATTATAGAATTGATGGTAAAACATGCTTCCAACAAGTTCACGTAAGAAAATTAACAGACCTGTTTTTGAACAGGTGCATTATTCTGACAAGCTTTTCCGAGAACCCAAGCAGAAAGTCTCCTTATGTCTTGGTCAGGGTGATCAAGTTCTTGGATTACTATGGCTAGTCCACCAAGTTTGTTTAAATCTGATACATAATAGAGTGACAATATTAACACCGATAATGGAGCCAAAAATCACATCTAGACTCTCTCCCAAACAAAACAAGTATAGGGATCATAATTATAAGGTCAGGTTCATTTAAGTAATGCAAAACTTCTCCAGGCATATCCTACAAATTGTTAGCGGGGCAAAGGAGGTTCAATAAATACGCTTACTAGATTGTTCTAGAGTATCGTAGTCTGAGGCCAGCAGGGGATCAAGAGACTAGAAGAAGAAGAAGACGTCAAAACCACTACATCTTTGTGAAATATTGGATGCACTGGTAACATTAAGAAATTTTATGGAAAAAAAAAATTGTCTAAGCTTATTTAATTTGTTTATGACAGTGTAATAAACTCAAGTTCAAAATTTATCGGCTCATAACCCAGAAGAAATTTATGAGGAATAGCAAGAATTACACTTACCATTTGCATTGTCAAGTGGCTCAACAAGTATGAGAAGCTCCTGCAACGCACGCTGGCGATCCTCCAAAGATGAAGAAGAATTGTTTAAATCATCTATTGCCATATGCATCAAATCTGCATCAGATGGCATTTTCATCTTCTCCGTCAACTCCTAGATCACCAAAACAACAGCAGAAAGAATTAATAACACTTGCTAGCAGCGGCAGAAGCAAGCAAAACTAACCAAACCTTTGGTTACTAAAAATTCTAACCTTAAGTTCTAATTGACGCTTCTGTAACTCACTAGCAGACAGGCGGTGGACATCTTCCGCGCTTTCTTTTAATTTCGTTGGATCAGAATGCCCTAATTTATCACAAAAACAAGCAATATTATCACTAAAAAAACAAAAAGAAAAGGATTCAAAAAACAAAAGGAACGTTTTCATACCAATGGCCCAATGCAACATCCCCTCGAGAGAAGAAAACCCGCCATCAAGGTCATCGTGGTCATTAACAACTGCAGCGGCGGATGAATCGTCGCTGATTTCCACCTCAGCCTTGCTCAAGAGACCAGGCTCGTCTTTTCCCGTCGACCACGATAATCCAGCTGTCGCAGAAGTTTCGTCAACTAGCTCGCCACTGATGACCACCGTAGCTGCTAAAATCACTGCCGTCGCCACCAGAAAACTTATTGCGACACGCTCCATGTTAACTAAAGATTAAACAGGAATTTGTTATGGTTGATGTGAGGATTAATTGGTAATCAGATGGAGTTGGTTTCGTTTATAAAAGAAGTGGTTTCGTCTCGGTCTGTGAATGTAGAGGTTATGGCATCTCTGGCAGGGAAGGAAAGAGGGACGGGCCGGATCAGGCAAAAAGATAATTAGATTCCACGTCATGTCTTAGAAACATCACCGTTGATTGGTGATCAATTGGTGTCTATGGACTTTGATGACGGTTTTCTTCTTTCTTTCCGTTCGAGATGATACAACACCGTCTATTGCATCATCATGTCCACTAGGAATTATCCACGTGGATGATTAGCCTTGATGGAATACTAACGTTATGCTCATACATAAATCTGATCTTTTTTTTTTGTTATTTTGTTATTTTTTACTTGAAAACAAAATAAGTTACTTGATCCGCGAGACTAAAAAAAAAAAAAAAAACTTAAAAACAAGCTGATAAAAAATATAAAGTATTAAAATCCAAATGTAATTAAATTATATCAAAATTCATTAAATAATTAAATTGAATCCTTCGTTTATTTTTTAAAGGGTTATACTTTATTATTGATTACGTTATTTTTACTCTTTTGCAAAAAATAAGATTTATTAAAAAAAATCATTTATATAGCTCTTATTTGTATATGTGTTTGTTTGGATACATGTCATGGTTGATTGAAGAGGAAATTTAGAACTAACAAGTTTATAGGTGTGTGTGTTAAAATTTTGAAATATAAATCGATTTATCTCTCTGTTATTTACTTAGGTTTGGAAACTTAAATGTAACTTTTAAATTTTATATAGAATTATTTGAAAATAAAAAACATGTTTATTTAATGAGTATAAAATTTACTTGTTTATTGCCCCAAAAAAAAAACCTAAAACTTATTAGTGTCTTGGTGTAGCCTGCGAGGCAAAACACCAAGGATTTAAATGTTTTGCCCTATTTTTGTTTATTATTTATTTATTTATATTATTTAATATTATATTTTGCTGGAATTTAAGATTAATAACTTATTTTGATTCATTTTTTATGTGATTCCCGCTGTTTAAAAAAATATCTTGATATCGAATCAATACTTAAACTAATAAAAAAAATTAATTTTTTTGTTTATAAAAAAATAAAAATAAGATGATCAGAATTCAAATAAAAAAATAATATAGTATTGATCTCAATCCTCTCTCTTCTTTCTTTTCGAGCCTTTGATCTTCAATTTTTCTTTTTATTTGAACTTTCAATGTTGTGTTAATTAGAGTGTGAAGTTAAAAGTTTATATGTGATTGTCTTAATTTAAAATAAAAAAAAAACATCTTGTTATTAGATTGATACTCAGTTTTATTAAAAAAAATTATAGTTTTATTATTTGAAAAAAATAAAAATAAAGATAAAGATAAAACAAAAGGGCCTCTTGAAAAACAAAAGAGTCAATGCTTTTTGACTTTGTGATTTTGTCCAAAAAAATCATCTGTAAATTGGTCCAAAATTTTATTTTGCTTTAGTTATAGTCATTAACTTGAGAGATAAAAAAAATAAAAATCATCAAGATGAAAAGATAAGAAAATTAACAAATAATCACTTTTCAGATACTAACTTTGTTGTTTTTTGTGTTAATAGATTTCATTCAACTAGAAGAATTTTATTTAGGTGTTTTTTTTCTTATTTTTCTGAAAAAAAATAGATCTAGCTCCATGAGTTTTCTCAAATTCAATTTTTTTTTATTTTTTAACTAAAATATTAGAAATGGGTTTTATAAATTAAAAAATCACAAGAGGTAAAATTAAAAAATATTCATAGTTTTATAGATTATTTATAAATTAAAAAATAGTTGAGAGTGAAATTAAAAAAAATATATAAAGAGTTAATCTAATAGGATTGAATCATGAAAGATTAAAATAAATAAATACAAAATGATAAAAGATAAGAAAACATCAACTTAAAAAAAAACCGGACAAATCTTCTAAACCTAATTTAATCTCTAAAACATAAAACTTGTGAAATCTTAGCTCTTTGCTCAATTAAAAAGTTTAACTTTAAACAAATTTAATTTTGAATGATTAAATCATAGAAAAATACTGATAAAAAACTTACATAGAAAAATAAACAACTAAAACAACGAAGGAAAAAAATCCAAGAAGAGTGAAGTTTTAAATAAAATTAAAAAATTCCAAACAGAATAAATAGCAACTAAAATAATGAGAATTATATTTAAAAGATAAAAAAATCATGGGGGAAAAAATTAAAAAATATTTGTAAATTAATAAATTATCTATAAATTAAAAAAGATAAATGATAAAATTAAAAAAACACTTGTAATTTGATAAATTATTTATTTGTTAGAAAATAATAAGAGGATAAAACTGAAAAAAATATAACTTCATAGATCATCTAAGTATTTTAAAATGACAGGAATGAAATTAAAAATATATATAATTTTATAGGTTTTTGAAAAAATAGAGGGATGAAATAAAAAAAATTGTAATTTTATAACTTATTTTAAAATAAACAAATACCAATGAAAAGGATAGGGACTAAATGTGAAGGAAAAATAAATTGAAGGGATTGCACTAAAATTTTGCATGGGTGGCGCAAGATTCAAAGTGAAGAGAGAGAAGAAGAAGAATGAAAAAATAAAAAGAAATGGTCTTTGATGCTAAACTAGTGGTGATGTTGATATACACATTCCACTATTGTGCAGAAGACATTATGATATTTTTAAGACTGTCATCGAAGGTTATTTTGGTGTCAAACAGCCCCATGTATGCTAATAATTTTTTTTTTTAAATAATATTTAATATACAATAATCACAATAATACTTCTAAAAATCTTAAAATCTATAACAAAACCAATATAATTTAGCTATTCATGCTACACACATAGATGCTTACAGTCAATCATAGAGAGTGCTTTTCATTGTAACGTTGAGTCGGCCCCTTTGCATTGACTTCTGTGCGGGGGAGAAATGCAAAGAAACTTGTTGCTGGAAAATTAGGAAGACATCCGTCACATAAGAGAAATAATAGCAAAATAGCTAGCGTGTGGGTGCGCGCGCGTGTATCTTTTACCAGAATCATCCACATATATCTGGTTTATGTTTTCGTCGCATCTTTTTTGTCAGGGTCAGCGAGTGATGGTGCTCGATTTTACCACTAGGTCCATGCGTGTCAAATTTAATAAAACAAATAATTTGAATTAAAAACATGATAAGATTGAAAAGTAGAAAAATAAAAGAAAATGAATTACAAAAATGGTAAGCAAAAAATCGATGACAACCAGAGCGATTGAGTAGCCTTCAAGGAGAGAAGAGAGGAGAGGAGAAGAAGAAGAAGGAGAAGAAAGAATTAAAGCAGAGATGGTGAGATTGACAGCCGACTTGATTTGGAAAAGCGCTCATTTCTTCAATGCCATCAAGGAGCGCGAATTGGATCTTCGAGGTCTCTTCCTTATTTCTCCTTCCTTTCTAAACCCTATACCCTAGCAAGCACCACTCCGCACATACTCTCTCTCTCTCTCTTACTGCTTGCTTGTTCGTTAAATTTAATTTGGGGACTTGCAGGTAACAAGATTCCTGTAATCGAAAACCTGGGTGCTACTGAGGTACTTCATCGTCTTCTTCTTCTTCAACATGAACTTGCTAGCCTGAAACTTTGCTGTGTTATTTCATGTTCTGAATATCATGTGCCAGTTTTCTGTAGCATTCATTAATGGTGTAGAGTTGTATGTCCTGCACTTACGGTTCAATGACCCTGGCTTTGCCTGTTCTATTATTCACCAGGACCAATTTGATACCGTCGATTTATCTGACAACGAGATTGTCAAACTTGAAAACATGCCCTATCTCAATCGGCTGGGCAGTTTGATAATCAACAACAACAGAATTACCCGTATCAATCCTAACATTGGAGGTCAGCCTTATTCTTTCAAGTTATGCGCCTTGTTGTAGGCCTTATGGTGCCTTTTTTTTTTGGGTTACTAAGTACAACAGGTTTATGTTGCTTTATTTTGCAGAGTACTTGCCAAAACTTCACACGTTAGTTCTTATAAACAATCGGCTTGTCAATTTGGCAGAGATTGATCCTCTTGCTTCTCTTCCAAAGCTGCATTTCCTTAGTCTTTTGGATAATAACATCACCAAAAAGCCAAATTATAGGCTCTATGTGATTCACAAACTAAAATCACTCCGGGTTCTTGATTTTAAGAAGGTCAAAGGCAAGGTGAGACTACTTGCTTTACTGAACTTGCTTCGTTGTTCTGCAGTTCCTTGCTCTTTTCATGTGCTTGGTGCCTTTATTTTCTCATACAGATGGTTTTGTTCAAGCGGTCTACTATATTTTACCTAAGCAATACCAGAGTTTTAAACAAGTGCTATTGTATAAAAGATAAAAAACAAAAAAAATGCTTCTTCTGTCTGGTGTATTTTTGGAATATAGTATTTTATGTTTGTTCATGTGTTGAATAGCCTTGCAATATTTCCATTGAATTGTAGGAGAGAGCGGAAGCAGAACATTTGTTTGCATCCAAAGAGGCTGAAGAAGAGGCCAGAAGGGAATCTGTCAAGACATTCACTCCAGGTGAGGTTCTGAATGTTTTAGAAGTCACAGAGGAACAACAGGCGCCTAAAGTGGTTGCCCCGACACCAGATCAGATTATAGCAATAAAGGTACTATGCTCATTTCACCTAATTACTTGATGTCAACTCCACCAAATTTCAGCAGGTGTGGAGGTGTTGAGGGTGTTCTAACATATGTTAAGTGTCTTGGCATTGTCTTTAGCGCTTAATATTTGCACTCTCTACTCATCTATTTTGAAATGAAAAGAGCTTGTACGATTATGATGTGCTCTAGAGCATCAGGGGCGTTCAGCCTGTCTGTTCTTTCCAACTTTGCCCAGTCCATACTTAATCTTATCTTTTCTATTATTTAGGGAAAGAAATTTAGCCCAGTTACTAATCATGAAATAATGGTAACTTGGGTTGTCATCTGTGGATGGCTAACCCCATCTGCCCTTAGCATGAACATCATTTTGTAATTTTTTTGGTCTAAAATACCAAAATTCCAAATGGCGTTCTCAATTTTCAATCTGTTGAGCCCACCAGACATGGGAAACCATAAAATTTGTTTAATGCCAAATGATCCAACCCGATTGACTTGTTTTTGCACATCCTATTGAAAATGGGATGCCCTTGTCTTTCTTTTTTAGTTGTATACGAGAACTGTTAATTATCTAATGTTTGGAGATGAAGTACTTGTGTAGCAATACCAAACAACGTATCTTTTTTTTTTCTTTGGGAGAAGAGAGAGCTGTAGCCTACAACTGGATTTGGCATTGAAAAGATGGAGTTTTAGTGACTGTTTAGTGGCCGTGATTGTGAAGAATTAGGTGCTCATATCTGAAAAAAGAAAAATACAAGGGTGTAGAGGCAATTATAGCTATGGCTCACAAGCAAGCACATTCACACCAAGGAGAAGCCAATCACACCAGCTGATGATTTCTTAAATCTCAATAAAGTGATGTTATTGTCTCTGAACAAACAGATCAGAGACCTCTGATTGTGATTTATCCGTGCTCTTCAACCTCTTGGAACTTGGAGTTTGGACTCTTCTATAATATAGTAAAAAATCCCACTTCTTTCTTACCAGGAAAACGTGAATAAAGACCACATGTTGGAGTAGTAAGACAGGAGTAATCCAATAAATATTGAAACTATAGAACTAATCCTAACTCTGAATCTCCCAAAAAGCTTATAAAACAATATATCAGCTGTCAAGCAACCCAAATTACCACAGCTAACTTAATGAGGACTAGAGAAAAATCAATTATGTTTGAAAAGGCCCTGATTGAGGTTAGGGCACGACTTCCACATTAAATGTTCTTTTTCTTAAACATCCTGTTCTGTATATGTGAAGCACCATTATTGTTCCTAATGATCAGAAACTTGAATTTTGAAGTTACATAATGCTTTACGGGTTTTTTCCTTACTTGTGATGGATACTGCATATTTTACTATCTGTGCTTCTTTAGATTAATTCAGGTTATCATTTGTTTCAT
Source organism: Populus ilicifolia (assembly GCA_015708895.1). Classification (NCBI taxonomy): domain Eukaryota; kingdom Viridiplantae; phylum Streptophyta; class Magnoliopsida; order Malpighiales; family Salicaceae; genus Populus; species Populus ilicifolia. The sequence continues at coordinate 588,492 of SRLM01000088.1, read as the reverse complement.
TTAGTTGTATGATTGGTTTGCAGGCTGCCATTGTCAATTCCCAGACTCTTGAAGAAGTTGCAAGACTCGAGAAGGTGCTTTTTGCTTACTTGAATATCCTGAAATTGTAACTGTCAATATCTTATTTTTATCTCTATACTAACATTTCACATGCAAATTGTTATTGCATAACAGGCATTGAACTCAGGTCAACTTCCTGCAGATCTCAAAATTTTGGATGGTACTGGGTCAGATAGTGTCAAAGAACAAGATGACAAAATGGCTACTGACAAGTTGGAGGAACAGAAGGATAATGAAGCCACGCCTATGGAACAGGTATTATTCTACTTAAAATATGGGTCCAGAACTAATTTCTCCAAATCCTTATGCTCACGCACCCTCTTCTCTTTTTCTCCTTTATAATTCTTATCACGAAGCTTTTTGTAGCATCTGCTTAAGAGGCTGGAATTTTTAGGCTTCTGTGTTTCTGAGTGCTTGTAAAATTGATTTGTTGGCACTGCTATGAGGGCTCTCTTGTTCCTCACCTTAATGCAAGAATTTAAGCACTACTGATGGGACATGTTCCCCTTCCCATTTCCATTCTCCAGGACGCCAATGGCTCTAGAACTCACTCTGGCATAACCTAATTTCCAACCCTTAGAAGCGCTAAAGACAGGAATTTTATTCTACCAAGCATTTAAGGTGGTCCACTGATTTTTGAGGTGAATTTGTCTTGCACAGATTCGAAGTGGAGACAACAGGACTTGATGGCCCCTTTCCTGACAACACATAAGAAAAGGAATTCCTTTTCCAAGTCCTTTCTAACCCACTTCTAGTTGATAACCATGACTCAATGGTGTGTAAAAAAGTTTGGAGAATAACAATAGGAAATGATTCGGATAACAGTTAATATGATTTCTCAGCTCATACAATGAATCTGTCCTTCCATGTCAAAATAGAAAAGGCTCTCGTGGGAAGACAATTAATACTTGCACTAATCTGGAAGTTTGGAGTCCAGGTCAACTCTGTGAACTTGAATGTGTTGATGATTGTAAATTTCTTTTCTGTGGATTAGTCTTTTGTTGGCATACAAGTTCTATGTATTGTAGTTTCATTCCTTTAAAATGCCTTCTTCCTTAAAGTGTACCACTTCACCCGTATTGTTTTTATCCCTTCAGGTTCTGATATTAATGCAATTTCCTTCAATCACAATGGATCTGTTATTAATAAATCTTGTTTTTCTTCTGTCAGGAATAAGAGTTATTCTCCAATCCAGTCCACAAGGAAAGGTGTGCCTTGGGCATTCCTTAGCAAGTGCTGTAACAATGGAGTTATGGATTTGTTGAGAACTTCGTCAATTTTGCAGGGATCCTCCTCTGTGCAATTCTTTTAAGCTTTCCCCCTTCTTTCTGTCAGTTGTTTTTTTGCTCACGATGCATCGCTGACCTTTTGGGGATTTATACAGGTCGACTGTTATTTTTAGAGCAATCCTAGAGACACTTTACTGATGGGTTAGCCCTAATTAGCTGCCATCTTTACCTGCATTTCTGTTTTTTTAAAAAAAATTCTAAATACAAGATGAATATTATTTATGCGTAAAATGCACGATTCAGATTGAATGCCCGAGGAGAAGAGAAAGTCTTGCATAGCTTTTGAAGAGTTCGGCATCCGTAGCGAATAACAACATGGAACGTATAGTGATTTGTCATCTACACGCAACAAGTATGCCTATCAATCAAAATCACAAGAAGGATGGCTATCCTGGCACACAAGAGGAAGGTCATGAACAGGTTTTGCTTTTGGAGAAGTAAAACGGTAATTCCAGGATCCTTTTCTCAGATATCACTGGACCGAATGATTCCGTACAAAATTTGATTAGGTGTTAAGTGGAGGAGATGGATTGCTGAGTTTCTTTTACTTGATAGGATAAATAGATCTGTTCTAACCTAGGGAAGTTGATCACATGAATGGTCAGATTGAAATTTCATACTTTTAAAGTCCTGGATGGAAGGTTGATATTGTACATGCTCTAATAACGGTATGCAAGGACAGCGCAATAAATTGTAGGGCCAACAATGAGATTAAAAAGCAATTTATGTTGTTATGATTTAAAAAAAATAATTTAAAAAGGTATGGTTAGCTGCAGTAGTTGAATTTTGATATATATTTAAATTTAAGTGTTAAAAAATATGTATAAAATATTTGGTGGAAATATAGTTGTGATTATTTTTGAAAGTATTTTTTATTTTAAAATGTATTAAAATAATAATTTTTTATTTTTTAAAATTTATTTTTCATATCAGTGTATTAAAATATTTTTAATTTAAAATAAAAAATTAAAATTTTTTAAAAGTGTTTTTGAGATGAAAAACAAATAAGATTTTATAAAATTTAATTAAATAATAAAAAATCATATAAAAATTATATTTCAAACTTAATTTTTTAGTTCCCTCGTAACACCAAATATAATTTGATTTGTTATCAAATATTTTGTTATGTTGAAAACACAAAAACCGGTAAAAAAAACTGATAAAAAACAAATGCAGCCTAAAAGAGATGGAGGGAGGCAGAGGGAGTGCAGGTGAAGGATTGCCTTGCTTTCTCACTGGAGGGAATATTTGCAGGCATGTAACATAGAAAAGGTGCTTGTTTTGCTCATAACTGGGTGAACTGAAGGAAATTAGGTGAATAATAGAGAGAATTTGTGGCGTGATTATGTGGAATAAATTCACTTCCAATTTTCAGTTTGTTCCAACAGCGTATTGCCCTAGAACAGTTTTCAGGAATGTATCACCTGAATTGGTGAGGGATTTCTTCTGGGATGATGAATTCAGATCCAGCGGGGACAAAATGCTCTTTTACCGCAGGACTCGTATTCCTCAAACTGGTTCCCATGAGACTGCAGATATTTTTCAGGTCATTTATTTTTGTCGATTTCCAACACCAAATCACTTCATAAAAAAAAATCACATCATTATACTTGTAATGAAAATTAATAAAGACATTTGATTGGTCCAATTTTATAAATAAAAATATTTAGTTAGAAAATATAAATAATTGATAAAACAACAAATTGATTAAAATGAGATGTGAATATGAAACTTCATCCTTTCTGATTTTGTAAGAGAGAGTTGACGATCAAACATTTTTGCAAGAGAAGAAAAACTACAAGCTTATTTGACTGGCTAGGCTTAAAGATCTCCAGCGTTTACAGTAAGACCTCAACTATTCATCCGTTTGCATCCAAGATTACAGGATAGCCCATCTCCAACCATAAATATTTTATTGCAAAATGGCAGTTTAAATTTTAAAAGCACAAAGGGAAGTTAAAAATGGAAAAGTTCTTTGCATGCGGCAAGAGATATTATCATAATATTTTTCATCCACAGCAAGCAAGATAGGAGCACGGAAGAGATTTACCAGCTCATCATCAACCTGGAGTCTTGGAATATAAACAGCCATTGAGATGAATCGATAAAGCAGCAGCAGCAAGGCAGAGATGGTTCCTTTTCCTTCTCTCCGGAAAAAGAATCATATCACGGGACAGCTAACAACTGACACAGGCGGCTACGAGTTCAGACAATCGATGTTGACCGCCTTAGAAGACAGGTGGAGAGTTGAGATATCAAACATCTCATCACCGCCAGATCACACGTTTGTTTCATCAACAAACTAACAAACTTGTGCATGAATCAACACAACATCCAACTTCATGCAATCATGTTAATACAGTGATCTAATTCATTTGGATCACAATATAAACTCAAATGAGATTTAGAGAGAGAGGGAGACATAAATAAACATAATTATAATAGTAGAAGATTAAGACAACCAAGAGTAAGGTAACAATATAGGCATCTCCAATCTCACATAAGTTTAAAAACTTGTTAAAGACAAACAAACCTTAAGTTTTTTTTTTAAATGCAAAGTATATAATCATAAAAAACACAACCGTGGTGTTCTCTGCGGATATCTGCAGTCTCATCCACTCTCACCAACCAAGTTGGTTCTGTAACATCTCAGACTCCAGAGCAAGCCAAGAACATGATACATTCTCCAGAAACAATGCAGCTCCATGACACAAAGCAAGCATCATCACCACATTAAGCTTTTTTTAACTTGGAAATATCAGTCCCCTTCATTAAAAAAAAATGAACATTAGATATGTTGAAACTGGTCATTCCTCCAAAACAAAAATAAATGAAATTCTATACTTTAGATGATATGAGTTCAGAGATTAGAACCTTGATTAGATCTTTAACAAAGTCTTCTGAGCACTGGGCAAATTCGAGCGCGGTGCAGCGCGTGCTGGTGCAGGCTCTTTAGCCCCATTTTCCTGCACCAGCAATGGGGTGGAGATGGCTGATTGCTATTCAGAATCATCATAAACATCTTCATCTGAAAGCTCATCAAATGATCTCATATCAAGCTGGTAACGGAGGATCCCACCAATCCCGCCAAACCCTCTACAAAACTGGGATCCTTCTTGTGATTTGTTAGTAACAAACTCTAGAGAGCAACCAAACCGCTTGTACTCATTAGCAAACCACTCCAGCAGTGGCGTCTTATCCAGAACTTCCAATTCAGCATTGGTTACTGAATCCCTAAAGTTGCCCTGGTTGGATTCCTGCTCCTTATTCCAATGTTTTATGGTAACTTCACCAGTGGCAGAGTTTTTCAACTGGTACCTATTAATATCCAAACTTTCCCACACAATTAAAGTTTCAACAGCACCCATTTCTAAAGCTTTCAGTGTGTCATCTACACCAAAAACATATTTCCCAGTATCCTGACTTATCTCTTCAAAGTACTTTCCTATCAAGCGCTTCTCCTGTATAAATTTCACATTGGAAAGAATTTCTGCTGACAGCTCGATTGCCTGATTAAAACCATTCTCTCCTCCATATGAAACATCAACAACATTCAGAATCTTTGCCTGAAGTCGAGGATCAAACATATCTGATTGACTCAGCTCAGTCTTGAAGTCAGCTGATCCAGCAAGTATCAACCCCGAAACATTAGGCTGGCTGGTGGCAGGATTGATATAGAACTGGGTGGCAAGTTCTGCTGTCTTTCTCACATAGTTGTGGCGCTTCTCCATTCGAAGTCGAGCAAATCGAAGAGCAGACTGTCCTCCTCTCCCGTGCTTCTTAGGAAGGTCAACGGTAAACTTATGCAACACTTCTCTGGTGTTGCCACTCAGTGTCCCAAAAAGTGTTCCATTCCCATCCATGACAATAAAGCCGAACTTGTCATCAGATTCCAAGAGTTCATTCAGAGCTTCTGTGTGAAATTTGTTGTCGCAGAGGTAAAGAGAAGCATTTATGGGCCTGAAAGGCTCAAAGTCAATAGTTACTTTCTTTTCCTTCCCATCTTCAGTTACAATTGTTCCGGTGTAAAGCACAAGCCCATTGGGAGGAACCTTGTTGTAGAGTTTGAGCCTTTGCTGAGCAGATGTAATGGCACCCAGCACTGATTGACGATTGACCCTGCTTTTAATGTTTGAAGCAGTTCCAAACTCATCTCCAAGCATCTTAGTGACACGAGAAACCTGATCACGAGGAGGCATGATAAGGGAAATCATGCTTGTGCCATTACCTCGGGCAGCTTCCAGTGCTTTGATAAGCTTCTTAATCTTCCAAATTTCAATGTTCTTATCAGTCTCGTGACCGTCTGACATTGTGGAGTGTTTAAGAACAGACAAATTTACCTGCGAAGACAGCACAACAATTTTATAATTAACCACCAGGACTGATATACAGTGTGGAGAGAAATCAAAAGAAAACATCAAAGAACAGTAAATGTAATGGCTAAAACTAGAAATATATTAAAGCTGGAACTTATAAAATAAGATTTAGAGTTGTAGAGAAACCTGTGAAGTCTTGAGAGCATATTGATATGAAATAAAACATGTCTGTAGAATTGCCCGAGGCAGCTTTCTCTATACTAGTTCTAGATCTAAATAAACATAATAAAGAATAAGGAATCCAAATAACACAGTGATTCCTAATCTAAATAGGAATATATAATCTTTTAGTTGTTCACGAACAATTAGCAAAGGGAAACGATATATTAATAACTTCAAAAAAAAACAATAAATCAAATTTCGCTAAACATAAAATCATACAACAATTCAAGTTTAGCAAAATACAAGCAATTTTGGCTACCAATTTCAGAAAAGACATAAGTTTATTCGAATCTCAATCAGATTTCATGAATTACAGTAAAAACAACTTGGTATAGCTGCTAATCAAAGCAATCCACGAGCGAGACATAGAATCCACGTACAAAAATCTAAAACAATAATAAAAAATCGCAAAATCACAAAATTCGCAAAGCGAGTCGCCAGAATCATAACTAATCGGACGATCAGAAACAAGAATCACAAAATGCACAAGAATGAAATAAAATAAAATAATGATAATAATTAAAGAATGAATTTCACATTTAAGAAAAGAGAAAGAGAGAATAGGAAAGACCGAGACGGACCTATCGCCTGCTGAGAAGAAGAGCTGGGATTTTTCGGTTTGCCTGTAATGAGCGTCCAGGGAAAAAGATGGCACGCTACCTGCCATTTTTATATCATACCCTAACCCTAACCTAGCCCAACTATTTAACCCTGGTTTGATTATAATACCCAATCATGGTTTAGATTATTCTTATTACGGAGACAGTAATAAATTTCGGACTTAAATATCTATTCTATCATCCAGTATCTTTGTTGATACATATATATATATATTGGTGTTTTTATTTTATTAAAATTAGCTTACTGGTCCCTATTACCATCCGTAATTGCAGTTTCTGTATTTCAAAAACATCTTATTTCTAATTAAATTTACCCCTTCACGTCATTCTCTCTGCTTCTTTTTTATTTTTCAAAAAATAAGAACAAAATAAATTAAAAACAAAATTTACTGTGGCATAGTACCAAACTAAACCATCTCTCCGTTGACTCTAAAGCAGGACATTCAAACATGAATGCGTTTAATTGAGATTCTCTGTTTAAAATATCTAATTGGATTTTTATTCTGGATAATAACATGGAGAGAGAACTCGAGAATAAAGCTAGGGATTTTTGTCGGGGGCGACAGATATGCTTAGATGATAAGTTTAGGTATACAGTCGACGGACTGGACGGGTCAAAATTGGCTTTGAGAGGAGGCCGGAAGGTAATTTTGTTTTTCATGAGGAGAGGATCATTAGGTATAAAATTATCGTTTGGACAAAATTTTAAATTTTTTTAATTTTTATATTATTTTAATATGCTAGCATAAAAATAAATTTTAATAAATTTATAAATAATGAGTAATTTGAAAACATATGATGACCTTATCAACCCTATCTAAGATATCAATAAATATATTTGTAGTGTGAGTATTTTTTTAAAAAAAAACCTACAAATTTATTCCCTTGTGAACTTCAAATACAAAGTATTTTTAAAAATTATTTTTCATTTTAAAATGTATTAAATTAATACTTTTATATATCTTTTAATAATTTAATATACTATTGAAAAAAATCCAAAACAACATTATTTTTATATATTTTTAAATATAAAATATTATACACTATAACTCAATACTTCCAACAAATGAAGCATGATCCTTGACATTCCTTTCAACCGTTTTTCTTTGTTCATCTTGCCATTTATTTTTAGAGAGTCACGAGCTTTGGATTTTTAAATTAATTAGGTGGCTCGTCACAGACTAATTTTTTTTATTTTAACAACAAAAAAATATATATAAAACCAGAAGAGTTAACAGATTCGAATCTATTTAACTTGTTTATCTAAATTTTTATATTTTTTAATCTTTAAAATAATTTTTTTCTTCAATGATAGTAATAATAATTTTCAAATTTTATTAATGATAATAATAATAATAATAATACTTTTTAATTTGATCCTTCAAATCAACTTTAAGGCTATTTTTCAATACTGATAATAAATTATTTTACAAAATTATTAATTATTTTATAAATAAATTCAACTATGAAAAAAACAATAATATTTATCATATAACTAATAATATTTTTTATATTAATATTTTTAATTACAATAAAAATAACAATATCTAGAACATAAATAATAATATTTAGAAATTTAAAAGCCATAAATCTTAAGTCTTGGCATAGTGCTTGAAAGAATCGAGTCTGAAAGTAAGATTTAATCAAAATGGATCCTTATGCAAGACTCGTGAACCTTGGTTCATAACTCTAGATCCGAAAGAATTGAATCATAACACAAAACCTAAAAGAATTGTGTGTGAAGATGAGAACCAATCAAAATGGTTCATGATGTAAGATCTGAAAAAATCAAATCTTAAGACACAAACAATTTTTTACTATCCTAACTCAAAATTAGAAGTGATTTCAAACATATGACCCATTAGAATTGAGTCTTTGATCGAAGACCCAGAAGAATTAAGTTCAGATCAAATGCTTTTGAGTCCTGAAATTTATCAGGTCTTGTTGTATAGCTAGACCCAAAATGTACAACAAGACCCAAAATTATGTTAGGTTTTGATATGAAGCCTAACAAAATTGAGTCTAAACACAAGACCGAAGGCTATTAATTATGCATTGAAGCACTTAAAAGAATTACACTAAACATACTCGTACCATAAATAATAATATTTTTATATTAATATTTTTAATTATAATAAAATAATAATATTTACGACATAAATAATTATATTTAGAAACCATAAATATTTATAACATAAATTATAATATTTTTATATTGATACCTAGAATTGTAATAAAAATAATAATATTTATAATATAAACAACAATTTTTTTGATATAAATACTTTGAATTGTAAAAAATAATATTTATAACATACATAACTATATTAAAAAACTCATGACCCAGGATCCTTGAATCCTAACAAAAAACAAAAAAAAAAAGGATTTTGATCCATAATTTAAGTGAAATGGGTTCCAACACAGGATCCAAAACAATTGGCTCTAAACTTGGGCTCTGAAGAGCAACCATGTGAAATGAGTCACGGTGTAGTATCAAAAAAAAGTGGATCCGGACACCAAACCCAATAGAATTGCATCTATGAATTCAAGACCAATTAATTATTTGTCTATATCACTTAACAGAATTATAATAAAAATAATAATATTTATTATTTAAATAATAATATTTTTTACATTAACACTTTTGAATTATAATAAAAATGATAATATTTTGAACATAAATTATAATATTTTTTATATAAATACTTCAAGTTATAATAAAAATAATTATATATATAACATAAATAATTATGTTTTTAAGATGAATACTTTGAATTATAAAAAAAAATACTTGCAGCACAAATAATTATACTAGTAAACCCAGAGCTCACGAATCTTAGGTCCTAATGCTAGACTAAATAACATTAGATCATGACCCAGGATCCAAGGCCAAGGCATTTCAAGTAGGTCTTTAAACTAGCTTGATTGGATCTACGGTCATATACTCAGGTCTGGTCTTAATGTCATGTCTCTCTAAGCCCATCTACTTGAGTTTGCAATCATGTATGATAGTCTGCTGTAGAGATTAAGATAACCCTAATGCCATGTGTCTACAGATTATAGCTTGTAGCAATACTTGACGCGTAAGCACTCAAGGCTTGTCCGCTCTATTGCAGTTTAAAGCTTGTAATCCTACTAAAACTCGAGTTGATTATTTTTTTTAATTATCCCTTTAATGTCATATATATTTTAGTGAAAAGATAATCCTATCCCTACAATCTTTTTAATATTTTGCTGTTACATTACTCGAATTCATAATATTTTATGTCTATATAAACAATAATAAGAACATTAATCCCTTTTAGCATAATGTATATTTTTTTATTATAAAATATAAGTATTTTTTTAAAAGCTTTTCATATATTTCTAATAACAAAGTGGTATAATTGCAAAATATTTGTCTATAAGGATTCAAATCAAAATATTTATTATATTTTTAGTCCCTGTATTTTAAATAATAATGGGTTAAATTAAAAAAAAATATTTTTTAATTTTAAATATTTTAATACGTAAATATTAAAAATAAAAAATAATATTTTAATATATTTTTAATTTTTTTAATAAAAAAATAACTAACACCACACGTTTGTAAACACTAATAAAACCTGGTGTACATGTTCAGCTTAGGCAAGCTCAAGTTTTGTTGTTCTTGTTGTTTTTAATAAAAAAAGGGTAAACTCAAGTGCAAAACAGAACAACAGAGGCCAAGGTTGGGAGGAGACCGAGCACCTCGTTTTGGCAGAGTAGAGATAATGGCCTGGAGAGGACAGCTTTCTAAGAATCTGAAAGAGCTTCGGATTCTTCTATGTCAATCTTCTCCTTCAAGCTCACCTACTAGGTAGATAACTAGAATATTTCAAGACTCCATTTTCTTTAGTCATTTTGAATTGATTGTATCCTATCATTAATGGGTTTTTCTTTGACAGAACATTTATAGAGAAGAATTACAAGGATCTGAAGACCCTTAACCCAAAACTCCCAATCCTGATCCGTGAATGCCATGGAATCGAGCCTCAGTTATGGGCAAGATATGGTATCTGTTTTCCTCTACTTCATTTATATTTATTTTCTCCTTCCTTTTCTGTCATATCACTGTTTCTTTAAAATTCTCCTTATAGATGTTAGATTTTGCTGTTTTGTGTGCGGATGTTTCACAGGCATTTGCTTGGTTTATGGTAGAAATGGATCTCTTAGAATTTGCAACTAGATGAATGTTGGATCCCTAGATTTTATACGTTTTTTGTTTTGTTTTAATGTGGATTTATGACAATCCTTTGAAGCGGGGTTTTTCTTTTTTTCTTTTCTTTTTTAATGAATAAGCGGGGTTTTCTATTGTGTTTAGGGTTTCGATTAGTTTTTAGGGCTTCAAGCCATGTTTCTGTTCGTTCATTTGGGTAATTGAGCCTGGCTTTAGATACTCTACCTGAACAGGATTTTAGAGTTTGTAGGAAGATTAAGAATAGTAGTTATTCTCTTCTGAAATGTCTCGAATCCATATGGTCATTTCAAATGCTCAAATCCATGAGCTATAAATCGCTTAACCGGGTTTCAAAATACACAAATTGAACTAAGATTTTCGCTTCAGATTCCTTCTATCAAATACCAAAGCAAAATGCATCCTAAACATAAACCTAAACATAAATTAGTACATAGAAGCCTCTTCTCAATTTCATTTTAGATACTTTTCCTTCTGAAGCATGCATATTGCTGAGAAGCTGTGAGATATGCTATCACCACACATTTTCTCCCTCTTCATCAATAATCTTACGGGACTGAATTCTGTATGTGCCAATGGCTTAGAGTCATGACAACAGAGAAGTAACAGTGTAGTAACTCAATTTTCTCTAATTACAAGTTATGCCTGTGGTTTCAAGAAATATAATAGGTTAAATGGTTAAGGATGCTCATAGGTGCCATATTTTTATGGCCACCTGATAGACTTCATTTGTACTTTTCTTGAATTTGTTATATCAACTGCCTAACTTAGCTTGAAATAAAATGAATCTCAATGAAGAGCCGGCAGGCTAGCAACAGCTTACCCTTACAAGACACTTCTGATGGAATTTCAGAGGGGCAGATCATGCTGTAAAATTTCTTTAGCTCTAAAGTCAAAAGGATTGGATTTTTTTTTCAGTTCTAATCTATTAACCTCAAGTTAATCCCAGACCTCAATGACCGTTTACTAATTGAAATTTTGTTGGTAAATTTAGCATTGATACGATCTTCCTGTCTATTTTTCATGGTTCTTATTTGATTGGAACATGTAATTTTTTTTACGCGGATAGGATCTCTTGAATTTGCATATGATGCTTGCTAACTAACTACTCTACATTAAATGCACGGTTCACTTGTGCTTTTTAGGTTAAGTGGAAAAGAATTTATGTTCTCTCTGCAAGTTTGTCATGATGTATGTAGATGAGATTTTGGTGTTGTTTTCTAAAGTCTTCTACATCCATCGATTTTTCTTCTTATTTGGCCGTGGCACTTATTTGGTTCTTGTATGTTTGTTCCAAGAAAATGGGCGGGCTTCATTTATGTCTTATGCATAACCTTAATTTTGAGGTTGTCATTCATTTTATTTGTTCCTTTATCTTTTGTTTTCCTTTGGGAATTCACTATCCCCCATCACACACCAAGAGAGAGAGGGGTGTTCCTCTAAGCTCATGCTTGAACATATTTTCTGCACTCAATCATTTTATCATTTTATGCCTTTATATTTTGATGCATTCAAGCATCATATTGCATTGATAATGGCCTACAAATACCTTGAAAGGAATGTTAGAAATGACACAGAATTAGTTAATTATAAAATCTCCTAGCTTTTTTTTCAACACTTCCTGAAATGTCTGGATGAGGTAAAAAGACTGAGAAGTAGAAGGGTCGTGTCTCACTCTATTAAGAAGTGGATTCACTCAATTGAAACTACAAAAAGAGAACAAGGGAGATCCATAAGAAGAAGGTTCCATAGGGGCTACTCAGAGAGCAAAATGGGGACAACGGGATGAAGATGCTCAGCCAATCCAATCTGTCATTTTGCTAAGAAACACAACAATAGTAGTTTTTCTTTTTTTCTTTGTGTGTTTGCAACTATGGGTATGGAATTTTGTTCTATGTTCTTTCTTTGTTCATCCACAATTGCATGCTGTCCTTCATACTAGTATCCATTTGATGAGTTGTGTGGAATTTCTTTTTGTGTCTGCTTTTATCTTTCTGCCATCACGGATTAGTTCTTTAGCTCAATGATTGTAATGTGGAGTTGTGCAACCTTTGATTTCTATGCAGATTTTGGTGTTGAGAGGGGTGTTCGGTTGGAGGGTTTAAGTGAGGCGCAGATCTCGAAGGCCCTAGAAGAGCTTGGGAAAGTGGGTGCATCACTTAAAGGTTGATATCGTTGCTGTTCATCTGTATGAAATGAAATAAATTGATATTACGGGAAGAACTATTGAGTCTGCCCTTTGCGTTGCTATCTCTCCCTGATGTGCTTGTTTAAGATTCTTATTGGTAGTTGGACATCCAGTATTGTTGTCGTTTAGTTTGATGACAATCATAACATGGCATTGGCATGTTCCCTTCCTATTGAATAACCAGGATTGACATTTTGTTTTTGGTATTGATAACAAGCACGGCCTTTTGTTCTGTCCACACCGGATAGGACCTCTTATTTGCAATCCCAAATGAGATGCTGACTTCAATTGAAATCATCTTTCTTCTTGCCGCTTGACATTTGTTGGGAGTATACCGTGACAGGGGATGACATATGATGGAAATAGTTAAAGATATGAAGTTAGGGTTTTTCAAACCTTAAACGCTTGGATTTTTTGCCTAGTTTTTCTTGAAGGCGTTACACATGATGACTTCATATGTTTTTTACGATATTGATCCTTAGCTAGTGGTTTTATCAAAATTTCGCGGGGGTGTGGATCTTATAGATCAGCTCGTTTGATTATTCTCAAGTGGTCGAGTGTATTTTGAAGGTGGAAAGGAGTGTTTTGAGGGAATTTAGAAGATGCTAGCAAGAAAACACATAATCGGTGTTGAACACCTGTTCATAGCTTTTTTTTTATTTTGTATTTTAAAAATATTAAATGTGCATTTATTTTTTCTCATTTAAATTATTTTTTCAATTTTTTATATTATTTTAATATATTGATATTAAACATAAAAAATATTTTATAATATTTTTAAATAAAAAATATTTTAAAAATAATCACTAGCAACTAATAACAAATCTTTTCATGCAAGAAACCTAATTTCTCGAGTCTATTAAGGTCATCTTCAAGCCCATGACAAGGATGAAATAGAAACTGGGGCGAATAAAAGAATTACTTTTTGCAACACACGTAATACACAAACAACAATCGGAGCGAGGATGCCTTGTTTACCGTATTCCCCGTGAGCAATGAAGGTTATGTTTAGAAATGAAACTCAAATCGTATTTTTTAAAATTAAAAAAAAATTATGTTAAAAATTATTTTTTATATTATTTTAATATGATAATATTAAAAATTATTTTTGTAAAATTAAAAAATATTATTTTAATATATTTATAAATAAAAAATAAATTACATGCTCTCCCACAGTCTCTTTACCACAATCTCAAAGTATGAAAACCAGCACCAGCTGTCCTGTTTTGTCCCATCTCCCGTGTGGCATGTCCCAATGGGCCAAGGAAAAGGGGCTTCAATTCCAGACAAATGGAACATTATGGCCCATTCAGCTCTTCATCCACCAGCATTTTGGTGGGAAGTTTTCTGGATAATCAGAGACCCATCGGAAATAATTTTTGTCTTGGCTCTCGGCCTTCTTTTTTTTTAAAGAAAAGAAAATAATCGTATTTTTTATTTACTATATAAAATCTAAAACCCTAGTTAAAAGCACCAATTTAGCAGCTGAAAGGCTCAAGTTGATATTGAAAAGCAAGAATAGAGGAGCCTAAGCCGCTCTGCAGAAAAGATAGTGAAGATGTCTGTTGGTGTAAACACAGAAACCCTAGTGAGAGTTGAGGAGATTCAAGGAAGAGGAAGAGGGCTTGTATCCACTCAGCCCTTAAGAGGTGGCCAAATCGTCCTCATAGATTCTCCAATCCTCCTCTACTCCGCGCTCCCTTTAACCAAACAGCAACACTCAACCTTCCTGTACTGTGACAAATGCTTCAAAACTATACAATCAGCATCAGTATCTTGTCCCACCTGCTCTCACCAGCGTTTCTGTAGCCCCACTTGCCTTTCCGCTGCTCTGGCATCTTCTCACACTCCTTGGGTCTGCCAATCTCTTAGCCGCCTCCGCGACCGCCAAGATTTTCTACAGCATCATTCCGTGGAACAAATCCAAGCTCAGTTCCTCGTTGCTGCTTACAATCTTGCATTCGTTTCACCTTCGGATTTTCAAATTTTGCTGTCGCTGCAGGGCCGTGCTGAAGATGAAGATCCAGCTATTGTCCAGTCTCTGCATTCTGTAATCTCATCTGTGTGTCCTCCTCCTCCAATTGAGGGGTTCTCTTTTAGCTTGGAACTTATTGCGGCTTTGGTTGCGAAAGACAGATTTAATGCTTTCGGATTAATGGAGCCTTTGAATCTTAATGAAGAGAATGGTGGGCAAAGATCGGTGAGGGCTTACGGTATTTATCCTAAGGCATCTCTTTTTAATCACGATTGCCTTCCAAATGCTTGTAGGTTTGATTATGTTGATACGAATAATAGTGGCAACACTGATATTGTTGTTAGAATGATTCATGATGTTCCGCAAGGAAGGGAGATTTGTTTGAGTTATTTTCCTGTAAACAGTAATTACTCCACTAGACGGAAAAGATTGCTTGAGGACTATGAATTTACCTGTGACTGTGATCGTTGTAAGGTCGAAGCTACTTGGTCTGATGACGAGGGTGATGGTGATGATAATGAGGTGATGGAGGAGGATGTCGATGAGCCAATGGAGGCCGAATCTGATGGTGACGAAATCGACAATGATAATAGCACTGACTTTCCTCATGCCTATTTCTTTTTGAGATACATGTGTAATCGAAATAATTGCTGGGGTACACTAGCTCCTATTCCTCCTTCTGATGCTAAGCCATCAAATTTATTGGAATGCAATGCCTGTGGTGATATCAAGAATGATGAGGTTTGTTGATGCTGGCGGGGGTGCGAGCCTGACTTTACTTGAATCATTAACATCTTGACCTCTCTATCTTGCTGCTTGCCAATTACTACGCAGGCCGTGTAAGTAGTGTTCTTCCGTTAGAAAAGTTTTGTCAATAAATTTAATTAGAAGGGTTTTCTTTTAGCGTTGGTTTTTAGTTTTCTAGCATTTCAATTACAAGGAATATGTGGCTTAAGTATTGAAAATGAATTATACTGTATGCTAAATGGTTTGAAGAGGTTCTATTTTATTTTATGGTAGATTCTAGAGCATTTTCGATTAGTCTAGCATTTTGTAAGCTAGGATGTGCATCAGCCATATGTATTTTCAGTAGCCTAATCTCATTGCACTGTGCTGAATCAGAAAAATCTCCTTGACAACATTTATGAAAGAAAGACTCGTTTTAGTCTACCAATTTGAATCATGGATAATTGGATATAAGAGGTTTCATGCTTGAAAGCTCCCCGTTACTAAACTGCTGATAGAAGCAGTGGTTTTCATTTAGAAAACACTCTTTGTTTTCGTTGTATGCGTACTGAATAGGAGCATCTTTTTCTTGCTAATGAATATGTAATGGTGCAAGTCCATGTACATAGCATTTTTACCTAAGGATGACTTACGTTGTATGCTCAACCGAGCAGGGTTTTGATTTGTGATTGTGCAAGTCTCTGTGCCTATTGTATTTTATCTTGTCAACTTGGGCAAAAGAAAGAAAATCGTGTTATCCCTTTGATCTCAAACACTCTTGTATCTTCTTATTTCACTCTTCAGTAATCTTTCTTCTTGGAAAAAAAAATGGCTGTAACTTTAATTCCATGCTTTGTTTCTCATTCTTGGACAAAAGATCTTGTTGAAAACATTGATTTTCTTATGCTGCAGCACTGCAGTTTATTGTTTTGGATTGGTGGCACTATCCTGGTACTAGGTGCTGAATTTAGAATTCAGAATTGATAAATGATGTCAAAGATGACAGAAATTTAAAGATGGAAAATGCAAGTACTATACACCCACTTATCTAAGTTATACTCATTTACTGTCTCTGCAGTAAATAACACAGCTTTTCAAGCTGCATTTCTCTTACATGCTTCTTAACTTGATCAGCAAACACTTCCCACTCTATTTGTTTAGGAGGTTACAATTTTTACAGCCCAATAATTAATTGTGTAGGGCCCAAAATATCTCTAAGCTTGCTCCAGGCTTCATGGTTATCCATCCACTTATCTAAGTTATGCTCCACTGTGAGAAGTAGCCAGTTCTAATACTTGCCAGGATAAGAGATGAGTCCAATTATGAGTTGAGAAACTAAATTTAGTCATTATATATAAACAATTTCAATACTTAATATTTATTAGGAATTGAACCCATGAAATCTTGATTGATTTTAAGAGGCTATTGATGATCAACTATCCCTCCATTCTCATGATTACCTCTTTTTTATTTTTTTTTATTCACCTAATATAAGGAGAATATTTATTGATTAAGAAGACTTTAATTGAAATGTCCTTAAACACAACTGTATAAACTCTAAGGCTTCATATGGCATGACAGTCCAATCTAATATTAATATGTATAGGACTAATCTTTGTATTGCTAGTTGATTTAATATATCTAGGAGTAACTCTAATTACTGATAAAAATATTATTTGATTTTTAAAATTTTTTAAGATAATAATATTTTTTTAGTATTGAGACAATAATATATTAAATTAATACGAGATTTGTAACTTAATTTACAAAACCTACAACTTGAGCACAAACTTTACTAGATTTAAAAATTATTTTATGTTTAATGACATAATAACAAATTAAATAATTATAAAATTAAGTATTAATCAAATGTCAATTTATTTAAGACTATAATAGTTTTATAAAATACAAATTAAAATAAATTACGATGACTAACTTCAAATCCATAAAATATTAAAGGATAGAATTAAAAGGAAAAAAAAACAAAAAGCATTCAATAAAAAAAAATATTTTTTAAAAAGAAGAAGAAGATAGGATTAAAAAGAAAAAGAAAAGAAAAAAAAACACTTCATTTGCCATCCATATAAACAGTCACATAAACAGTAGAGTAGAAAGGGAAAACCCTACTCTTTTAGTTTATTAGTTAATTAGTTAATTTTTAAAGAAATTGAGATTTTATCTCATATAATTTGGCCCTAAAAGAATCAAATTAAAAAGAAAAAAAAATCTAGGGATTTTTTTTTAATCATCTAATTTAAAGAATGTATTTATTGATTAAGAAGAGTAAGAAGACTAGCTGTATTTTTAAATAATTAAAATATTCTTAACCACAAGTATATAAACTCTAAGGCTTCACGTGGCATGACAATCTAATCTAATAATATGTGTAAGAGTGATTCTTGTATGAACTAAATGACTTAATGTATCTAGAAGTGATTTTAATTATTGGGAAGAATATGATTTAATTTTAATTTTTTTTAAAATGATATTTTTTTTAATATTAAGACAATAACATATTAGATTAACACGAGATTCATGATTTAACTTACAAAACTTACAACCTTGATCACAAACTTTACTGAGTTTAAAAATTATTTTATGTTTAATGGCACAATAACAAAAATAAATACTTGTAAAATTGAATACCAATTAAATATCAATATATTTGTTTGAGATTATAATAGTTTTATAAGATACAAACTAAAAAAAATATTATGATGACTAACTTAAAATCAATAAAATATTAAAGGATACAATTAAAAAAAGAGAGGCAAAAAGCATTCAATATAAAATAAAAAATAAAAGATATTATTTAAAAAAAGAAGAAGATAGGATTAAAAAGAAAAAAAAGAAAAGGAACACCTCCCTTGCCATCCACATGAACAGTAGAGTAGGAAAGGAAAACCCTGCTCTTTTAGTTTATTAGTTGATTTTTAATGAAATTGAGATTTTATCTCGTACAATTAGGCCCAAAAGGAATGAAATTAAAAAGGACAAAAAAGTCTAGGGACCAATTTATAAAAAACAAAGAAGCACAGAATCAAAGGACGAATTTTAAAAAAGTGTAAAAACAAAAGAAGTGAGGTGCTTCATCGGATCCACTTGTTTTAGTTTGTTAGGTAATTTTGATTTTATACATTTCGACAAATGGACACCGATTCAACTACTAATCTTTTCCTTGTACTACGTGACACCATCATCGATGTCTTCTAGTTTTACAATAATGTTTTCCGATTTTTTTTCTTTCTTTTATGAGATAAAGGCTGTGTAAACATCATGGGACAAGATGATGTCGGTTAAGAATAAAGGAGATAAACTGTAGACATTTTCTTATGCTTCTAGTTTAGGTGTCCAGATCCCATTAGGCAGCAGGCAGATCTTGTGGATTATTCATGATATCGAAGATGTTTGAATGTGGCTGTATGGAGTTAACAAGTCACATCTTATCCTTAAATTTCCTTCTTTTTTTTTGCCCGAAGAATTTAGGTATGATGATACCTGTCATTTGTGATTGAATGATTTTGCAGGGTAAACTAAGGATTTTGGTCTTTGTTAATGGACTTTTGTTAGAAAAAAATGTTTTAAAAGTATATTACCAATTTTTTTAAAATATTTTTTTATTAAAAATATATGAAAATAATATTTTTTATTTTTAAAAAATTATTATATGATTCAAAAAATTTAAAAATTAATTTTAAATAAAACAATTAAAATTTTCACGAAACCTGGCGTGAAACTCAACTTTAAATTATTTATTTCTTTTTTAAAAATAAAATTTTATTAATTTTTAAAATTTATGCTATCATATAAAAAATATTTTTTTAATGGAGGGAATTTTAGAAAAATAGGTCTCGATAACTAGGCCAGTTCTTTATTTAGAAAACAAGTATTTTCCATAATTAATAATTAACAACTGGATGTGCATCCGACATTAAATAATATTTTTAAGATTAATGTTTGTTTTTGTAAATTCATAAGTGTTTTGTTTGTTTTTTCATTTCTCTTCATATCAATCGTACCATTAACAAGTATTAATTAACCGCATGATAACTTTCTAATAGTATTTTTAGCCATATTCCTATTATATATATACCAGACAATCTTCTTTGTTTTTTTGCCTTCAAAACACATTAATGGCCTTTTTTGGGTGTAATTTATACGAAAAAAGGGGTTAAATGTATATTATAAAAATAAAAAATTCTCAATAAAAAAACAAAAACAAGATTTTAGCAACCGAAGCAACACGAGGGATTATAACCAGTGGCAAGTGCAACTTTGAGCGAATCACAATAATGGATTTTGATATTAAAGTAAGATATTATTTAGGTTATTTTTAAAGTATTTTTTATTTTGGAAAGTAATATTTCTTATTTTGAAATAATTTTTTTAACATAAGACATCAAAAGATTTGAAAATAAAAAAAATACTTTTTTAAAGAAAAAACTTTTAAAATATAAAAACAATTTTGTGAATAGCTTCTGCCCGGATGTTTTGTGAACTTTTGGGCTGGGTGGCCTCTCAATTTTGTCCGTTGTAAGTTGGAACACATGGGAAACGGGGAGGAACCTTCGATCACTTTCATGCGAAGCAAAAGCAAGGATTTCATTTCATGACATGCTCCTTTAAGCGATCCACAATATTCCACGTGCCACTGCCACTGCCAGCAGTTTCTACGCCCTATATAGGGTGGTGAAAAAGAAGATCATCAAATTACAACCTCTAATTTTCGAATTCTTTATAGGAATATGTTATAGCCGCAGCGCCCACAGCTTGCGGGTTAGGTGGCACCGCCCCACTCCCACGGATGCAGAAGCCATGATAACATTTATATAATCTATCCGGGAAAGAATAATAATGCTATGATCTTAGAATTTAGGAGTTGTTTAAGAAATATGTACAAGTTTGGATTATGTTTCTTGTTTTTTACTATAATATAGGGTCTTCTCGACTGTACTTCTAATCTTATGTTGAAACAAATAATTGTTAGTTGTTTTTGTGTTATTATCAACTAAAAACACTTGAAATTAAAAAAAAATAATTTAAGAATAGATGTGGATTATTGAATCATGATCTTAAAGGGCGATCATCACGGATCCCATTAATCTAATGGTTTATGTGAAAATTTTAAGGTTTTTTTAAATCATGATTTCTTAATATTTGTCATAATTAATTTAATTTTAAGGGGGCTGACCTGCTGGTTAAAGATATTATTCTGTTTCTTAAAAAAATAAAAAAAATATTTGAAACTTTGTAAAAATACAAGATAATTTTAAAAAATAACCATTATTTTAAAAAGATAAAAAAAAGAAGAGAGAGTATCAATTGAAATTAAAAAAATCAATGGAAACAAAAAAAATATAAAAAATATTAATGGGGCTAATTATTTTTTAAATGATCAAAATAAAAAAAAGGACATGCACTTATGTGTGAGGCCCACATGCATGGAAATAAAAAAACCGAGGCCTGCAGTTTTTTCTTAATAAGCAGATGAAGCGTCGTACGATCGTTTTATGCTTTTAAACTGGCGAGCAAGTCACCCGCTAGGCTGTTTCTCTAGAATTCAACCATCCGTGTGGACCTGTGGTGGCTGGGAAACCTGGAGGTAGTTTTTTTTTCATAATCCATTTTTAACTTGATCCTCACACAAAAAAATAATCATAAAAACCTATATAAATCACTCATAATCTTAAAACACCTCAAAATCATTAAAAATAAAAAATCAACATAATTCAAAAAATCAAGACCAAACCCATTTTGCCTTTCCCATCATATTTTTTTTTTAAAAATCATCTTCAATAAATTCTTTACAAAATAATAATAATAATAATATAACAACACAAATATTTTTTTTATGTTTAGATTGCTACGGGTGTATATTCTCGTTATTTTTTGAAGGTTTCTTTTTTTTTTTTTAAAAAAATACATAATCAATTTTTTATTAAAAAATTCTAAAACTTTGAGAGTACCTACATATTTACTTTGTGTTTTACATTATAGTCGTCTTACAATAAATTTTATATTTCTGTTATAATTTATTAGGAGGTAATATAAAACTATTATTGAGATCTCACTTATAATTTAAGTTTTTTAATTTAGATAATTTTTTAATATAATAGTAAAATCTTATCAATTAAATAAATAAAGATTTAAGTCTTATCTCTCTTATTATAATTAATAAAAATTAGACACAATATAACGTTAACATGTAAATTTTGAAGTTCAAATAACTTTTATTTAAAAAACACATTAAAAAATAATATTTAATAATTTAAAATTTTGAGTTGGAATAAAAATTTGAGAATAAACATAAAAAAATAGATATAAAGAGTTTAAATTAATTTTAAATAATTTTTTTTGTAAAATTATTTTACTATTCAATTAAAAACTACAACTATGAAAAATACTGCAACTCCTCATTCATTAAAAAATAAAATAAAATTATAATCACCAGCAAAAAGAGAGATCTAAGGATCGGGGACCAACCATTGCAGCAAAACTACCACAGCCTTTTTGAAACAGAAGACAGTTTCTCATACCATATCATAGCACCGACAGAAAGGGAAAGAACACAATAAAAATCTGAACGCAAGATATTACTATCCAAAAAAAAAAAAAAACCAGGAAGAATTTATCGAGGAAAATCCCAATAATCAAGCTCCCCCACGCAAAATAAAAAAAATAAAAAAAATAAAATTAAAAAAAAAACTCACAATTATTTTTTAATTTTATGCATGATGACTGGACAGCTTTTCCAAAAGTCTGACGTGGACGACAATCTCCGAGGCAATGGTGGGAAACTAAAGAAAAATAAAATAAAATATGGGAAATCCGAAGGTTAAGGTGTTTCTTCCTGTTTTTAGGTCAGAGTTTAAATTTTACAAGAAATAAGAATCTTATAATGAATTTATCCATCCTCTTCTGGTCTTTGAACCCAGTAAGAGAGAATAGATAAGATAAATAAAATAATAAGATGTTGTTGTTATTATTATTATTATTATTTATTATCATGTGTTAAATTTTCCTAATTCAATTTTAATTCAATAATTTAAAAATCTTAAGAAACATGACAAAACACCACAGTATTAAAAAAACTCTTAATTTAAAAATAGAATAAAAAAAGCACAGGTAGTAGGGGCCACTACGGTGCAATAACTTTTTCGTCTGCCTATTATGTGCATAACGCACAGTCCCAAAAGGAAAAATAACGAGAGAGAGAGAGAGTGTGGGCACGTCGGTATACACTGCAGGAAAAGCCTCTCTCCTTCTCCACATGATAGCGATTTTGACAAGAAGAGCTTCCTGCTGTTCATCAAGAGGAGGAGGAGGAGTAGGGAAAGCTTCAGCTGTAACCCAGTAGTCTGTTAAAGAGAGAAAATACTCTGTTTTTTCTCATATCTAGCCGGCCGAGAGCAAATAGCAATGGCAATGTGCAAGCCTATGAAAGGGCAGGAGGAAGGCAGTGGAAATAGAGACAAGTCCCATAAAAGTAACGACGAAGGTGGTCATGTGGATGATGACGAGGTTGTGGATGAAAACAAATCTTTCATCCTCCCTACTCATTCAAGGCAGCAACATGATGCACAACGACAGAAACAACAACGTCTTGCTTCTCTTGATGTTTTTCGTGGTCTCACTGTTGCGGTAATGTTTCCAGTCACCTTCTCCTTTTTCATTCTTGATAATTTCTTACAACTTTATTTGTTTTTAAGCTTCTTTTATTGGGAAACCCATTCCATGTTGCTCATGCATCAGACATTAATACACCTTGCGGTCTGTTTCTGTCGAGTCAATTGGACCATTCTTTTGACTCCTATTTCGCCATAGATGACCTGTTGTCCTTGCTTCTGAACCTAAAGAAAAGGACCACCTCTCCCTCATATATTTCACCCTCCCCGAAGAAAGAAAAACCAGGAAAGATATATAGATGTCTTAAATACAGATTTAGAAGTCATGTTGGATGATTCAGATGATTTTTTTCCCCAGTGATTTGCCCGAAATTATTTCTTGCCAAATATAACTTCTTTTTACTTGCCTGCATTTAATTCCATCTTTGATATCCAAATAGAAATCATGTGTGTAATTTTTTAAATTAAATTAAATTTAGAAAATCTCATCAGTCTGATTTTGAGTGTAATAAACACTCAGTCTCTACAAACAATACAAAAATAAATGTGGTCAGCCCTTTGATTTATTATATTAAAAAAAACTAATACTAAAACTAGTTTTTCAAAGTAATCATTTATTCATCTTTTTTAACTTTCGAAAAAATAAAATCAAGAACAGGTAATATAAAAAACAAAATAAATTATATTGTATATATTTTTTATAAATATATGAATTTAATTTATTTACTAATAAAATTTAAACTGAATACAAAACACAATGATGAGTGTTTGATATTATAGTATTAAAAATATATTTTATTTTGAAATACATTAATATATATTTTTTTAGATTTTTCTTATTTTTAACATTAACATATTAAAATTATAAAAAAATATTAATTTAATATTACTTTGTATTTTTAATAAAACGTACCTTAAAACAGTTGAAAACACAACGCCAGGACATATCTATAAATACAGACAGGCGTTGTATTTAGTACCTATATGCTGACAGTAATTATTTACAGTGAGTGAGTGATAATGGAGATTTATTTTTCTTGCCAAGGGTGATTGATAGCTGGAAAAATGGTATTCGTGTGTAACTGTACAGCCAATAAATAAAGATACAGAATCTAATTATCCATCATTTATTTTTACTGAGCGATAAACAGTCAAGTTTCAGTGCATTTACATCTATACTAATTAAACTCCGAAGGGGTAGGTAAGTGTCACAGGCATGCAGGTGCTTTATTGTGCATGCACGCCTGCTACAGCTACCGGTGTCTATGTCATCTGCAAGGTTTTGCCTTGCTCATGCCACTCATAGGTAGATAATTATTGTCTTAGACCCATGATAGAGTTCTGTCTCAACAGTCAAGTCTTGCCAATGGAGGACAGCTTGCCCCCTGCTGTATGCTGTATGATTCAGCTTGAACCCTTCTTGAATCCTAAAGTAAGCCTATTGGCAGTAGAAACGACCCATCAGCCAGAACATATACCGCTCCACTCAATTAAGCAACAATTTTTCCTCTTTCTTCCTTCTCTAGATGCTATTAACAAATCAGAATAAAAAGGAGACTAAATGGATGTCCTGGTCTAATGTAAAAATAACAGTGATGACATGCTTTAAGGACCGTAGCAAAGTGTTAACGAAAGTTATAGAACAACCATTGATGTCCAGGATTTATTGTAAAGGAGCTTCACTTCAATGTACCACTTCAAAAAAGAAAAGAAAAGAAAGCTTCAATGATGTAGGTAGATATTAACCCCCCCGAAGTGGACTTCAAGTGGGTTGCACTTGGGTTTTAACCAAGTAATGAAAGATTGGAGTTCGTTTTGTTGTAGAAAATTAATGATTTCTGTTCCATTTTAGCATAAAATGACCTGGTAAACAATGGCTTACAACAGTTTCCTCTCTCATGGAATTGAAGGATCATAGTTTTATGCTTTCTCACTCATGATCAATGCAGCTAATGATATTTGTGGATGATGCTGGTGGAGTTCTGCCTGCAATTAATCATTCACCATGGAATGGTTTAACACTTGCAGATGTTGTCATGCCATTTTTCCTATTCATTGTCGGTGTCTCACTTGGACTCACATACAAGGTATCCGCGATTGGGGAATTTATTGTTTTATGTTAGCATTCAAGCACTTGCAACATACCACTCATGCCATGATAACAATAACGAGTGCTGTTATTTTAATTTTATTTATGGGTAGCCTAAACGTAATGTGAAATCATGTCACTCGTAGATATCTAATGGTTCCCTTTCAGATGCTACTTCATCCAACATTTCCACTATGGTTGTCCAAAGGCGCTCACTTAAGCGCTATAGAGGCGAGGCTACAGTGCTTTTATTAACCTTAGGCTAGAAATTTCAATGAAGCATTGCCTAGGCGAGCACCTCGTGCATTTTGTATGCTTAGCGCTTTTTAGCGCTTTTTGCCTTTGACAATGCTGTTACTTCTTTAAATTATTGCATTTTGTTTTAAGGGTGAAAAATATAATTTTATATGACTATGTTATGGTATTTTATATTTTCTTTTGATTTGTTAATGATCTAATCTTAACTGGGAAGATAGATATATATTTTAGATTTATACACACACACACACACATATATTTTTCATATATAGCATGCCATCTTGGTTCATTTGGGTTAGTGCCTATGGTATTTTACAAGCTTGGCGCCTTTTAGTGTCTCTTGCCTTTGACAACACTGATTTCTACCACTACCGATGCTCTCATCCCTAACTGCATATTTTGTTTCCTACAGAAATTGTCATGCAAAGCTGTTGCAACTAGAAAAGCAATACTCCGGACACTCAAACTTCTAATCATAGGTCTTTTTCTTCAAGGTCATCTTCAAGAACTTCAACTTTTAGATTATGTATTATAATCGAAACTCTTTTGCTAAGTTCTGCCACATTTTAAGCAAGTATTGTTTTCAAAAGGGAAGAGAATTGTGTGAAAAGGGGGTAAAAAAAGCGAGAAGAAAGAAATGCTGCCATATTTTTTCAATTTATCCCATGGGAACAGAATCTTCTGGGAGGGTTATTCTGGAAAACACTCCTGTACGTGGTTCTTAAACATTTATTATCTCTCCTTTCCAGGTGGCTTTTTACATGGTCTGAATGATCTAACTTATGGGGTTGATATGACACAGATAAGATGGATGGGTATCTTGCAGGTATTCTTTTTTACTTTCCTGATCATTTCTTATATCATCTACATGCGTTAAAGAGTTTAGTCCGGGCAGGGAATTGTTTTTTGTCAAATTGGATTGGCTCTACCTGATCCCTTGTTTTTTTCCCCAGAGAATAGCAATAGGATATTTAGTAGGGGCAATGTGTGAGATTTGGCTAAAAGGTGGTAATCATGTTACTTCCGGATTATCCATGCTGAGGAAATATCAGTTTCAATGGTGAGTACTTTTCTCAGTGTCGCATTACACAATCATCTGCTTTGTCACTTCAATTCATGCTGCAGCAACCTACAATAAACCTGCCATGTCACTGTGCTTGTTGATTTATAAATTGAGCCAATTTGAAGCCTTTCCCCTGCTATAAACCTGGTAATTGTGAAATTGAGTTTTGCTCTACAAGCTAGATGAATTTATTCAAAGAAACGAGAGAAATATTGTGAGATCATACCTGTGTAGCTCTGTTGTTTTAGAACTCAGTCTGTGGTTTAATTCTTTTTTCTAAAAAATGAAACTTCTTTGAGAAGAAATAGGCCACATTTGAAGAGAGACTCAGGGGGTGCGGGGAGGTGTTAAGAATTACTAATTTTACACTGCTGCATTTACTAGAAACATCGCTTTAGCTGGCATTTTAATATAACTCACATTTATTTTACCAGGAGACTATAGTTTCTACCTTAAATCTGTCATGGAAATATCAAATTATATGGAAAATTTGTCCATTATTATGAGTGCAAGTATCTTGCACGTCTTTTAAGTACCTTTTAGTTGATAGCCCTTGGCCTCTATTTATTCATTTGTCCCAGAAATAAATTTATGTTTGCGTGGATGCTTTTCCTTTTGTTGCTGTCAGAGAAACTTCTTAACTTGTTGGGCAACTCTCTGTCAGGGCTGCAGTTTTGATGCTTGTTACTATATATCTTTCCTTGTTATATGGCTTGCATGTTCCTGACTGGGAGTATCAGATTCCAGTTGCTGCCTCTTCTTCCACCCCTAAGATATTTCCAGTGAGCTTCTTATTTCCTTGCAATCTTCAGTAATGCTAAAGTAGGAAATTTATAAAAAATTGATAGCTCAGTGACTGATGATTTATTTTTCGTTCGAAGGTGAAATGTGGGGTAAGGGGCGACACAGGACCTGCGTGTAACGCTGATGGAATGATTGACCGTACAATCTTGGGAATTCAACACCTGTATAGAAAGCCTATTTATGCACGAACTAAGGTAATTTCTCCACCGAGTTTCAGTGTTTGTTTCATTTTGGTGCTTCTAAGAATGCTTCCTTGTTTTTTCGGTTTTTACTATTCATTTTTATTAATGCAGATATTAATAATAGTGAATTTCCTACCACAGCCATGCAGTATCAATTCCCCTGGTTATGGCCCACTACCTCCAGATGCTCCTTCATGGTGTCAGGCCCCTTTTGATCCCGAAGGACTCCTGAGGTTTGTTCTTGTTTCCTTGTGCCTTCCGTAGAGATCATCTTTTATGTGATGCATCAGGAATCAGTATATTGACAGTTTAAGCCTATGGGGATGACTCAATGAGTGCTTAATTTTACGGGATCCTTGTGTGATCTTTGTACTTTGTCCTTGTAGTTCAGTAATGGCCATCGTCACCTGTCTGGTTGGTTTGCACTACGGGCACATCATTGTCCATTTCAAGGTGACCTATTCTACCTGATCAAAGATTTTATTCTTTTAATTAGATTAGTTTCCTTTGTTCAACTAATTTTTTCCCCTGCCACTTTCAGGAACACAAGGATAGAACCCTTCACTGGATGGTTCCATCCACTTGTTTTCTAGTCTTGGGTCTGGTCTTGGATTTGCTTGGTAAGAAGTTTATTTGCAAGTAACTTATATTTGAATTTCAGAGGTAGCATTACTGCTAGTACTGATTTATGGTTTCATTTTCCTACCCCTAGGAATGCATGTTAACAAGGCTCTTTACACATTCAGTTACATGTGTGTCACTGCTGGTGCTGCCGGCATTGTATTTACTGGAATCTACTTACTGGTAGGATATTTTATCAACTTTTACTGAAGATAAATTTTTTTGATTATCATAATTATTTTCTTGATAACTAGAACGTGTGTATTTGCTATTTGGCTAGATCGTCAATTCATGTCTCAGTCATTTTGTTTCTTTTCCTCTCTCTTTCTACAATGGAACCAGCCAAGTTTGTTGTAGCATAATAAGTGATGATTGAACGGGCTTTCCCTGCAGGTTGATGTGTGTGGATTCAGGTGGCCGATGTTGGTACTAGAGTGGATGGGAATGCATGCTTTGTTGATTTTTATCCTTGCAACCAGCAATGTCTTGCCGGTGGTCCTGCAGGGATTTTATTGGAAGCAGCCTGGAAACAACATTGTAATTACTCCCCTTTTGTGGTTGGAAATTCTCTGTTTATGTGATTAGTTGCTTCATTTGCAATATCGCAAGCTGACAAACTTCTATCTCTGGCAGCTTAGGATTGTTGGAATTGGAAGATGAAAGGATAGCGGACTAGATTGTTTACATCTTGACCACACTAGTTTACTTTCCAGTGCATTCTCCTGGAGAACTTGCTACATTGTTCATCTCCAGTTGTAAAAAAATAATAGAGAATGTCAGCACAAGGTCTTTCTACGATTCGAAGCAGAAACATGTTCCTCCATCTCCCACCTCGTATTTTAGGAGCTTTTTTAGTTATTCATTCAGGTTTTTTTTTTTTTTTCCTGTCATGTGACAATTCTGATACGCAGCCTTGTCTAATGGGAGCTTTGAGATCATAAATTCGTTTTCATATTTACGAGACAGTCAATATTATTAACCGAAGATATATGCATTATCATTGCTGATGTAATTCTCATGGATGCCAACAAAACATAATTGCTGTTCGGCAAACTGGCCTATCCCTGTTGCAGATAAGAAAACAAATTCTCAAGAGGAGCCATTCTCATTTGTTGTTGAAGTAAATGAGATACAGGATAAAGAAAGTTATAAATCCATCCTTTTATTCATATATGATGCGATGAAACAAAAATAAATAAATAAAAAAGAACTATTTCAGATAATTGGGCGAAGTTAAGTCGCAATCCAAGGCTGTTAAAGGGAAAGAAATACATTGACATTGCAAATAGTGGTATTCATAGTCTTCTGGGCTTCGAGCGTGGAGTGCGAGGAGGATGAGGAGGTGGAAGGGGAGGGGGTGCAGCTAAACCCGTGGGAGAAAAGGGTGACGTCGAGTAATTAGAATTGTAGTAAGGTATTATAGAATATACAGTGTGAGCACCAGTGAGGGCAAAGAGGATGAAAGCAGCAATAACAGACAAAAGAGCCCAAGGATTTCTGAAATAGGTGTGAATGAGATTGGCACGCCACTCATTCCAGGGCATCTGGCAGAAGGCATTGACCTGCATGTTTACAAGTCTGAGGCTGCTGTCTGGGTCCATCGCAATGTCCTTGGAGAGAGAGTTGAACAGTTCAACAACTGCCGTGTCACTTCCAATAGCATTCTGTATGATTCCTCTTGAGTGCAGGAGGGCAACGTCCCTCTCATTATCAATGATGCTGTTCATGAAGAAGACATAAGATGTTACCTCATTGCCTGCACCAACGTGGAGGCGCTCAAAGGCAATCAAATTCAGAAAGGTTGCCTCCGTGGCAACATCCACCACAATGACAGGAAGCTCAAGTACTCCTCTATGGAATGAGATGCCTCTGAGGCTCTTGGTTTTACCTTTCTTAAACTGGATTCCAGCATCATTAATCTCTGTCGCTGATCGGAAAATATCATTGACATCATTAAGAAGTCCCCCCGTTACCCTGGGGAGACGCATTTTCCTGGCGGGATCTTCCTGAATCAGGCTCTTCCTGTACAAATCCAATACATGCAAGCTTTTATCCAGCTTTGAGACGGGTGCGTTAGGGTAGCAGAAATTGAACACGAGCTGGTTGACAAACTCTTCGTCCTGTGCGAAAGTAGAAGTTTTCATACTGAAAAATTGTAAAAGGGACCACCAATACAATATCAAACAAAAGATGGATGTACCTGTGCTCCGTTGCTTTCAAGAGCAAACAGCTTGTAAAGAACAAGCATTGGCAGTTGATTTTCAAGCAACAACATATCACGCCGGATATATGGTGCAATGTAGAGCCTCCCGTGGCTGCTAAAAATGGGATCATTGGCAGCATAGCCATCCAATGAATGTGAAGCAAGGCGTATAATTTCCATCATGAAACAACCGTCAAGAATCATCAGTCGCAGAAATTTTTTCTTGTCGTCTTTCCATGGCTCACCAAGCATATCATATGAGTCTTTTAAAAACTGGATTTCTTCATTTAAAGATTCAACGACCTCTTGTAGACGTCTTCCAGATCTATTTAAATAATATCTGAGCGCTCGTTGCTTGTGCTCCTCCATTGGCTTCAGATGATCTTCACCGTGATGGTACGGACCAAAGGAGACTGTCTGAGGCATGTAGGCTGTGTTGTTGAGGGCCGTAACAGAGGCAGGTATTTTGTAGATTGAACGTCTGTCCCAGAGAACATTCTGCAGAGAAGTATCTGCCAAGCTCTGAAGTTCTTCTGTAACTTCAATGAGCAGCTGCTTTTCGTCGTCCATTGCTTCAAATTGCTCAACATGCAGTTTTTAGCACAGATGACAAGAAGTGATGCAAGGTGTTCTCATTTCCGTCCTCTTATATATTCCAAGAGGTAAATATATCGCAAGCATCCAATTTCTTGTCTACTTCATTTCTTCACAAACACACACACAAAAAAAAAAAGTAGCATAAATTCCTTCGATTTGATAATGAGGGCATTGTTGAAGCTAAAGAGATATGGTTCCAATTTCCAACTGCCAAGTGAAAAACCCTTTGTGACCAGTAGCCCCACCTCTTCCACCTTAACTGAAAAACATTCCTTTCTTCCAATAGGTGAATGCTGCAGTATTAAGCAACTCACTAGTCGTTATTGATACTTTCCCTCCTTCGAGGGGCTGGCATATATCTATTGGGTTAAACAAAATGTTAAGAACCTAGAAGCAATAGAGAGAAATGATTCAGAAAAAGAAAAAAAACCCGAATAAAACAAAACTTAACTAAATTGATTACGTTTTATCCATTTTAGATTCCCCGCAATAAATATTTGATAGTCACTAGTCAGTTCAAGCAGCTGTGCATAATCTATGAAAAATGTAGAGAAGCTTGTGCACATGTAAGGAATTCGAAGGGAACATAAATTCTTATAAATCACTAGTAGTACCAAGCACCACTCTATCATTTGGTAACAGAAGGAAATAAAAGCTCAAGAATTATAGGAGGATTCTCCGGTTATCACTTTACACACAAGCTAGCCTTTTCAAAAGAATTTTGAACTTTCTATGATTCATAGAGTAGCCGAGAGGAAAAGTAGTGGCTAATGCCCCCAGCCACTGCTAAGCTAAATCTTCTAGGTTGAAAATTAAGAAGCTATTCGTCTGGTGCAAATGAGGCAGCTCTTATTGCATAGATATATAGAAGCTACCATTTGTACGGGTAGCACTGTGATTAGCAGTTAGAACAATTGTTGTTGAAAACTCAAAGGAATATGGCACTGAATATTTCATTTTTCCAACAACTGTAGTTACTTTATTGAGAAGGGTGAGATTTTGAGTCCAAATTCCATTCTTGGAAAATATACGAATATCCAAAATGGAAATCACTGGTAGAGCAGCAAAAGCCTTTCTTGAGTGGGAAACAGGAATGCATCTCTTAGAACAATAGCAGAGAATCATCAGATTCTAGCCCATCACAGTGCACATTATATATAGTTGACACGAGGTCAATCCTCTTGCAAAAATAACAAGCACTGTTTCATTAGTGAAACTAAGCAGGGGCTCAATCATCGCCCCAATTAAAGGTTCCTCGGAGCTTGGCATGAAATTACAACAAAATTTCAGATTATATAAAGATGACAAAAGCACGCTGCCAAAACCCAGTAGACGGAGCATACGTTTCCGGGATACCAGGAGGAACAGGAGAGTAGGTTGATCCCAAAGTGCTAGAAACTGGGAAACCGATTGAACACAATGGCAATCAACGGCCATGCAAATTTAGGTAGAGCGTAGGAGGAAAAGTGGGAGGAGGAATAGGGAGTGGTGACGAAACCATAGGAGGAGAGGGTGTTGGAGATCCTTCTCCATAGAATTCTATTAGACTGTATACCGTCTGCGCAATTGTGAGCGCAAAAAGGATGAGTGCAGCAACAAGAGATAGAATGGCCCATGGATTTCTGAAATACGTTTGGATAAGATTGGCGCGCCAGGCATTCCAAGGCTCCTTGCAGTAGGCACTGACCTGCTTGTTCACCAATTCTAGGCTGCAGTCCGGGTCCAATGCAATGTCCTTGGAAAGAGAGTTGAACAGTTTAGCAACAGCTTTGTCACTTCCAATAGCGTTCTGGATGATCCCTCTTGAGTGCAGGAGAGCAACATCCCTCTCATTGTCGATGATGTTGTCCATGAAGAAGACATAAGATGTGACCTCGTTTCCTGCACCGACATGGAAGCGCTCAAAGGCCATCAAATTCAAAAATAGCGTCTCAGTTACATCATCCACCACGATGACAGGGAGCTCAAGGACCCCATGGTGGAAGGAAATTTCTTTCAGGCTTCTAGTTTTACTTTTCTTGAACTGGATTCCAGTTTCATTGATCTCTGTTGCAGATCGGACAATACCATCGACATCTTTATGCAGTCCACCCCATCCTCTGTGGTGACGCCTTTTCATGTTGGGGTCTTCCCGAAGCAGGCTCTTCCTGTATAAATCCAATACATGCAAGCATTTACCCCACGTTGAGATACTCGCGTTGGGGTGACAAAAGGTGAGTACAAGCTTGTTGACGAACTCTTCATTCTGCGTAAAAGTAAAAAATTTATGGTGAAAAATATAAACAAGAGATGCATTTTGTAATTCAATTAATAGGATATATACCTTTTCCCCATCGCTTTCAGTGGCAACCAGCTTGTATAGAACAAGCATTGGTAACTGATTTTCAACAATCAACATGTCACGCCTGATAAATGGCGCCACATAGACCCTCCCATGAATGCTAAAAACTGGATCATCAGCATCATAGTCATTCGATGGTTGAATAGCAAGGCGCATAATTTCCAGCATGAAACAGCCATCAAGAACCATCAGTTGCAGAAATTTGCCCGTATCATCATTCCATGATTTATCAAGCTGATCGTACGAATCCTTTAAATCCTGCACCACTTCATTTAAAGAGAGGAGAAATAGCTCTAGAGATTTTCCTGATCTCCTTAGAAAATAATAAAGAGCTCGGTGTTTGTGGTCCTCCATTGGCTTTAACTGATCGTCGTAGGAATGGTAAGGCCCAAAGGACACTGTTTGGGGCCTGTAGGCTGCTCTGTTCAGGGCTGTGACAGATGCAGGTACCTTGTAGATTGATCTTTTGTTCCATAGGATATTCTGCATCGAAGTATCCGCCTTATTCTGAAGTTCCTCTGTAACATCAATCAGAAATTGCATCTCCTCCACTTATTCTTCAAGTCGCTAAACAGTTTTGATCACAGTGATTAAAAGAAGGAATGCAAAATACTTGCTTGATTTATCACGCCATATCTATTAAAAGAAGGAATTGCAAGACTATTCTTTCAAGCATCCAAGCTGAGTTTATCTGTCTTCATTGCTTCCCAGACAAGGAAATATTGATTCTCAGTAAGTGCTGTTGTAATTCAGACACTCACGTTGCCGCAAGTTTGTAAAATCTGTTTAATATCTTAATTTTAAGTTAATGAAATTAAAATAAATCAACATTAATTGAAAATGAATTTTAAGCAGTAGGCTTAAATTTAAGATTTAAAGAGCATAGAAAAATTGCTTTCTGTAGTTAATGGCGGTCTGAAATCTAAAGAGCTAGGATTCCCGCAGAAAAACTCTTGTAAAGGCATGAACATTCTTTCTTGTAAATCGCAAAAGTGGATTCATGAGAACATGTATGGAATCAATACTGTCGCCCTTCATAGAGAGAATATATATCTTTAAACCCGTACAAGAAATTTAACAAAAGAAGGAAATGGTGCCAGAGAGAAACACAGGGGGCCTAGCAGCCAGTTTCACGTATAGTTTATTCAGTCTTCATTGCTTCGCGGACAAGAAAATTGATTCTCAGTGTAACTTCTCATTTCTGATGTAGCTTGGCTTGTAGACACTGACAGCTCTAAGCAGTGGAATATGATCTAATTAAAAAAGACATAGATTCGATAACAGAAGAATGCTCAAGCAATCTATGTAATTATTATCACTTTAGAGTTATTCGAGAGTTCTATACTGATGGTCTTTTAAAGTTTTTTTTTATTTGAAATATATTAAAATAATGTTTTTTATTTTTAATGACAATACTGTATCAAAATAATTTAAAAACTTAAAATAACTATTTTTTTAATTCAAATTATTTGAAAATGCCGTTTGGAACTCAATCCCAAATAACCCCTTAATATAGTTAATTTAATTTTGTTATTATTATTTAACATTATTGCAAGTAATTTTAAACATTAATATTTTTTAAACTTATCAAAGAATCATGATCAATTTTTTAAAATAACCATTAATTATTTTTGAAAACCAACGAAAAAAAAAAAGAAAACAAAAACTATAAATCCTTATTATTTAGACACCTTTTTTTTTCTATTGAACGTGTTAATCTATTTTGCGTCATTTTTTTAATACATATTATATCATCTTAGATTATTAATTATCAATTATAAAAAAAATCTACTATTGTTAAAACACTTGA
Organism: Populus ilicifolia; assembly: GCA_015708895.1. Classification (NCBI taxonomy): domain Eukaryota; kingdom Viridiplantae; phylum Streptophyta; class Magnoliopsida; order Malpighiales; family Salicaceae; genus Populus; species Populus ilicifolia. The sequence continues at coordinate 553,287 of SRLM01000088.1, read as the reverse complement.
ATATTAATCATTAAGTTCTTACAAGATTGGATGGAGAATAAACATTTTTTACAAAAATTATATTTTTACACTATTTTTTTAAAAATAAGAAATGTAAAAGTTATTAAAATAATCATCATTTTCTAATTATGAGGTTTTATGAGAAACACACACACAAAAAACATTTATTATTTGAAAAAAATGATACAAAGAAAATGGTAAAATAGTAAATAATGAAAAATGAAAAGAAAACAAAAACAAAGAAGAAAGATGCGTCGATGAGGCTGGTTATAACCACACTTAGTGCATGCATGTGTTGGATGCTGCCCCCGGACCATGACCTGAAAAAAACAGGAGACTTGTTGTGTCACGACCCGAATCCCGGATCCATGACCGGCACATAGGAAAGGTTCCCCTCCAAGGTTCCATACCTATGCGAACCCAAACTCACATACAAACTTATCCTAACTCAATCAGAGTTCAACGCAACATTAATAACAAAATCAACTTTATAATATAATTGAATTGTCTTAATACAAGAGTTAATATAATTTCATAGTTTGGGAGCACTAACTAGACATAAAAGAATATGTACAAATTTACAACCAAAAAGAGCAGGTTCTGAAGGTCCAACAAAAGTGACCTGCTATCAAGCTATAAGCCTGAAAATGATAAATAGTGAGAGTGTGAGTTCAACAACTCAGTGAGTAGATAATGTTCAATATACACACACAAGATAATACAACAATGAGAAATATATATACAAGTATGGCTTTACGTTCTTATAAAAAAGGTTTCTCAAATAGGCCATAACAAGAATATCATACGATGTGCACAAAGACTAACACTACCCTGTTAGCATGGGTATTCTGACTGACATACCAAAGGGTCATAATCATACTCAAACAGACATATTAATATCTCAAGGCTCAACTCATGACATCAATCAAATGAGGAGCTATCAATTCAGAAGTCGATTCAAAATACATACTGATTCATATCAAGGATTCAGATTCAACAAATGATCATGCTTATCATAACAAGGATAATAATCACCATATATATTATCAAGAAGCATGATCCAATTCATATTAACAAATCAAATATTTATAATATTTCTCATGCATATGGAAAATTATCCACTCACCTGACTCGAAGCAAAACAAAAGTCAAAAGCAGACACCGAAGAAAATCCTACTGACATCCCGCCGGTAGAATATCAGGATTATCTGAATATAAAGGAAACGTATTCAAGAATGACTCAAACGAATATACAATCTATTTAATACATTTAACTAAGAGTCTATTCCATAACCTTATATGTTTTTAGACTAAATTAGTTATTTTCCTAAAAACTCAAAAATTAACGGTTTTCCCGAAATCTATTCCATAATAAAACAAATAACAAAATGGTAATAATTCACTAAATAATCCTAAATTATTCATCAAACCAATCTGAAAAAGCTAACGTCACAGCTAGGGACTAATATGGAATTTATCACATTTTTAGGGCCAAATTGTAATTTTCATCTAATTGGAGGACCAAACTAAAATTTATCATAAATCCATGAATATACTGAAATTCTGACCATAATTAATCCTAAAATCTGTCCAGAATATCTCATTATACTCCAGGGACCATTCTGGAATTTTACCAAATTTTTAGGGTCAAATGGTAATTTTTATCAAATTAGAGGACTAAATTGAAAGTTTTAAAATTTCATAACTATACAGTAATTCTGCCCATAATTCATATTTTATTCTGTTCAGAATCTCAGAATACGCTCCAGGGACCATTCTGTAATTTTCCAAAGTTTGGGGACTAAACTGTAATTTTCCAAAATTGAGGGACCAAATTGAATTTTCGTCATCTTCAACCTCAAACCCAGAATTTTCACAGATTACCTACTGTTATCCCCTGATTTCTAACACAATTTCACCATTCAAACAAAATCATAACTCAAAATCATCATCTTTCAATTCAATCTCTCAAAATCCACCAAATAATCAATTACCCATAACAATCAAACCCATAACATTCAATTAATTCATCAATCAAACCTAAAACACAAATTTTCAAAACCCTAACATTTATCAAAATCAAAATTAAAACTTAATCAACATATATTTATATATAATCTTACCTTTAAACTTATTTCCTTCAACTCCTTTCTATTTTTCTTCTAATTTCCCTCTTTTCTCTTCTTCTTCTTTCTCCCTTCTCTCTCCTGCCGATTCTCTCTCAAATTTCAGATCACTTCTTTTGTTTTGTTTTTTTTTTTTTACTTTCTATTTATATTTATCAAGTTTTTGTTGAATTACTACACTACCCCTCATTCATTTATACCCACATTTTAAGCCACCAAGGACTTTATTGTATTTTCCTACTCATTTATTCAAAACATTACATGTTGTCTGCAGTGAATTTGTAACTCCAGCGTCGTTGTTTGTAATGGCCTTCGAGAATCTCATTTTCCACACCATTTCATTCAAAGCAATATAAAAAAATATCTTTATAAATCTATTCATCACCTCAAACAATAAAAAAAATAAAATTAAAAACTTAAATTAATCTGAACTAAAAATTCTTTCTCTGATCAAATTTACATTATCTGTTGTTTACTAAACTCAACAACTAGAGGTTGCTAAAAAAGCAACCTTTTATTTTTTTAATTAAAAAATATTTTTAATATCCTTTTGATCCAAAATACCTTTATAAATTTATTCATGGCCTCTTGTAATTAAAAAAAATAAATCAAAAACCCAAAATTATTTTGAACTTGAAAATCTTACTACGACTAGATTTGCATCTTCATGTAATTAGAAGAAAAACAAATTTATATTTTTTTCTCATTAAATAAAATTTATTAATATTAATCCATGGCCTCATGGAGTGCTGGAGAGATTTTCGATATGGCCCAATAACTACAAATTAAATTAAAAACTAAAAATGGCAAAGAGAAGCTTGTGACGAGGAAGATTTATGTTAACGATCAATATAACATACTTAGGATAATATTCTGTCTGTGCAATTCTAGCATTCATGAGATGGTAATAAAAAAAAAGGAAAAATATACTGAGAAATTGTTCATTCCTGCAGGTTCATTTCTTGAAGTCAAATATATATCATGTCTTCCACGTTGAAAAAGCTAATGTTAATTTTATATAATGTTTTATTTATTTTTAATGGATTTCTGATAAAAATATACTTTTTAAATAACTAGTTTTGAAACCCAAATTAAAACTGAAAAAATAATTTCCTATTCAATTTTTTTAAGAGATTCCAGTTTAATGAAACAATAATGAAAGGGGAAGTGGTAATTTTGAATCTTGAATAACATGAAAGAGAAAGAGGCTAGAATTCTTTTAAATTCATTTGTCTAAAAGTTTTTTGTTTTTATATAAATATAAAAAACTTATGTATAAGTTAAATTTAAAAATATTATTAATAAATAAAACAAAACAAATATATTATTGAACAGTAATGTCCACACCTTCTACTTCTGGCATAACAAAGGTTCAATATTTATCTATTTTTTATTTATCAATTCTCTATAATAAATTATTTGTAACTCATCCAGGAGAATAAAGAAATGACTTCATAAAGTTGTAGTCAAAAGCGACTTTCTCTTTACAAGTCAGAATTCAACAAGTCTTTTTTTTTCTCTCCTCTCTATGAAAAAAATAAATAATTAAAGCTTGATATTATATTGAATTTATGATAAGCGAAGAGACTGACCACCTAAAAGATAATGGATTAAAATAAACTCGTCAAATAAAATTCGAGGTTGCCACATATTTTCTTTTCACTTTGATCCGATGTTTTTTAATTTTAACACTTTTTTTTAACAAAAATAACAATTGGGCACTAATTTCACCTGAAAAGAGTTCAATTATACAGAAAATAATAATAATTCAAGGAACAAATTGAGAATTTCAAAAAAAAAATGACTATCCTAATCCACCAGGAGAGTGCACAGTACTCATTTAATAGTAAAACAACCTAATTTCTTAGTTTTTTTAATTTATATATATATATATTATAATTATTAACTGAAGATAAATGCATTATTATGGCTCATGTTATTCTCATGTATGCCAAGAAAACATAATTGCTGTTCTGCAAACTGGTCTATCACTGTTTCAGATAAGGAATCTGTGTTAAAGATAACTTAGTAGAGCTGCAGCTAAATTATACCAATCCAATCAGACTTCTATTACTTTTTTGAGAAGGAATCTATTTAAAACATTGATAGATGATTCTTAGACTGAGAAAAACAAGGAACTCGATACTTCCAAGATCTAGAGAAAACACAAAAAGACCCTTGACTCTTAAAAAAATAATTACTCAAGACACTGAAAATTACAAATTACTTTTAACACATCTACATCTGTGGTGCCGGTGTGATGGTTTTGGGGGATGCATGGGAGGAGTGAGAGGAGGCGGAGTTGGGGTTGGAAGGGGAGGGGGTGCGGCGAAACCCATTGGAGGAGAGGGTGATGTCGAGTGATTTGATTTGTAGTAAGGTTTTATAGAATATACAGTTTGAGCACCAGTGAGGGCTAAGAGGATGAGTGCAGCAATAACACACAAAATGGCCCATGGATGTCTGAAATAGGTGTGAATGAGATTGGCACGGCACTCATTCCAGGGCATCTTGCAGAAGGCATTGACCTGCATGTGCACACCTTCAAGCCTGCTGTTTGGGACCAACGCAATGTCCCTGGAGAGAGAGTTGAACAGTTGAGGAACTGCCATATGACTTCCAATAGCATTCTGGATGATTCCTCTTGAGCGGAGGAGGGCAAAGTCTCTCTCATTACGAATGATGTTGTCCACGAAGGAGACATAAGATGTTACCTCATTGCCTGCACCAACGTGGAGGCGCTCAAAGGCAATCAAATTCAGAAAGGTTGCCTCAGTGGCACCTGTTAGGTTGGTTGCCATTTCATGTGCAACAAATGGATGGCACCAACCATTGACCATTGATAGCCACCATTGTTGAATGAGCTAGAGTTGGTGGCCACCATTGTTGAATGAGTTAGAGTTGGTAGCCACCATTGTTGACAACAAACCAAGAATAGCTTCCATGAATGCCTATAAATAGAGGCATATGTTAGAGAGCAAAATGTGAGTGAAGTAGTAGAGCTAAAGATGTGAGAAATGTAGGAGAGAGTGTGCTGCCAAGGGCAGCAAGCAGTAGCTGCTATTGCAGCACTGTAAAGAGAGAAATAGAGTGAGGTTGAGAGTTGCTATAAGAGGGGATGATTCCTCCTCCTCTATTGTTGTAAATCTTGTTCTCTCCCTACATAATATAATGGCTTCTCCCGTGGATGTAGGCGGTTTTGCCGAACCACGTTAAATATTGTGTCAGTG
>SRLM01000088.1:512386-539453 GCA_015708895.1 Populus ilicifolia | reverse complement strand
ATATTATATCATGAAATAAATTACACTTAAAAAATTATTTAAATAAAAAATTATCTACAATTCTATTACATATAAAATTCATCCAACAAGAACTATAAAATTAGAAAAAATATTATCTAAAATAAAATTAAAATTACAATATAAATAAATTTAATTCACCTTAAACTAATTTTAAAAAATATATAATAAAATTGTTATTCAAGTAAAATCAATTAATTATACTGATTTATATATATATAAACCTATTTAGCAAACAATGAAAGCATGCTTTACTATTCACTAAATAGTAACCTCAGTTTGACCACGCAGAAAGCAGCAATTTGCTGTTTTCCACGTCTCACACGCAATAAATTGGAGCCATATAGAGTAAATAACTTTTTTTTTCTTAACCAAACATTTGCTAAGTATGTTTTTGAAGAAACGCAACCTCTACCTCATAGCCAAACGGGCTCAATCTACCTAAAATCCTTGAACCCTTGATCTTGAGCATCAGAACGTATGTTCTCCCCTCACTGATCATTATCGCAGTACGCCTTCAAACTCTCATTACATGCCACATGAAAGGAAATAAGTCCCTTGTGATGAATGTGATGAAAATGCAATGTTATTGTCACATGATGCTCTTGTTCTACTGAGAAAACACATTGTTATGCAGACACTTTTCATGCATTTACAACTCAGAAAAATCTCAGCTTGACCCCAAATTTACCATATGAGAAATGAATATGTAAAACATAAAAAGAAGCGGATTATGAAAAAGTTCCATCATTAAAATCCACATCTCATGACGTAACCAAACAAGTAATACAGATAGCATCGATTTCCCATAAGAAATAGGGTAAAAAATTAATAAAGCAAGCAGAAGTGCAGTAGCTGGACCACTGATCAAGGAAGAGAGTTTAGGATTAGCCACGGAAATGCTGGGATCCATCGTTTTATTCACTGGAATACAGAGAGTCAATAACGGAGTGTTAATTTTGGAGAACGAATAGGAGGAGGAGGTGTCAGAAAAACCAAGAAGGCTAAGCATCAACAAATTCCAATATCAACACCTCCAGAGCAAGACTTAAAAAGTGTAGATAATTTACATTTCCAGTAATCAGTAACATAGATACACCTGAAAGTAGAGCCTCCATGTTGGTAACCGTGGTTCAAAGCTCAATTGATGGCAACCATAAAAAAATGGTCTTTAAGGAAGATGAAAATCCAAAATGGTATCAGAACAAACCTCAAACTCACGAACAGCATCACAACCAATTGCTACATGTCCAAAGACATTGAGGACATTCTCAAGCAAAGCATATACGCGTACAATATTTTCAAATCCATCAGAAGCAATAACAAGCACAATGACCCACAGAACCCATTCAACTACATGTCCAAACTAATTCCTCAACAAGCCAATAAGAATGGCAAACCAATTGCTACACCCTAATGCATCATTTGCCCTAGCAAACACTCAGAGCAGCAGAAACAGCAACAATTCAGATGTGCCAGCAGCATAGAAAATGCAAATTAAAAGAAAATCAGACTGAAACCCCCAAATTAATCTATTCGGATTGATACGTAGTCAATTTCATCAGAACCAAAGGAAAGACATACATATCTCACACGAAAGGATAATGCTAAATAATAGTAGTCTACTTTGTATGAAGCTAAATTACACATAACAAAAGTACAAGTTCATCCACGTCTCACAAAACACGAGAAATTCTTCATAAAAATGAAAGCATAGGAAATCATAGATAAGAAAAATCAATAACCACCCTTGAGATCATTAACCACATCATAAGGAATAGGAGTGACAGTTTCAAGAGTAGCACCCTCCAACATAAATCCAGGCTTAGGTCCTTGAGGCTGCCTCTTAGTGCTAATCTTTTCACCACAAGCTTTGGCCTCAGCCTTCAACTCATCATTCTTCTTCTTCCTCAACTTAAACTCCTCCCTGCACCTCGACGGCTGCACATGCTCCACCCTAACATGAATTTTCTTCCCAATAATCCTATTCCCAACCTACAAAAGTTTTGACTTTTAGTTTTCCAAAATCATTAATGAAAAATGAAAAACTACATAAAAAGTTGATTATATAAATAGATCTCGTGCCTGCTTGTTGATGACGACACCAATAGCGCGCTTGGTGACATTCCAGACGCGACCGGTGCGGCCATGGTAGAACTTGTGGGGCATGCCTTTGTGAACCGCACCGTTTACCTTGATGTCGACATAGTCGCCTACCTTGTATGTTCTGAGATAAGTAGAGAGGGGGATGTAACCCTTCTTCCTGAAGGGACGAGCGAAGAGATCTCTGGTCCTTGATCGCACACCGTGTCCAGCCGGCATCCTTGCTGCTGCTGCTGCTAATATCACTGCAAAGGGAGAGGTTTGCAGCCTACATTTTCTGGCTTTTATATGGTACTCTCATTTTTTGATGCCCTAATTAGCGTCTAGGGTGTTGTTTTTTTTTTGGGCTTTTGGGTTTGTTGATGGGCCTATTTTTATTTGAAGTGATGGACCTCTTGTGCTGGCTCATATCATTATCTAACAATTAATCCCAGTTTCGAATTACTTGTAGATGTGGGCTGTGGTGGCCCAATAAAAAGTGAAATGTAATATATATATAATCACAAAATAGCTTAATCATTTCCATGGAAAGCATGATATTCTTACTTCACCCTATGATCGAAGGAAAATGTTAATTAAAAAATTATGAGAATTTTACAATCGATTGCATTAATTTTATCCTTACCTATACCAAGTAAATTATATTTGTAATATTGAAAAGACCTTCAAGAAATGAAGGGTGCTGCCAAATGTCAACACAATTTTCCATTTTAAAAAAAAAAGATTTAAATTCGTATTTCTTATTGAAGATGATCCGGTCCTAGAGGTAAGTTAGGCTTAGATTTGTTAGGTATTTGGAATTGTAGTTGTAATTATATTTTTAAAAAGATTTAATTTTTTTATATATTTTAAATTGATTTGATACATTAATCTCATAAATAATTTTTTAAAAATAAAAAATATTATTTTAATATATTTTAGTGAAAAAAATATTTAAAAAACAATTACAATTATACTTTCAAATAGGAATAATTCTTTTGATAATGATCATACAAGGGTTGATGAAAAGTTTATTGATCAAGTATTGCTAATGATCAGATTCATAAATTAAAAGTTTAAATATTTTTAATTGTGATCAGCTGACCTTGAGCCCTTTTGTTATTTTTAATCCATTACAAATATATTCATCATTTCAAAGTTAATGAAAAGTTAGCATTCTATTCTTTAATAGTGTTAGAGAATAATATAAATTATATCTTGGACCTTACCTAATAGCTTAAATTATTGAGTTGAGATGATTCTTTGACATGGTATTAGAGCCTTGATAACCAAGCGGTCACGAGTTTGAATCTCATCATCCTTATTTATTTAATAAAAATTAAATATAAAGATAATATGAGTCCGTGCAAGTTATAAGTCCAAAGGGCTTTCACTTGAGGGGGTGTGTTAGAGAATAATATAAATTATATTCTCGAACCTTACTTAACAACTTAAGTTTTTAGGTGAGATGATTCTTTGACAAACAGAACTCAAAAGACTATAAAAACAATTTATATATAGCATAGCAATTTGTTGGGAAATGAACCATCAAGCAAGAGTATGAAATTACGGATAATCTAATAGTTTAAATTTTTAGGTGTAATGGTTCTTTGAAAAATAGAACCCAAAAGACTATAAAAGCAATTTATATATAACATAGCAATTCGTTGGGGAAAGAACCATCAGGCAAGAATATGAAGTCACGGGTAACTTTGTGTTTAATACATCATGGAATCTCGTATAAAAGAGAAGAGTTTTTTATAATAAATAATTTTGAATAGGTATATAAGCATAAGTCTATTATATTTAGATGAGGATTTGTTTAAATTATATAAGCAGAGGTATATTATATTTATGGATTGAAAGGACAAATCTAAACTTAAGAGAAAATTTAATTATTTCATACAAGATTGACAGCTCAAAAATACTATAATTGTTTATTTGAATTTTGAATTTTTTTAAATTTTTTGGAGGTTATTTTCCCTATTCTAGCCACTATATTGCTATATAGGCTATTAGATTTTTAGATATTTTTGGATTTCCTGTTTCTTTTGGTTTTCTTGTTTATTTTCTTTGTAATTTTGGATTTTTTTTTGTTTTCTAGTTGAGGAAGAGTTTTCGACATATTTAATTATTTGTAAAAGTACTAAAGGAGAACTTTGATATTGTTATTTTAAAGAAAATAAACTTGTGAATTTATGTTTCATATATGCATCCCCTTTCACTCATCAAGATTTTGTCTTCCTTGATGTTGTCTTTAACTTTTATTTGCATCAGTTAATATTACAATCTCAGACTTATTGCTTATTGTGTATTGCAATCCTGTGAAAGAAAATCTTGTTTTCTTGTTAAATACCGCTAGCAAACCATGATGGAAAGAGGTTGAGGAGCAGTGCATGACAAAGAAAGGGATGAAAAGCCTCCTTCAAGAGAAAAAATGCATAGGTGCTTGTCATCAAATACATGTAAAGAAAAGTCATAGAATTCACTTATGGGCTGGAGAATAGTGACCTATGAGATTAGGAGCAATATGATCAGGAATAGAAGAGTGAACCTGGTTCCCTGGCTGGTATTGATAACCATAAATAGATTCAGAAGAGATCACCTCTTCAATGAGAACATAATATGATTAGAGATTTAAGTTTTCATATCAAAATTCCTGAGTTTAAGGAATTTTATAAGTAGAAAAATTTATAAACTAGTTGAATGAGACTGAGAGTATTTTTTTAATACAAGAATATACTTGACTAAATGTGATTCAAGTTGATTGCAATCAAATTAAAATGTAGGGCATGTACTCATGGAAGTAGTCGGAAAAAACTTGAGAGAGACAAGGGNGAAAAAAAAAATTTAATACTCACATGAACCTGTCTCTTATACACATCTAGATGTGTATAAGAGATATATATATATATATGTTTTGCTACTCTCAAACTCTATATCAGAGACTCCACGCGCTGAAACAAGAGAGTAAATCTATTAATTACACAAATAAGTTTTACGAGCTAGTTTCTAAAAACGATCTTGCAAAAACAAAGGAGCAACTGATGGCAAGGTATATTGCTGGCCTACGTCAATCTATTTCAGGATGTACAGTGTCTTCAAGCCTCGTGGACAATTCCTGGGACATATTATAGTGCTTTAAAAGTGGAGAAGTGAAAGACTGTTAGGCCTGCTAGCAGAAATTTTAGGGCAGATTGGAATAACACAAGACCTAGTAGTTATCCAAGGCAGACCACTAACAAGACTTGGCCAAACCAACAAAAATAATGGCAGAGGTCAAGAATTGGGGAGAGAAAGTTTGCTTCAATTTTCAAGGGCTTGATTTAATTAATGAAGCATGTGAGAGAGGAGAGAAGGTTAGCATGAAGAGAGGAATTGCCTTGCTTTAATATATACATGTATGTATGTATGTATGTATGTATAAGGATATTATTATTTTTTGGTTGATTTTTAAAATTTATTTTGACCAAAGTTGTAAAGTGTATTATTAAAAATCTGATTAAAATTTTTTTAAAAAAATCAAACCATAAAATATTCAAGGTAATTTACACATAAAAATACGATGTCGAGTGCCTCTCATCTTAATAGTAGAAGTATAAAATAACATCGTAGCGAGAAACTCACTTGTGTCAAATTTTGTATTGAATTTGAGAGAGAAGAAAGTTATCGAACATCGTTTCATCTGCTTGAGAAATTGTCCAGTAACGTCCATAGATAATTAGAAAAGATTTACCAGTTTCTTCATTCTCAAAAACATAGACAAGTAAGAAAAATGCATATATATGCAAATTTATGGATGGAGGGCATATTTAGTTATTTTTTAAAATATTTTTTATTTAAAAATATATTAAAAAAAATTTAAAAATAATATTTTTATATTTTTTAAAAAATATTTTTAAAATGATGTAAAGTTTATTTTTTAAATCAGGACCTTAACCAGTGATTGAATCAAGCAGGTCTACTTTAAATCCATGCATGTGAACACGTGGAAGTATCATTCATGTCAGAAGACCAAACCTTGGACAGCTCATTGATCAAAGGAAGCAGGCAAGGTAAAGAATAGCAATTATTTTCATCAGGAGGAGGACAAGCCGAGAGTAATAACGAAAACATGTATCCAGTGGATACGTTTTGTAGAGTAATACAAACGGTAAGACTGATGTTTAAAAAATGATAAAACAGTAGAAATCCTTGAGCAGGTGTTGACTGATGATGACAGAAGAGCCATAAATCACGCTCTCAATTATAGATGAAAAACAGGATGGAAGCGGCTGTGTGGAAATTAAGAGCTAGTGGGGCTTCGTCGATCAACATTAATCCAATCATATAGCCAGCATCAACATGCTTGGTCTCCAACACTATACTTTATATGTCTCTGTCTCTCTTGCATTCTGGTGGCAGTGAAGGGTATCTTGACCTATCTGTGCAGTAGTTGTAGATTGTGTATTTCTGGCGTACCCATCTGAGCCTCCTGTATTGCAAGGCATCAAGATCCTGGAACTCCTTCTGGTCCCACCATCTGGTACCCTGTGTGGCACAGAATTTCGCGTCCACGGAGGCCTCACAGCCATCTATGTGGAAGCTCTTGTAGGAAGCTATGAAGGGCGCCTTGGACCAGTCTGTCTTCTCAAGTCCACCTCTGGTAGCCCAATCATCGGCGTTCCATAGGCTTGAGTATATCTTCATTGGCTGGTTGAAAGGAAATTTCACTCCCAAGTCTTTGCAGTTCTTGAACACTCTGATTGGCACATCATCCACGAAGAACCTGAAGGACACCACTCATATAATTAATCCAACAGCATATACAGAAAATCGTTTTAACCCATTTCTCATTTAGAGATGTTGATCACGCACACATGAAGTTGCCATGAACATGCCACTTGCACTGCAACTTATTAAAATAAACTGCATGTACAAGAAGTTAATTAAATACTATATTATTAAACAAATTGGTTGATAAGAGTATTAAATTTTACGGTTGATCAGATTGGATTTTTCATCACATACCATGCTTGGCACATGCGTGATTTACTTTATAAGAACAGGACGGCCCAAGTTTATGTTATAAATTGTCCCTTTCACATAATCAAATTTCGAAAAAAGTGTAGACCAGCTCAAAAGTTATGTCGGGATCGATAGTTGAAAACAAAAATTTCAAGTCAGAAAAGAAACCTACTTTTACCAATTTTCACACACAGTCCTCCAAGGTTTTGTTGATTTGTTTCTTCATTTCATATCTGTGTTTTTTGGCAATAAATTTAGTTGGATGCCAGTTGCATCAATGAGTAAGCTAGTATTCATTTATGCTGCTACATTATATTAGTTAGCTATTGAGGATCACTCCATCCCAAGGCCAAACTTTTGGATTTGAAGGACAAAAAAAAGTATAGTTAGATATCAAACTTGTTCATTCTTTTTCAGGGAACGAAATATAAAAGATTGATAGACCCACCACCACCCAACATCTATGCATTCACATGAAACCCTCCAGAGTTTAGCCTATAACAGAGCTGCTGAAAAGAGAAAGGATCTGTATAGCTAATCTAACTAAGTTGAAAAAGAAATTTAGTCGGTTCAGGTGCGGAGCCTTTCTTCTTTTTGTGAGAAGGCTCCTACAAAATTAATGCAGAAAGATATAAAAGGATACTTACACTACCAGATACGAATTCCATAGGACGGAGTAAGAGTGGTATCTTATGGTTGGGTCAAACCAGAGGTAAATCCTCTGTTCTCTGTCTCCCTTGCCTCCTGTGAAAACATTTGTCTGCAAAATGTAAGGCTGGCCAGTCCTGTTTCCTAAGAACTCAAAGTCTATCTCATCATGCTCTGAGTTTTGTGAAGATAGCTGCCAAAGAAACACACGAACAATAACTTAATGTTATAAAAATGGAATTGGAAGTTGGGAATGATGATAAAGGGAAAGATCTTCTAAAATCCTAAAGAAGTGAGATGAAAATGATCAGTCACGATGTGATGAGAAACGCTTACATAGAAAGCAGTAACTGTTCCAGCTGAATCACCAGGAACCAACTTCATTTGCATACTGAAATGGCCAAATAAGTATGACCCTTTTGATTGGAAACCAGTACCTTCGCAATATCAAACCTACTGCTGTTAGCAGGATATACTATGTTTTGATGAAGAAAAACAAGAAATAAAAAGCCAGGAAGCTGTGTTGAAATGCAATGAACGATGGATAGCAAAAAAAAATAATGATTGATCTGATTGTAGTATACCGGTGTATTTATCCAACTGAAGCTGAATCTCTGAGCCTCCATTGAAGTACTTAATGTGGTCGAAAGCCCATGTAGGAACATAGTTCCTTCCAAAGGGCACATCCACTGGCTTCCTGGGGGCAGCTCCCAGTGTCCCAGATACCATAAACAGCATGCCAAGAAAAAAAGTCCATAGAGAAGCAGCCATATCTCTGCACATTTCAAAAGAAATGTGACTTCTTGAGACACAATATAAGACCTTAAAGGGACTAGAGATGTTGAGCATGAGAGGAATCAAGATGCAAGCATATTGCAGGTTGTAGAGCTAGCATTACCTGAGCGTAGAGAGCACTCCTGAAGGGGAGCTAATAGGATGAGGAGAATGGAGGAGGAGAGGCCCTTTAAATAGTGGTTATTTCAAAACTAAAATTAAATTATTGGAGGGTATGCGGGGGCAAGCTATTTGATTTGATTAAAAAAACTATAATAATGGGCAGTGGAGATACAGCTAGCTAGGAGCTACCACAACAGCCTATTTTAATTTTTATGTGATGGTGGGTAGAGAGGAAATGTGCAATTATTTAACTTCTGGGTGTTGAAAAAGTGGATGGACTCGGAGGGCATGCTCGATGACAGGCGAAGAATGTGTTTTGAAAACATCTTGAAAGTTGGAAACGCTGAGACTCGTGTGGTATTTGTTTATTTCTCTGGGGGGGTTGATGGGAAAGGAAAAATATGAGCACAGCTGACCAATCTTTAAACTTCCTTCTCTCTTTCTTTCTAGCTGCATCTCTCACCTAAGATATCTGGGCCACCCTCACATATTCGGCTTTTGTCCCTGGTTTCTTCTCTTTTCGAGGACTGCACCTTTCTGCTTTTGTCTCGGGCTCTTTCGCTAATGATGACTTCAAGCCCACCGACTCTACTACGGTGACGTTTGGCGTAAAGGAAGGAGATTTCTACCGTCAAGGTAAAATTCAAAAGGTGAGGAAAAACGTTCTTTCTTTTTTCTTTCAAGACAGTTATGAGAGATGAAGGTTCCGCTTCCTTATCTGGGAAAGCATTTCTCGTTGTGGTCACTTGCTATACAACACGCTTGATTGTGTTAATAGGCTAATTGCAAGTGCAGAGAGGCAAATTTGAGAGAAGCAAGCAAGCAAGTGGATGGGTCGAATACTTTCTAATTTTCCTTCCTAGGAAACCCACGATTCGTTCTTACATTGTTAATCACAAAGGCATGTGTCTTCGTTTTGATACAGGCGAAACTTTCACAGTATGTGAGCATATGGGGAAAAAAAAGATTTTGATATATAAAATCATATTATTATATATTGAAAGGGTAAAATTATAAATAAATCAAATTCGACGAGAATAGCAAAAACAACACTATTTATGAACAGAAAAGGAATTAAGAAAATTGCATGGGTATGCAATGAACCGGAAAAAAACGAAAAAAAAAATTTAATACTCACATGAACAGTGCAATGAACCAATTTTATTAAAAAAATCATATAAAAAAATTGCACTGTTTATGTGAACAGTGCAATGGATAGTAAAATAACTATTATTTTTATTTTAGTCTTGTTGGTGATTAGTTCATCTAAAAACAATCTACCGGTCATTATCTCCTTATTCACCTCTTTTTTTAAAAGAACAAAAACTAACGAATAAAGTTAGATTTTACAGAGATAATTTATAACCACTTGTCAAACATAACATTAGGAAAAGAAAAGAAAATGTGAAGTATTAAAATTCAATTTACTTCTTACGAAAGATTTTGCCTAGCCTTTTTGGTGCATATATATTCTGCGTATGGTCTACGTACATGCCGCGTATAAGCAACTTGAGAAATTAAACCCCGACCCATCAACTGATATCATAACTTCCCATCAAGGTATTAGATCGGTTTTGTGACCAATATTAATTTTTTTGGTTTTAAATGAGCGATGCATGGATTTTTAGAGGAAACAGTGAACAATGACACTTTGTCACTAGCGAAGAGATATGTACAGAAGACAACCTTTGAAATCCAGATGTGCTCCTGTCGTTGCGAGCTAGGGGGCTTGGGACTTGCACGAACGCTGTTAGACTCCCCCCCGCTTCCACTCAATTTTATTTTCAAACGGGCCAAACATAGTGAAAAAAATAGTTTCAGAACGAGAGAAACCAGAAGAAAAACAAAAGGTACCCCCCACTATCCAGTGGCCCATACTGCAGAGCATCACCATGTGTTTGCACGATCCATGTCTTTCTTATCAGTTCTCACCGATCACCACTTTCCATGTTCCTGTGTTTGAACAGACATAGCTAGCTTACGTTAAATCCTAAGAAGGTACATGTTGAGCAAGTCACAACTACGTTTTTCTTTGCCAGGACGCATCATTTATTGTTGTTCTTTTTTCTGCTCGACAAGCATATACGTTCCTGCAGAATCCTGTTCTCTTGATTCGTTTATCAAGGTCAGATAATTTTATGGTCTCTTTACTTACACTCTAGAGATTTGAATCTCACTTGCACGATTCGATTTGTATTCGAGACCTTGTTTATATACAATTAAGAAACACCACTTCGATGATGAAAGGTTGCCTTGTTTTTAAATTTATTTTACTGATGCTATTACATTTTTTAAAAGATAATAAAAGAAAAGGAATTATTCTTGAAAAATGAAAACCAAAGTATCAACATCACTGGAACAGAAACGAGATTATGAAATCTATTGCATGATGCATGTAGGTGCTCCGAGTTTTTAGAGAAAAATTTTAAATAATTCTATTAAGAATGATTGATGTGATTTTAAATACGTTCGATTGTTTGTTTTTGCATAATATCTTAATATTAAAAATAAATTTTAAAAAATAAAAATTATTTTAATATATTTTTAAATAAAAATACTTTAAAAAATATTTATAATAAAATTATCATCACAATTATATTGAACCATAATTGTTAAGAATTCTAGAATGTAATCACAACATTTTAAGTTTAGGCTGATTTTTTAAAAATTAATATAAATTATATTTTAAAATTTAATCTAATAATTTAAATTTTTATATCAAATTTTGTTAGAAAATAATATTAAAATGTTAATAATTAAATGATTTGAATCTTATATTTTTATTTATTTAATAAAAATTAAATATAAACCTATATAAATTTTTAACTAGGACAAGAAAGATGTGTCTCCTCCTTAGCTAAAGACCAGAAAGAGACAAAGAGCATGGGTGGGATTTAAATGTCAGAAAGATAGGGCCACAGTTTTTTCGCAATCACTGCAGTGTGGATATATATATATATACAGAGAGAGGATTGGAGCAGGGGGTCCATGTGAGATTATCATGTGACATGGTCTCCGAACTCTGAACAGTGTCATCCCTGCACATGAATGCGTTCATGTAGCGCCACCCAAGATATATACTATACCCCCGACGTCAGTAAATCTCGACGGGCCACCTGGGGGAGAACCTGCCCAGTGCAAATCGTGATTTGTGACGATATCCTACCGCTGCACGGTGGGTCTTTTGTTATCTTTTTCTAAACTGATACTGAACTGGCTTTTCTGGGGTATTCCAGCTCCATCCGACTTGCCTTCCTGTTTGATCACCCAGAAAGATTCCGATGCCAGTTATTAATGGTGAATCTTTCTTTTTTCCTTTCCACTTTTTTAATCGGATAAGTGCATAAACTCAGCCTCCTTTCTCAAACTTTACCATAAAAAATATCAAATTAATATTTTTTATATAATTTTATAATAGTTTTAGCCATGGTTTGTATTTTAAACAAGGTTTATGGGGTTAATCCCACCCTGTATTTCAGTGTCATCAATCAGCCTGTATATGAGTTGAATTTGAACTAAGTTTTTCAACGCGTGTGGTTTTTGCAAACTGATTTGAATTTTTTTTTAAAAAAAAAATATAAATATATTTGCTAAGAAAAATATTTTGACTTTTAAATTAAATCAAGATGTTGATTTAATAAAAAAAATAATTTATAAATTCTAATTTCTATTACATTATTTGAAAAAAAGTATGATCTAAAAAAAACAATATACTCATGACCAAGGTTTTAGTATTTAAATAATAAATGATTATACATTTATGTTCCGGTAACTAGAAAAGTAAAGGGTTGGTGGTTGAGGTTTAAATTCCCATAAAACAATTCTATCTAAAGTTTTGAGATTTTTCAATGATTAAATTAGTAATTTTATAATAAATAAAAATATAAGTGTTTAATGAATGTTTGTTGTTAATCTTTTATGATAAATACTTTATGAATAAATTAAATAAAAAAATAAAACTTACATTTATATTCTTTTATATTATCAACCATGTCCCTCTCTTACCAGGCTTGAAGTTCTTTATCTTAAATATTTTTGTAAAGAAAAATTTCACGACATTGATACTAATAAAAATACATTGTATACAGTATTAATACGTGGATGAGAATTATTTGTTCACATCGTTAATGCCGACAGGCTATAAAACACTTTAAGGCCATATTTCGTTCGTGTGAATCTCTGAGAAAGCAGTCCCCATCGTGAAGGGCACACTTGTCGAGTTGTCAAGATTGATGGTTGACGTGGCACATCCATCTGGATAGAAGGGTGCCTAACGAAAATCAAATGCCCCTTAGCTGTCTATTAATAATTCATTGCTGGTGCGTGGAAGCTACCCATATTTAACCACTTGGGGGTTAGGCTCATGTCATTGGCAACGGCAAGCATTGAATAGATAGATCAGAGGTAACCTAGAGGTGTAACCGTGTTTTTGCGAATTATTATCGTCATCATAAACAATGATATTAAAATGCTATAAGAATGTTTTTTAAAATTGACTAAATTAAATAAATTAATTTTATTTTTAATTAGATTATAAAAAAACAACAATAACAGATAAACTAAAAAAATCAACCCTGATAACTTAAAAAAAAACAGCTAATTAAATACAAAATAAATAAATAAAATAAAAAAATCAGTTCAAGTTAATCTTAAGTTAATATGATAAACTTGTAATCTAAGTAATATACATTGAATAATATAATATAAAAAAATACAAAATTTAATTTTCAACAAACTAAATTATAAAAATATAAAAACTAAAAAAATAACAAACAAAAAAATCTAAAAAAAATTAAAATTATGTAAGATGAATAAATTTTACCACCTGGATCATCATCTTAATAGGATGACCCAATTAGAGCCAAGACATGAAAAATGATGAAAATTAATTTAAATAATTAAATTTTAAAAGATAAATTAAAAAAATATTATAATTCTTGTTTTTAAAAAGTAACTTAGTAAAAAAAGACTTAATCAGCCTGGTTTAACCCTCTAAATTTATGATCCAGGTTATAAAATTTAAATAATATAATAAAAAAAATATAAGAAAATCCATAAAAAAAAACTCAATGTCAAGTGACGAGAACATAAATGAAAATAAGTAAAAAAAAAACGATGTTAATATGTGTTAACTTTTCAAACTCATAACTTATATTATTAGGCTAGAAACATTATATGTAGAAAAAATATATAGTTAAATTCTCAACTAATCAAGAGTTGTAAAAAAAAATTTATATAAAAAATAATAATAATAATACAAAAGAATTCTAAACAAAAAATAGTAATTAAAGAAACGATGAACAAGACTGAAATAAAAAAACTAAATTAGAGAATAACTACAAATTTTTTAATTAAAATTGAAATAAAAAAAATAAAATCAAAAGATCATGAACCAAATTAAAAAAAAAATAACATCTCACAATTTAGAATTGAACAATGAAATTAAAAATAAATTAAAATTTTATAACAGGGGCAAAAGGAAAAAGAAAAAAAATAAAAATAATAGAAATTAAAGTTGAAATTTCAATAAATAAAAAGATAACTCTAATTTTTTTTAATGATTAAAGCATTTTTTAAGGAAAAGAGAGAGGAAAGAGATGAAAAAAGAAAGAAAGAAACATTACTAACAACAAATTGTCCAATTATGAATATACAGATATTATAATGATCCCAACGATCCTATGAAAGGAGATTTTTGTTCTCTAGAAGATGCCATGCATGCATGTTATTAAAAGACCTTGGAGGCCTTTCAAGTGCTAGCATTTACACTTTTGAGTTTTGTTTTTTATAATTATATTCTATACCTATTAAAATATCAAATTACTTCTCAACTAACTTAATTATAACTAAAAAGCCAGGTTGAAAATAAAAAAGACACCCATATACATCACTTCATTTTATTTTATTTTTCTTTTATGTATAGTTTACTTATTTTATTATGCTATAAAAATATAAAAAAATAAGTTATTTCTGATCAATCTCATAATCATTAATAGATCTCAAAAAAAATCAAACTAAGTTAGAAGAATTTTTTTTATAGAAAGAGAAAAATCATCATTAAACCAAATAAACAATGTTTTTCCTTGGATAGTTAATTTTTATCAATTCTAATATATATATAAAACAAAGTGAGCTAATTCTCTTGATAAAAACTTGCTTAATCATGAAAAAAGGAGGACGCCTTGATGGGTTACTGGCCTCACACTTGCCTTGGTTTAAGTATGGCCTTTCTCAAAATAGTCCCACAGGAGATGTTGAATGGCTACCCATGCAGCCTGTCTGTTAAATATTGAATTAATCTTTTTTTTCAAAAATACTTTTCCATCAAAAAAATAAACAGTGCCAAAAAGCATCAGTCGGGCAGAGCTGGGCCAACTGGCTTTGAGACTGGAGCTGCATGTTTGGGCTATCGATTTATGTTGATTGGGCTTTATTGTTTTTATTCTTTTCCTTTCCACTTGGCAATTTCTCTGTTTTCAACCTTAATTTACAATCAGGACTCCTTTAATAATAAGCAATATTCTATCTTAGTTTTTAAACCCCGACCAGTAGTTGATCTAAAATAAATCTTGAGTTTAATTCAAATTAATTTAATTTTTTATTTTTATAAAAAATAAAAATAACATAATTAATAAAAATATTTTTAAAAATAATTAATAGTTTTAATCGGGTCAGAGTTGACTTAACTTCTTAACCGGCTTGATCATGTCAGGTTTTAAGGCAATATCATCCATGACTCCATAGCTTCATCTCATCCTCGTTTATTACTAGAGGAGTGGATGGAGCAGCTGGTAAAGAAATATGATGTCTAAACATTGACTTCTGTTGGTGCGTGAAAGCCATTAAACACATGTACTGTAGAAGGAGAGAAGGAGATCCCGACCCCTTCCAGGCTCCAAAGGTAACAGATTTGTAAATATTTTTTAAAACAAGGCTAAAAATAAAAATTGCAATTTGATTCACTCACCCTACACGGGGAGGAAATTTTGATTTTTATTATAACAATGTTAATTCTACGTATAAAATTTCCTTGAAATCACCTTCCAGCTAATAAATCAATAATATGCAATTCTTCTTTTAAGAACAGTAGCAGCTTATCGAAAGATTCTTCTAAGACACTTTCAAAAAATTTCATGCAATGCATTGATGGAATCAGGGTCCGCTCATTCCATGCATGAAATTTCAACTTAATTGTTATAGAAAGACTTTGATATATATATATATATATATCAACGAGACCATGCCCGAATTTGAAAGGAGCCGAAGTTAGAATTGTGGATTGTTTTGCCTTCATTCCTTTCCTTTCATCGGGAGCTAAAATCCGCGTGAAGAGCAGGTGAAAGATATGACAAAGATATGCAAGGAAGGTTCCCACTGCTTCTTTGGATTAGACATTGAGCTGGGCCCCATTTTCTTATCACAAAATAAATTAAATTAAGGGTCTCTTTTCTTTCGGTTTGGTACAAGATTTCAGCAAGAAGTTGGGTAAGTTAACATTGATTAATACGAGTTAATTTAATTCTATCTAAAAAAAGGGTTAAAAATACATCATTTAAAAAAATAATATTTTTAAAAATTAATGAATTTTAACCAAATCAACCTTTTAATCTCAACTCCACTTATTTTTTTTTAAAAAAAACTTGACTCAAATCAAACTTCATATCAATTCATTGGGTCAATCTAGTATATCATAAATTGAGTACAGTATTGTGCATGTTACACAAGAGAATGAAGCATGATGATAACATTGAGTACTATGGGCTGAAAAAGGATACAAAGCTTATCAATACAAATTACTTTTAATAATTTATGAAGAAGGTTTCCTAGCTCGAATGAAGGGGAAGAGATCGGCATGATACATTACTACATATCAATGTAATCCTACGTGAACGGTTTATAAGAGAAGATTCTAGTTAGAGGATGAGAAATTATGGTAAGCTCCATTCGCAATTATAAAAAAAAATATAGAAAACCTAGATAAAGCTTACAGGATCAATAATTCATAAATAAATTTGCATTCATAACATTTTATTGGTTGCATGGTTGCCTAAACTAGCATTGATGCCAAGCTCTAGTCGTTCCTAGATGTATCGGTCTCATCACCGCTTCTTTTTTATATGCCCAGCAATTCGTGATGGATAACGACAGTCATTTGATGATGGGAAGCCTCAGTTACCCATATGTGATATTGTGCTGCTGATTAGTTGGCACTAATGCTAGAATCAAGAAGTGCATTATTTTGTCATTCTCGTGGCGGCATAAAATCTTTAGCATCCATCAATAATCCAGAGAAAACATCAAAGATTTGATGAACGAAAACAGTCACAGACATGACTATTAAATTTATAGTTGTATTTTTTAAAAATAATATAAATGAAGTATATATGATTTCAAAGAATTATTTTAATATAATATTATTTTTTAGTAATTTTTTAATTAAAAATTTTTTGGACTTAAAACTTGAACAAGTCTATATTATTTTTTACTTGATTTTTTTATTAAATAAATAAATATGATGAAATTCAAATTTATGACTTAAATTTTTATATAAAATTTTAAAATATAATTTATATTATTCTCTAATACCTGTTTAGAGATTTACAAAATATTTAAATAAAAAAACTTGTCTAGAGGTTTACAAAATATTTAAATAGAAAAGAAAAAACTTTACCTCTACTATAAAATAAATAACAATTCAAAATCACAAAAAAAAATAAATATTAAATCCAAAAATTAATAATGAATTTGAAAAATTTTAGGAAAAATAACAAAATTAGCTTAAATAATAATTTTTTAACTTTATTTTGAGAGATTCATTAATCTCATAAGAAAATTATATAGGTAATTACCTGAAAAAATTTAATCCCAATCTAATAATTAAATATTTTATTATTATTAATTTAAGCTGTTAACTTACTCTAGCATTGCTATTATAAGAAAACACTAAAATTCACGAGGGAGAGTGTAAAAATTTAGAAAAAACTTTTAAAAAATTCTTTCACCCATTGTAAGAAATAATTCTTCATAAATTATATTTATATTTAAATTTTAATTGATAAAAAATAATATTTTATGATTCAAAATATCTTTTTACAATAAATTTAAATTCAAATTTATAATTAGATCTGACTTAAATTCCCCAACATGAACCTGAATAGGGTCAACACTCATGTCTTGGTTTAAGTTTAAAGCTAGTTTTATTTAAAATTTTTAACTCTAGTTTTTTTAAAATAATTTTAACTTTCAAATTTTTTATTTTATAAAAATTAATTAAAATTTATTTATTTATTTATTATATAATATATAGGTTTTTTTAATTTTTTCTTGAGTTTCACCCAAACATGTTAATTAACTATGAAGATCTCGTTTGCAGCTAGCGCAAATTAGGTGAATAAACGAAGATAAAAGGATATGCTTGGTGGTTGATGACTCTTCGACCGGCATCACTTTGTCGTGGTATTTGCGCACGTGACAGAAAGTATAAAAGACGCATGGAACCATTAATTAATTTATTCGCAACCTCCTCCATTTTTTTTTCTTACATTTTTGCGTCTGAATATATCAGGCTCTTTGCAAACTACAACCTCTACAACAATCAACTTTCTGCTTAAAGTTAATATTTTCTTCTTATACTTTCGCTTTTCGAAATCACATTGTTTTAGCAAAAGTTTTGCAGGATAAGTACTGGAACTCAAAATGATCAGAAGCGAGGGCTTGCGGGAAGCTTATTCTGAGGACGGTTCGGACACAGAAAGCATAGCAAGTGACAGAACAGCTTTTAGCGGGCCTTTAGGATCAGGAGGAGGAGGACTTCTCAATAAAAAGCATTCTTCCAAGAAGAGCGCGGGGTTCAATACTCCTCCTGAAACCACCATAAATTCCGGCTTCACTGACGATTCATCTTCCTTTGTAGAGATTACTTTGGATATTTGTGACGCTTCTGTGGCAGTTCACAGCGTTCAGGGTGCTAATGAGGATCCCGAATTGACTTTGCTGGCGAAGACAGCGCTAGAGGGAAACAATTCCTCTTCGCTGCGGTCTTCCTTGTTTAGGAACACATCGCTCAAAATCAGGCAGGTCTCTCATGTTGGGTATACGACCAAAGTCCCACATTGGTTAGAAATGGGGAGGATCAAGGGTATATAAGGATGGACAAATATCTCCATTGGTATGAGGCCTTTTGGGTATAGCTCAAAAGCAAATCCATGAGGGCTTAGGCCCAAAGTGGACAATATCATACCAATGTGGAGATATGTGATGTCCGTAATCCTTACATCTCAAGAGCTAAAACGCTTCGCTTCAAGAAGGTCATCCGCAGCTAGACGGTTTGATAGGACCAAGTCAGCTGCTGCTCATGCCCTGAAGGGACTTAAGTTCATTACTGCTAAAACTGGAAATAAATGGCCTGCTGTTGAGAAGCGATTTCAAGAACTTACTGCCTCTACCAATGGCCTCCTTCCATGTTCCTTGTTTGGCGAATGCATAGGTGAGTAACGCTGTTGGCTATTAACTTATTCGTCCTGTTAGGTTGGTTGCCATTAATGTGCAACAACCATTTGGTATTGCACCAAACATGTGCATTCATACAAGATGTCAAAGGTTGGCAGCCACCATTGTTGAAGAAGAGTTGGAGTTGGCAGCCACCTTTGTTGAAGAAAAGCCTCCATGAATGCCTATAAATAGAGGCATATGTTAGAGAGCAAAATGTGAGAAGAGAATTGTGAGAATGTGAAGAGAGTATAGAGAAAGAGAGAGCTGCAATGGCAGCAGCCTTGCTGCCATTGCAGCAGCTGCAAGTGCAGCAAAGAGAGGTGAGAGTTGAGTATGAGAGGGTGTAATCCTCCTCCTCCATGTATTTGTTTTGTATTTTTCTCTATCTCTAAATATATTGACTTCTCCCGTGGATGTAGGCGGTTTTGCCGAACCACGTTAAATATTGTGTCAGTATGCTTGGCCCTCCTATGAGCAAATATCATAACATCACCGGTCGGGATTCCCCAACACGTCCTCCCGCGATTGTTTCGTTACTGATCACTATATTTGTATACGACAGGTATGAACAAGGACTCTAAGGAATTTGCGAATGAATTATTTCGTGCACTTGCTCGGAGACATAACATAAATGGTGATTCAATTAACAAGGTACAGCTTGGACAGTTCTGGGATCAGATTGCCGACGAAAGCTTTGACTCTAGGCTCCAGACATTCTTTGATATGTAAAGTGTTTAATATTAATTGAACGGTTCTTTTTCCCTCTGAATTGTTGTCTACGTTGTTGATTAACAGTGACGTGTTTAATATTCGATAATCTGTGTAGGGTTGATAAAGATGCTGATGGAAGAATAACAGAAGAAGAAGTTTTGGAGGTATGCTTCGAATGAATATTTTATTAACGTGGAGCCGTTCGAACCAACCAAAAAAAATCACTCAATATGCACGATTCTTCTTCTTCTTTTCGATAAGATTAACGGAATAAATTAATCGTAATTGATTTATCGACTTTATTTCTTACATACCATTAGCAGTTGTGATTGACCATATCAAATTTATTTGTAGATTATCAGTCTAAGTGCTTCTGCAAACAAGCTCTCCAACATTCAGAAACAAGCCAAGGAGTATGCTGCACTGATTATGGAAGAATTAGACCCAGATAATGCTGGATACATCATGGTACAGCACACAAAAATTTCCATCTTCTCAGTATAATTAAACGACAGCAAATATTCATTTATTTTTACGGGCATGATTTTTTTAAAATAATATAAATTATATCTTGAAAATTTTTAAAATAATATAAATTTTATTTACAAATTATGTTTTTAAGTTTAATTTTTTTAATAAAATATCATAGATTTTTGACAAGAAAATTGTTGTTTTCGTGTCAATAAACAGATTGATAACTTGGAAACACTACTGTTGCAACCTCCAACCCAATCCTTCAGAGTTAGCGATAGCCGAGTTCTGAGTGAATTATTGAGCCAAAAGCTGAAGCCTACACAAGAGCACAATCCATTAAAGAGATGGTACCCAAAAGTCAAGTACTTTTTCATGGATAACTGGCAGAGAGTTTGGATAATGATGTTGTGGATGGGAATCGTTGCCGGTTTATTTACTTACAAGTTCATAGAGTATCAACACAATAAGGCTGCATACGATGTAATGGGCTACTGCGTTTGTGTTGCCAAAGGAGGGGCAGAGACCCTTAAATTCAATATGGCCTTGATTTTACTACCAGTCTGCCGGAACACCATTACTTGGCTACGAAACAAGACAAAATTGGGAGTAGCTGTGCCTTTTGATGACAATCTAAATTTCCACAAGGTAATGACACTAATCTATTCCATATTATGTTCGAGAAGTCTGCATGGTCTTAAAATCTAAGGATGCTTGTTATGATTTGTTTAGGTTATTGCAGTAGGAACTGCCATTGGAACTGGATTGCATGCAGGGGCTCATATAACGTGTGATTTCCCCCGACTTCTTCACGCCACTGAAAAAGAATACGAGCCTCTGAAACCTTACTTTGGAGATGAGCATCCTGATAACTACTGGTGGTTTTTGAAAGGTGTGGAAGGGATCACAGGCATTATAATGGTAGTGCTAATGACCATAGCATTCACATTAGCCACGCCTTGGTTTCGGCGTAACAGGCTCAACCTGCCTAAACCTCTCAAGAAACTCACTGGCTTCAATGCCTTCTGTGTTGGGTATGCGACCAAAGTCCCACATTGGTTAGAAATGGGAAGGATCAAGGGTATATAAGGATGAACAAATATCTCTATTGGTATGAAGCTTTTTGGGTAT
This sequence comes from Populus ilicifolia, assembly GCA_015708895.1. Lineage (NCBI taxonomy): Eukaryota > Viridiplantae > Streptophyta > Magnoliopsida > Malpighiales > Salicaceae > Populus > Populus ilicifolia. The sequence continues at coordinate 517,997 of SRLM01000088.1, read as the reverse complement.
AGCTCAAGAGCAAATCCATGAGGGCTTAGTCTCAAAGTGGACAATATCATACGAATATGGAGATATGTGGTGTCTATAATCCTTACAAGTGGTATCAGAGCCATACCCCGGAGTTAACCATGATGGATGAATTCTCGAAATGCCGAACAAAAGGTGGTGGGCCCTAATTAAATCACGATGTAATCCGGTACTTCATGGACGTGTCCTAACCCCAACACGATGAAGTAGAGAGGTGTCTATAATCCTTACAAGTGGTATCAGAGCCATACCCCGGAGTTAGCCATGATGGATGAATTCTCGAAATGCCGAACAAAAGGTGGTGGGCCCTAATTAAATCACGATGTAATCCATGGATCAGCTCTATTGGATAGGCGGTGTGCTCCGGATGCTTCATGTACGTGTCCTGATCTCAACATGGTGAAGAGGAGTTGACCTACAAAGAGCAAAAAACTCTCAAAGTCAGGTAGTACTCTCCGGTACTTCATGGACGTGTCCTAACCCCAACACGATGAAATAGAGAATGAAAAATTCTGGTTGGCAGAGAGTGGATGGATAAATGATTGTTTGAGGAGAGGCTCGGTGGTCCTTTGTTCGAGAGAAGGATTGTTGGGTATGCGACCAAAGTCCCACATTGGTTAGAAATGGGAAGGATCAAGAGTATATAAAGATGGACAAATATCTCTATTGGTATGAGGCCTTTTGCGTATAGCCCAAGAGCAAATCCATGAGGGCTTAGGCCCAAAGTGGACAATATCATACCAATGTGGAGATATGTGGTGTCTGTAATTCTTACATTCTGGTATTCCCACCATCTGTTCGTTATTGTCTACACTCTCCTCGTGGTCCATGGAATTTACCTCTACCTCGCAAAGACATGGTATAAGAAAACGGTTAGTGCTTTGTTCTTCCCTTGCGTCGCAACTGAATTAAGAATTTGCTTCTTTTCTACCTCTTAAGTTGTTATAAATAAACAATCCATTTCCAATTTTTCTTGACTGCAGACATGGATGTACCTAGCAGTGCCGGTTATCCTTTATATGAATTACGTGTGAAAGGTTGATCAGGGCTTTTAGATCAAGCGTCAGAGCTGTTAAGATTCTGAAGGTACGGTATAATGAAGTCTATATGAATTACGTACCACTTATCTTCAACTTCTACTGGCTAATCTGTAACACACTGAAGACCAGTGCGTATTTTGTCCATGGACACTTTATCAGGTTGCCGTCTATCCTGGAAACGTCCTCGCATTGCACATGTCAAAGCCCCAAGGCTTCAAATACAAAAGTGGGCAGTACATGTTCGTCAACTGCGCTGCAGTTTCTCCATTTCAATGGTAAGTTAATTTAATTTCCGGGGCAGATTGCTAGCTGGTGCCCACTTAATTAATTTTGCCAAAGAAACCCAATCCAATTACATTGTATAATTATTGACCATGGACGCTTATGCATAGTTGGTATGAACACAGGCACCCATTCTCTATCACTTCTTCGCCAGGAGATGACTGCCTGAGCGTGCACATTCGAACACTCGGTGATTGGACGAGGCAACTCCAAACTGTTTTCTCTGAGGTCTGTTGTTAGCTAATGACTTCATGCAAACCAAATTTCCTTCGTGTTTTGTTCCGAACAATCTCTTATGTTTTCAATTGTTGTTAGGTTTGTCAGCCTTCACCTGCTGGGAAGAGTGGACTACTCTTTGCTTGGAAGAGCTGATATGCTAGGAGAAAACAATCCTAGGTAAATTAAGATGTTTAATCAGCCTTCTTCTTTAATGACTCTTTGCTTTACTTCGAGAACTTGTGCCAGTTACATTTATGTGAGGTTTATGGGCTCTCATTTGGAATATTGGTCGTCCATAATAGAAAGAGTGGTTTTATTGCCTTGAACATGTCAATGACAAGTGGCGATTAAATCAATGTTACAGCTTTCCTAAGATATTAATCGATGGTCCATTTGGAGCTCCGGCACAAGAGTACAAGAAATATGATGTGGTGCTACTTGTAGGGCTTGGCATCGGAGCCACACCTATGGTCAACATTGTCAAGGACATCATCAACAACATGAAACTTAAGGAAAAGGATGGAGAGGATAATGGAGCACTAGAGGGCTTGGAAAGTGGCAGTGGACCACCCAATAAGAACAAGATTAGTACTAGTAGAAGTTTCAAAACAAGAAAAGCATATTTCTATTGGGTCACGAGGGAACAAGGTTCATTCGAGTGGTTCAAAGAGATAATGAATGAGGTGGCAGAGATGGACGACAAGCAGGTGATAGAATTGCACAACTATTGCACAAGTGTATATGAAGAAGGGGATGCAAGGTCAGCCCTCATTGCAATGCTCCAGTCATTACACCATGCCAAGAATGGCGTGGATGTTGTTTCAGGCACACGGGTCAAATCCCACTTTGCCAAACCCATCTGGCGACAAGTTTACAAGAAAATCGCTCTCCGACATCCAGATACTCGAATTGGTCAGTTCACCGACCCTTGCCCACCCACTTCGTTGGGCCCTCCTCCTTTTTCCTCCCCCCCCCCCTTTTTGTCTGTCCACGAAACTAAGAAGATATTACAAACTAATCAATTTCGTGTCGACATTTACGAGCAGGAGTTTTCTACTGCGGGGCACCAGCACTCACAAAGGAGCTGAGGCAACTGGCCCTAGACTTCTCTCACAAGACCTCTGCGAAGTTTGATTTTCATAAAGAAAACTTTTAAGGAAGGAGAAATGGGAGGATTACCTTTAATGTTGCTGAGTGGCGAAACGTCACTACCCCGTTAGCAACCCATTGCAAATATTAGCTTCGTTTCTAGAATTTGCTATGTTGACTTCTTGCTTTCAGATTGAAACAATTTTTTAAGAGGACCGTATCAAAATCTGAAGTAAAAGTGTATTGTAATCCATGATTTTTGCACTCTATATTTGAGTAAAATTATTTTCTGAAGTTATTCTTAAATTCAATCGTGAGTAAATTAGTAGAACTCATGGTTTTTTTTTCAAAAGAGAGCATGTTCTCTCTCTCTTTTTCGTTTATGAATTAAGATAGCTTGACCTTGATAATTAGACTCGCTCGGTAATTAATTATTTGTTGTTTCATTATGATGTAGTAAAAATTAAAAAACAAAGTACATGGGTGACTTGTCTTGCTAGAACTTAAAAAAATAACATTAATATTATGCAATAAGCACATACATATATTTTTAAGAAAGGTAAAGCCATAAAACACATAAAAACCTGTGCGGGATTTATCAAATATAGAGAATGGTGGAAGGAAATTACCATTGTGGGAATCGCTAATTACCCACTTACAGAGGTCGGCAGCTAGAGCCCACTAATCTGAACCTTAAGACTAGCATGAAATAGAGCTATGATGCAGTCTCCGTCAATGGTGTTGGTGATTCCGTCTCTCTAAAGGTAGCCTTGGCAGGAATTTTGTAACTACTAAGGGAAAAAAACCCTTAAGAGAGTATGCAACCAAACAACCACAGGGACTTCCAGCAGCGATGGTTGAATTAACGACGAACTGGATGGACTATCCAAAACTTGAAGCTGAGACCACTGGAAAACAGCCGGGACCTGAGCATATCATGAAAGAAGTTGGGCGTTCAACTGTATCCTGAAGACGAAAGCTTCTTCTTTGGATCGAGAAGGCGAGAAGTCACCAGCTTTCTTTGAACTTAGGTTAGCGTTTGGAGGGGGAAAAAAAAGGGATAAAAAATGGCAACTCGCTTCCAATTCTGTGCGTTACTCAAATTAGGGTAAAAATATTGTTTATTTCTTACTTCAACGACAACTTTTATATTGTTAAAATATAATAGTTATGTTACTACATTATAAAAATAATTACTGTTTTTATAATATAATTCAATCATATATATATATATATATACAAGAAAACTACAATAAATTGTTATAGTTAGAAAAACACAATCCTGTACTTTTTCTTCATTCTAGAACGAAGTTTTTATAAAAGAAAATGATGGTTTGCAAAAAATCACACTAGATTATCTACAAAATCTTGAGCTACATTCTGATGCTTGATTTGATGTGACACGTTCTTCTAAGAAAAGATTGTATATTAAAGATTTGGAATTTCAGGTTATTTGTAAAATATAAGGATAGAATTAACTATTTTCTCTCTCTTTTCTTTTGAAATATTTTACTGGCTAGTAGTTTCCATTCTAGAAATTCTCGTTTTATGTATAAATGCATGCATAATTCGTTGGGATATAATAATATTAACATTAAACCTTAAAGATGTAATAATAATAAGAAAAGGAAGCAGCAGCAGCAGCTAGCTTATTTATATATTAAATCCATAGGTAAAGCTCAAATAATTAATAAGCAATAAAACCTGTTGAAGCACAAATTAAAAGATCACATCCAGATGTAAACAACAACACTTCAAAATGGGAAATCCATCTCTTAAGAGATTGATCGCAAGATCATGGTCTCAAAAGCAGATTCAGTTCATTGAGAAACTTGTCGACGTCGCAACCAAGGTTTAGTTGCACCACCAGACACGGCTGTTGTATAGAGACGAAAGCACCTACCTGGCAACCTTCTTCAGCTTACACAGAAGGGCTATCTATGGCTCTGGAAAGTCTACTTCTCAAATAGGGCAATTGCCCCCACGCCAACATACAAAACTGGTCACAGGAAAGGTCAAACCTGGCGGACGCAGTCAACTGACGGTCTCAGTGGTTAGATTAATAAGGAGGCAGGTACATTCGATGACAGATTCAAGAGGTGCCTCTAAGGAAGTGTAAAACCTGGCGGACGCAGTCAACTGACGGTCTCTTCGTCGAAGCACGATGATACCTGTAAGTAGACCAGGCTATGGAGATAAAAATTAGTGTCAAGCTATTTATTTTTTTAATGTAAAAAATTGATGTGTAGACACTCCAAGTCTATTTTAAAAAGAAAAAAGAGAGTGACGCCCCTGGAGTTACATGACTAGTTAAGTGAAATAAATTGGCTTTAATTTAATTAAATAAAATACAGTAGGATATAAATCAATTTTTTTTTAAAAAAATTGATATGATAACTTGATGAAATTTCCTTATTGAAAGATTACAAATAATATATCTTAATTTACAATCCATTAAATATAAATATTAAAATAGTATAAAAACCTTGTTCTACATAACACGAGTTAGTATAACAAACTTGTAAATTTGATAATCAAAGTTTAACCAATTTGAGATATTTTGTCAAATCCATGGATCAAATTATAAAATTAAAATAATTTAATAAAAAAATAAAAAGAATTATAAATAAAAATTTTAAAAAAATCTTGCTAACTTTACAAACACATGACTCAAGTTATTAAACCTGAAATATCATATTTAAAAAAACTATAAAGTCTAATTTTCAATCAACTAAATATTAAAAAATAATTTTTTAAAAAAATTAATTATACAAAATAATTTAAAAATAACAATTAAAAGAATGAGAATAGAAATTCAAATGCCAAATAAATCTTATATTTAATCAAATGATAAAACTAAAAAAAATAAAATTAGCAAAAAAATAAAAAAAGACATAAAAAGTAAAAAAAAATGATTGAAGGATAAAATTAAAATGAATAATAAATTTTTAAAAAAGAATGAA